>NW_021025304.1:1042972-1075348 GCF_004153795.1 Camellia sinensis
AAGAGAGATGGAATTGCACACACATTGTTCAAATTGCTTGTAAATCTTTTACAAAGTTAGTTTTAGTTTGTCAATTACACAATGCACTTAGATATAATCATAACATTTTCCTCCCAAATGAAAACAAGTTCTATTGTGTTTTATGACATACAGAAAGGCAAAAAGTGAAGGACATGCTTTGGAGAGTCTCGGAATTATTAGGTAATGGACGAGAAGCACTAGTTAATTAAACATACATTGATTCAGTTTATATCTTTTTTTGTACTGCTTTTTTATTTTTTATTTTTATAGTTGTACACACATTGATTCAATTATAAGTTACCATACCTACGATTTATGCAATTGCAGTGCCTCCCATTAAACACATACGAGAGCTAAAATTGAAGCACAATCAAGCACTCAAACTAGTTAAATACTTATGTGAGCAAGTCAGATCTTTAGAAGACTTGGAAGCTTATAGATCACTTGCTAGAAATCCACTCCTCGTAGCAGCAAAGTTAGGGATTCACGAGATTATAGAAGAGATTGTGAATTCGTTTCCTACAGCAATTCTTGATCAAAACTCAGAAGATCGAAACATATTTGAACTTGCAGTTATAAAGCGCCACGAAAATGTTTTCAACCTGTTGTATCAAATGGGTGAGTATAAACAATATATCACACGATTGATAGATAATGAAGGGAACACACTGCTACACTTGGTTGGAAACAAAGCACCTATAGAGAAACTCAATGTTGTTCCTGGTGCAGCTCTGCAGATGCAGCGTGAGTTACAATGGTTTAAGGTAATACAATACTTCTTTCTATTCCAAGGACTAATTACTGATGTATGCTAGTAATGTCTGTGTGTGAGCATCTGCATTTCTTTTGCCTAAGTATGTGTAGTTTCAATTTAAGATCAAACAATAATTTTTCAAAATTTAGTCTTAAAAAAGACAAATACATTGATCCATTATTTCAAAATGCTTGGCTATCGTACAGGAAGTGGAGAAGTTTGTGAACCGAGTTATATAGAAATGCAAAATGACGATGGAGAAACTCCTTCAACAGTTTTCACCAATAAACACATGGATTTAGTAGTTGAAGGAGAGAAATGGATGAAAAACCGAGCGACCTCATGCACATTTGCAACAACACTCATTACTGCTATAGTATTTGCTGCTGCGATGACTGTTCCAGGTGGGAACAATAACACAAGTGGACTCCCAATTTTCTCCACAGAAAAAGCATTTATTGTTTTTCAGTTTCGGATGCAATTGCTCTATTCATGTCCACCACTTCTCTTCTGATATTCTTGTCCATACTCACTTCACGATATGCTGAAGACGATTTTCTCTATGTTCTTCCCCATAGGCTGATTGTTGGCTTTGTTACATTGTTCTCTCCATAACAACCATGATTGTAGCCTTTAGCTCGACAATCTGTCTTATGTTGGGTGACAAGAACAGCTGGCTACTTAGTTTAGTTGTTACATCAGCATGTTTACCAATTTCTTCTTTCATGCTCCTACAGTTCCCCCTCCTTGTGGATCTCATGTCTTCAACATATGGACCTGGCATTTTCGGCAAGCAAAGTAATCGGTCTTTTTATTAAGATCAACAACAAGATGAAGAATTCCAATCATATATCATCTAGTTTCATCATTGTAACCAATAAATGGATTATGGTCCCTAAGTTTTCTTCTGTAATAAAAACATGTTGGCAATGTTCAACATGAAAAATTGTGTGCAAATGATAGTAACATATACAAGTGCAATGGATTTTGGAAAAACGTTTGTTTTGATTTAGATTTTGAAAAAGATTAAGAATTGCCACTTGGTTTCAGGGTAAATCAAGGAACCAAAATGTTTGACTCCAAAATAAGGCATGGTCTAACTTCACTGAAGACGGTCTTTGGCGGCTAAGGTACAAGATGGGAAGGTGTGAGACACGTCTTGCCTGACCATAAGGCCAGCTTTTACTTATCAGTATTGGTTCGTTAATTAAATTTGTTAGGTCTTTGATTTGGCGGTTCGGATCTCCTGTTCCAAAAGCCTGTCCCAACTCTTATCCCTTAATTCTCATGCTGACATGTGTCTAGTCTTAAAGATCAATTAAACTCTGTTAGCCTTCTGTTTTGTATGGATTCTCTCTCAACCCAACAAATATGACTCATCTAAACCTGAGAATAGGAACAGAATCAGACAGATAGACCATCTATCATCATCAAAGATTTCATGTTCTTGGCTATTGACACATACTATTTACAGATACCAGCAATCAAAAGTATTGGAAGTAGCCATTGGTATCATTCATACCTGCAAACTAGATGTATGAACAAAACCAGCAAGATTTAAAATAGGGAAATTTGCGAATTGGGCTTACCTTAATTACACAACATACAGGTAGCTTATATGTGACATTATATATATATATATATATATGGTGTTGTTAACATTAAAAGATGAGAAAGAGGGTGATTCGCCGCATCGTCTTCATCGTCGACGATTGGTAGTGGATCTCATGAAATTCGTAGCGCAACTGCGACGGCGAGCAGATCTGGTTGCTGTTGGCATACTCCAACCAGGCAGATCGTGCAATCAGCTCCGTTGAACTTTGAGATGCAGCAGATCAGCCACTGTTAAACATTTACAGTGACTGGATTCTTACTATGGCCCCTTTTCGGGGCTGCGGAACAGCCACCTTGTGGCGATGATTTGGTCTGACCACGGTGATGAAGCCAAAAACAGATTAAGGTGCGCAGCAAGGTGCGAGGACACCACGAAGTCGGAAGGTAAGGGATATGACAGATGAGTTGTGAATTAGGACAGGCTTTTGGAACAGGGGACCGAAGCCTTGATTTTGTTAAAATTTACCCACTTACCATCACCTACCACACACTCACCTACTACACTCACCTACCACCACCTACTCCACTACACCTACATCTATATAAAGAATCCCTCACCATTGTAATAGATATCAGAAATCAATCATAATACATCAGTTTATTTTACATGGTATCAGAGCAGGTTTAGAACCTAGTATTTTCACTAGTATTTTCGCTTCCCGGCGGGCGGCAACCTCACCTAGCCGCCGCCGGACCTCAACCTAGTCCGCTACGTTTTTTTTTTGTTTTTTTTTTTTTTTCCACATCCTCGCCCAAGCAAAACCTCCAAACCTTCGGACGTGACCGACGGACCAGTTCTCAGCTTCATCCACAAGCGCCTCCGTGCCCTCCGCAAGCAGAACACATCGGCTCTCCAAGCCTTCTCCGCTTAAAGTTCCTGCATCAAGGAACCCTGCAGACATCGAATCAGCACAGAGATGGGAGTGTCATTCCACGAGTTGCCACATTCTCTTGCAATGGAAGCCACAGATTCAACAAGAAAACCTTTAACTTTCATCCCTGTGATCCGAAACCCCGATGGCTCCATCACCGGGTCCTCCATTTCCGCACCTCTCCACCTGTACCCGATCCCAACTTTTCCACCACCCTGTTCTCTCCAAAGACCTGTCTCTAAACCCACTTCACAGCAACCCCATGCGCCATTGTCGTCTCAATTTCTCATCGGTGTCGGAAAACGGCGTTGATCGGACGGCCCTAAGGTATAATAGATCTATGATCTTTGATGATGATCATCGTCAACTCCAGTCTCCATTTGGGAGTCTCAGCTTCGTCTGAGAGGGTCCTCCGATTAGGAGCTGTGACGAGGGAAATGGATGGCTTAGTTGAGGATAATCTGAAGGTGGAGGCAGATGGGAAAGGAGATGAAGCAGAAGTCTTCTCTGGTCTCTCTCTCTCTCTAATAATATCAACCCATATGCCCCACATGCCCCCCACGATATTTCCCTTTTATTCCCACTTCCGTTTATTCTTATTCTTCTTATGAACCACCTCAGAACCATGTGCATCCCTTTTATGACACTTTCTTTATTTTATTATTTTATTTTATTTTACAAAAAAAAAATAAAAATAAAAAAAAAAAAAAAACAAACCAAAGCCACCCACGTGGCACTCTTTCTTTCGTTTAATTTCTAAATCTATTATTTTTATTTATTTTCTCTAAATCCCTTTTTTAATCTCTTTCAAATACCCATTTTTTATTATATACTCAACATTCCCATCATTCTTTTCCACTCCAATATATTATACTAGCCTTCATTGATTCCCCTATCTTCCACCCCTTCCTTTTATTTATTATTATTCTTCTTATTTTCCCCACCAAAAAAAAAAAAAAAAAAAAAAGAGGGAGAAGATGAACTGCAAACCAAACTCATTTTATTCCTGTTGGGGCTCACCCCGATCACCATTTTACACCACAGCATAAAAAAAAAAAAAAAAAAAAAACACAATCGGCACAGTGGATTTTTTCTTCTCTACTCTGCGCCGGTCTCTTCTTTTTGCCTCCGTCATGGGCGGTCCTTGACGGTGTTGCCTCCGTGTTTCCATTCCACTGGGCCCAATCACTCCTGCTCCTCCACTGCAGCATATGGCGGCCCTCCAAATCGGAACATCACGGTGGCCTTCCGCTTCAGCTCCTTGTTTTCTGCCCTTAGCACGCTTATCTCTGCTCGCGCATCCTTATACATGCGTTGGAGCAGAGCCAGCTGGGAGTTTAAATGCTGCACCTCATTTGTCCTACTCTGCAGCCGGTTCGACAAATTTGTGACCGCCGTCATGCTTTCCACACATGCCTTCAAAGTATACTGATTGGCCTCCACATCCGACAGCACTGCCATTCTTTGCTCACAGACCGCATCGGAAAGTTCAACGGAGTAAACTCCGGGGCGCTTGGTTGAGTTTCCAGTGCCACCGCACCAGTTCTCTCTCTCGTTGACTCGTTGAGGTCGGGAAAGAGGGTGAGCAGCCCGCGGGAAGACGAAGCCATTTTTTCTGGGCTACAAAGTGTTCCACAGTTTCTCTCTCCGAAGAGGCAGAGTTTTTCAGAGAAGGTTGGTTTCAGAGGTTTCAGAATGGTACCTATGCCTCAGCCTCAGCCTTCGTCTTGGTTTAAATAGCCAAGGCCGATCCGCGCATCGCGCGCCACTTGCCGACAGACGACAAACGGGCGCGCCAACCAAGGCACCCACGTGCTTCGCCATCATGTCCGGCACGCCTTTTGATGGCACGCCTTTTGATGGCACACCTTTTTATGGATTGGGCATGCCTTTTGAGGGTGCGCCTTTTACAACGGTCCGACATGACCCCATAAACTGTCTTCTACATCGGTCTGACACCGCCATACAGTGTCCTCTACCACGTTATGACACCACCATACAGTGTCCTCTACAATGTTATGACACCACCATCCAGTGTCCTCTACCACGTTATGGCACCACCTTTCAGTGTCTTCACCAACGGTCTGACACGACCATGCCGTGTCTCCTATCTTTTTTTTTATTTTTATGTATTTTCTTGTTTTGTTCCTCTCTTCAAACTCAAGTTGGTTAGTTCCTATCCTCCTTGAGTTTGCGGGGGGACTGTTAAAATTTACCCACTTACCATCACCTACCACACACTCACCTACTACACTCACCTACCACCACCTACTCCACTACACCTACATCTATATAAAGAATCTCTCACCATTGTAATAGATATCAGAAATCAATCAATAATACATCAGTTTATTTTACAGATTTGGACTGCATGAATGACAATTATGGAAAGCGATACACATATAAATGAAGCTAATATAAACTAAGTAGTGGAATAGGGAAACTACTCCATGGAATTGCAACTCAAGTTTGTGAAATCTCATGATCAAATTGTTAACATATTCACAAAGCCTCTTAAGTACGAATACTTTACATAGTTTTGGACTTTGCCTGGCGTTACAAAAAATTAAGTTTAAAGAGGGGTGTTGAAATAATAAACATAATTTTAGTTAAGTTAATTTACACATTTCTAGAGGTATATATTTATGTTTTGTTCATTTATTTTTGGGGTTCATATATTTCTAGAGTGAATGTATTTAGGAAGATTCATGTATGATTCATTGGATACAGAAATTGATTTATTTCTACGCTTGCCTATTAGGCCTATAAATGCCTCATGTAATCAGATTTTCTATCTGGAATCAAACATTCAGTGCCTAGAATTCCTCCTCTTTCAATCCTTCTAGCACTTGTAGAGTCCTTCATGGTGTTCCAGAGGAATAAATCCCTGTCAGGCATTAAATAAAACTGTGCGAGCATAGTCCATTGTTGGGTCCAAGGAGTGAGCTACGGTGATGAGTTTGGTGGATAATAGGAGGCTTTTGTGGGACTCATATGTGAGGATCAGAACATGGATTCATTTGAGGTCTGAAAGAGAAGAACAAGAATTCAAAAGGTAGTTAAAAGGGAGGGAGTGGTAGTTAGTATAGAAGTGAGATGGGACATACAATATGGGCTTAAGTTTTCTAAGGACTGGGAGGAAGGAAGTGGCTAACATCATCTTCACATCCCTTTGATAGCAGATAGCAATTGGGTTTGGGATATCACTTTTGAGCGTGCCTAAATGTTTTTTTTTCCCTATTGGCAGTATGGTTTAAGGCATTAGCATTATTAGTTCAAAAAAGACGCACTCTAGCTGGGACTCCAACCAAAAAAACCATTAAAAACAAATTTACCAAAAAAAAAAAATTGCCAAGTTTCATAATCACCTCCCTCTCCTCTTCAATAAATTTTAGTGTAAATTATACTAATCTCTCATTTGAAATTTAAAGAAAATATAATAAATCTCATAACTTTGACAAAATTATAAGTTTTTTTGAAATTTTAAATCATATGACACTTAACTTCATTTTCAATAATAATTTGTCAGTTATATAAATAAAAAAATGATATTGTCATTTCTTTTAAAAATATTCATTGATGGGACCAAAAATTTCTTCAACTTTGCCAATCTGGGTCTTGTTTTGAAGATAAATTGGAGCATTAAATTAAGGTATTTTCTCATTGGTGAGCTTAGTCACTGCATCGCCCTCGCAAGCATGAAGAAACGTCGAAATCTCTACACATACATCACAAAATATTCACATTCAAACATCATGAATCCATATAACTAATGCAAATACATATATATGTAAGAACGGAACAGAACAGACCAGCTTCCTTGCAGACATGTAGCTCATCTTCTACTTCTTCTTCTAGTAGCTCATCTTAGGAAAGAGGCTATGTGAGGCATACAATAAATTCCATTTAAATGATCCGTACCGTTTACGTTGTAAGGTAGTCAATGTTTAACATTCATGGGGAAAAAAAAAAAAGTTTGAACCGATAATCATAGCTTTTTTATTTTATCGTGTTTACTTTTAAAAAAATAGGCAACAACATGTTTTTTAAAAATTGACCATTTATTTTTTTTGAGAGAAGCACGGTAAAATGAAAACGATAAGATTATTAGATCGATTAAATTTTTTTCATGAATCTTACACACGGAGGGATTTTACAAAATAAATGGTTTGGATAATCGAAATGGAACCCATTATGGCGCTCCACGACCATCTCAAGTTCTCCCAAATTCATATCATATCATATATATATTATTAAAAGTTGTATTTTTCTTATACTTAAGTGGCACATTATAAGCGCTTACTCTTTTCTAAGAGAGTCACGACAGTAAGTATTTTCTTAATTACATATAGAATTCTACACAAATTCAAGGATAATTTAAATTATACTAACTTTACCTGTTTTATCTAGACTCTATTTGATAAATATTTTCTTTTTCATATATTTTCATGGTAAATAGAGATAATCTACAAACTCAATACAAATTTTACATTAATTCACGCTTTTCTTTTTAATTCTTTCAAGGTATTATGTTTTTTTTTTTAATGCTAAATTGCTTTTTTTTTTTCTTCTTTTTCTTATTTTCTCGTGCATTATTTTATGCCCAATCCCAATTCTATATTATTCTATATTATGGATTTGTCGTTTAAATTTTATAGTGCTTATATATATGAAATTATACTTCATTTCCTACATTATTTTATATAATCACAACTCATAGGAGGAAAAACCTGCATATCAATGACACTCTCGAGGAACGTCTAAGGTTTGGATTTACTGCTTGAGTTACTTTTTCAATTGCTGAACAAAAAATTCTTTTATGTTTTGACATCATATTATAAATGATTAATCACTCCACACGTTGAGATGTATCTATCGTTTTGATGTTTTTATTATTTTTTCTATTTGGGTTTAGATATTGTTATGTGATTTTTTCTTGGTTAATCGTTGTTGAATTTTTTTTATATAGTTGATATTTTAATTTAATTAAAAGTGTTTATTTTATTATCTTATAATTATATATATATATATATATATAAATCCAATAGAAATTTAGGCAAAATCGTACTCAGCTTTTAATTAACCAGTTTTACAGATATCTTAATACATACCCTATTCTTGTCAGTTTTACCACATACCTAGTGTGCATACATACCCTATCTTAAAACCCCAAAGTCTGACTCTGCCTAAAGCTAAGGACTTACAGAAGACTGGGAAGAAGTGGGTGACTTAAACTAGGTGGATAGAATAGACTGATCTTTCGGGTGATTAAGATGGACTGAAAACAAGATTAATTAAACAAACAAGGAAGACGATTGAACAGAAGTAGCTAAACAGTTAGGAACAGTAGCTAAACATATATATATATATATATATAAGTATTCAAGTAACAATTTTATAGAACAATAGTGCTAATATTATCAAAATAAATAATTAAAATCACACTTTAATTTTTTATAATACACTTTGTACCATCAAATATTTTTTGAAAACAAAAAAAAGCACATGCATTGCACGAGTCAGCTGCTAGTATATATTATTAAAAGTAATATTTGTTCTCAATTTTTCTCCCTCCTATGTGGCACATCTCTTTTTTTTTTTTTTAAATGCCACATCAATATATCCTTTTACCAAATTCTTTTTAAAATTTATTATTTAAAATATTTCTACTTAATCTAAATTACCCATACACAAAGCCTAATAAGCATAATAGAATTATACATACTAAAAATACTTTACCAATTAATTTTATTATACTTTTTTTTTTAACTTTTTATAAATAAAATATTAAAATTATTTCTTATTTTTATGTCTTTCTTATTTATAATATTAATTATATTGAATTTCTTAAATAATTAGAATCACTTTTATTTTTATAATAATTATTTCTAATATCAAGTTATAATTTAATATCATATAAATTTATTATATATATTTATTTAAGTTACATTTTTGTAGCATGAAAGGCTAAAATTATTAAATGAATTTTTCTTTTATTGTGTTATAATTTGAGAGGGAGATTCTTAATTTGGCCTTGGGCTATGGTAAAGGCCGGGCTGAAAGAGGTCCGAGTGTGCTTGGGCCGAGCTAACCTGGGCTGATCCAGGGTTGGTTTGCTCGGTTGAAGTCCAGGGCCCATTCAGCCGAGATGATTTTCTGTCAACCCAGGCTTTGTTGTTCGCATGATTAGCTCAACAAGAAAGGTCTTCCACAGATCGGCCTAACTTGGCTGGAGCACAATCGTGCCAGAGTGCAACTGAGCTCGGTTGTGATGGAGCTCGGCGAATGGCACTATTGGACTCGTTAAGTAGCACGGTCATAGGAGGCCGGGGTGATGTCGTCGGGCTGCCTGTTCCCGCCAATGCCGTTTGGCGGTTTGATTAGGTGGTGTTTAGCTGAATTTGCGCTGACAAGTAGGAGAGCATGATAGGAGAGCAGCTCCACGTGTCAATAGGCGAATGGATGCAGAGGTGAGCGCAGAAAGTATATAAACATGACTGCGCCCCCCCCATGCTGGGGATGGAACATCAATTGGTGAGAGAAACTATAACATTCATCCAGCTCTTCTCTTTCTCTCTCTCTCTCTCTAAGTGTGTGCTAACTTGACTGTCAGACGGATTTTCCGGCAACACACCGCCGGGTAGCTCACCGTCGTTGTGTTCGCAGGTTAATCGGATAGAAGCGAAGCCTGAACGCAAGGAGTACGGGCTTTATCGAATATTTACGACCTTATCGGATAAAATTATTATATATATTTATTTAATTTAAATTTTTATACCACAATAGAGCTAAAATTATTAAAATATACACAAATAATTTATTTAAAATTATTATGTCTTGATTGAAATACCACTTTTATAAAAAGGTAAATTACAAATACATCCCCTAAGGTTTGATTAAAATACGAATTGCTCCCTATAGTTTTGAAAATTACATTTCACCCCCTAAGGTGTAACGCCTCCGAATTATGATATAATCAACCATTCATAAGATCCATAAATATAATAGAAAGTTATATATTTCATTCATCAGAGTCTTCTTTACAAAAGATATTAACAAAATAAATGCCCTAAAGGCTTGCACCTTTCCAAGAGATAACTTGATTACAACAAAAGAAGAGTTCTAACTATTTTACATATAAAGCCCTCAGCTTGAATTTACATTAAACATAAAGAAAAACATGTAAAATGAAGCATTCAGCCCTTAAACCTCCCAAGCTATGTCCTTGGAGGCGACATGTCACCTGTACATGAAAATGGTGTCCCAATTAGGGTGAGCCAAAACCTAGAAGAGATATGCTAAATCATATATGAGAATTAACTAAAATATGAGCATCAGATAAAGGTGCAACATTCTTAACCAATACGTATTCTTTTCAAGATCAGTTAATATAGATAGCCAATATCTCATTTCATTTCCATTTCTCTCATGTCGGGTAAATCAGTTAATCAAGTTCATTATTATCAAAACAACCAATATGAAACTACAATTCAGTGGTTCACAATTCAACACATTTATCAATTCAACACTTCTATTTCTTGTCATTTTACGGAATCACGTCTGAGGGAACCGGCACCCATAAATATAAGATTTTGGGACTTTCACCCTGGATACTCCGGCCAACTTAATTATTAATGGAGTCTATCCCCTATCTTCCCCCAAACAATGAAGTACATCTCCTATCTCCTGCCATACAATAATATAAATACAATGTATTTAAACACATGTCATATACAATGACTCATCCATTCACGTATTCAATGGTTTAAATCAAACTGTCATATTCAATGACATAATGCAATTGATTAGTTTCAATTTTCCTAATCCTCATTCATTTTCTGCAACAATCATGACTATCCTTCACCGATAACCCAAGACAGATATTTCTAGATAGATAAATAAATCTATCAACAGATAATTTACCAAATTTTTCATAGGTGAGTGATATATCAATCCAACTACACCATTTAATCACATTTTCCCCCAATTTCAGAATTCCCAAACCAATTCCATATTTCCACATTGATCTCATTATTTATACAAAATAGTTCGTTTAATTGAAACTAGGGCATTTTTCCTCCTTTCCCAAATATTGCACCCAAGACTAGATTTCACCCATTAAACACTAATAGCCCCATTTTCAAGACCTCACATACACATATGGAGTCCAAAATAGAAAACCCTTCTTTCACAAATTCAATCCCAAACCCTAACTCTACCTAAACTTCCCAACTTCACCATTAATGCAAAGATGACACACATCTAGGTTAAAACTCATAATAAAGAGCAGAACATCCCTACCTCAAATGGAGAAGATCAAAGAGGAAGTAGGAGAAACTTGAAGATGCTCCAAACTTTTTTGGATCAAAAGGAAGCCCACGCCAAACTCTAGCCTTTTTACAAAGGGAGAAGGGTAGAGAGACTCTAGATCAAGGAGTATTTGTAGAGAGATAGAGTATTTTAGAGAGAGGGGCAGCCTAGGGTTTTGAGTGAAAAAGGGACCAAAAAGTGATATAAAATTACATTGCTGCGAACTGATATATGCGAGGCTTGCTCCAGTGAAGAAGTCGTTGCTCGAGCAACCAGACACAACAAGTGTCCTCGCTCGAGTGCAAGAAGCGTCGCTCGAGCGTACAATACAAAGCTTCAGGTTTGCCACCAACGTAGACGCACGCTCGAGCGCAAAAGTTCTCGCTCGTGCGAAGGAACAAACAACACGCGTCTCGCTAGAGCACAAAAGTTCTCACTCGAGCGAAAGCTATGTCTAAGAAAGAAACTTGAGGACTCTCAATTCTCGTTCTAGCATAGGAACTCTCGCTCGAGCGAAAAAGCAAATACCCAAGGCTCGCTCGAGCGCAAAAAGTCTCGCTCGAGTGAAGAAGCCAAAACCTGGGTAGTAACCATTTGCACCAATAGACAACCAACCTGTTCCAAACTCACCCAACAAGTCCCAAAACTCAAATTCAAAGAGTTAAAGGGAGGAAACAAGACATAGACAACAACATACAACCACGGAACCCGAGTTCGGAACACAACAAAGGTCGGGGTAAAACCTGGATCGCTATATAAGGTTTCTAATTTCATAACAAATTGTCCTTTTATTAATAAATCATCAAGTCAACTAACAATTTTTAGTGATATTAAAAATATGTTTCAATCAATAATTTAGATAATTTTATTATTTTATATGAGAGCAATTATGAATTTCATTTTTTTAGTTAATTCTGTTAAATAAAAAATTATAATAAGGGGATATTTGTAATTTTTCAAACCACATGCGGCAATCTGTACTTTAAGCAAACCTTAGGGGGTGTATTTGTAATTTACCCTTTATAAAACGATAGGATTAAGATTATCAAAATAAATAAATAAATAAGTATTGTTTTACCTTTTACTTTTTTCTATTATGTAGCACATCTCCCTTTTTTTTCTTTTTCTTTTTCTTTTTTATTATTAAAATTCCAGAACAATATACCCTTACCAAAATTCTTTCTCAAATTTAATATGTAAAAGACTTCTACTTCATCTAAATTACCCATAAATAAAAATTAACAGAATTATACATACTACAAATATTTTACCAATTAATTTTATTCTACTTTTTTCACTTTTAAAAAAAATTAAATATTAAAAATATTTATTTTTATGAAATTTATTATATCTATATGTAAGTTACATTTTTATAACACAAGACATAAAATTATTAACATACATATAAATAATTTATTTAAAATTAGTAGATGTGTTCATTTAAGTAACCCTTTTATAGAACGTTACAACTAAAATTATTAAAATAAATAATTAGAATCACTATTTAAATTTTAAATTATTACTTTTTTTCTAATTTAACAATTATTTTAAATAATTGAACTAAATTTTATAAAAAAAATATTTTAAAACAAATATGTTTAACCCGTGCATTGCACAGATTAACTGTTAGTTATTAAAATAAAACTTACAACAAACTTAAATACTAAAACCTAGCTGTCTTCTTCTTTCTCTCCGAAACTCTCCCTTGTACTAAGAGTTACATGACTTCATAAGAGGAAATCTAAACCTAATTAATAAAAACTTGTTAAGTAAAAGAAATACAATTTACCTCTCTAAAAAAAAGAAAAAAGAAATACAATTTATAATAATATAAAGCTCTTTTCTCCGTGCCGCCAAAAGTTTCTTTCATTCTCATTCTCAGTACAAAGCCATGAATCCCATCACCTTAACAGAAAAATCAATCAAAGTTTAAGAGCACTAGCAACAAATAGAGATATATCACAATATGGGTGTTTGACAAAGGCTTTTTTTTTTTTTGATTAAAATTCATAAAAAAAATAAAATAGATTAAAATAGTTAATAAATAAAATGTCACATCAAATCCATAATCATTTTTACTTTTTCTTTCATAAACATCATATCTAATTATAAAAAAATTCAACTATCTTCCCAAACATAAAAATTTTAGCTAATTAAAATAGTCAAAAATTAAAATAACTTATTAAAATAACAACTTTCCAAACATCACTTTCAAATTTAGACTGTGTAAATAAGTTTAGCCAATATAGACCCAATTTCAATCTTAAAGTAGAACATAACGTTAGAACAATCTTCTATATATGAGATAATAATGTGAAACAAATCAAAATAAGTTACTTACAGAATTTATTTACCGAAATGAATAAGTACAAAAATGATCAAGTCGAGTGTGTGACATCCTATCCTTAAGATAGATTCGCCCTGCTCTGGTACTTACGGATAAATGGTGTTTATCTCCCAGGATACAATGATCTTACACAAATTGTAGTAGCACTCCAAGCAATCTGTACGACGAACTAGAACATGCGTTTTATACTCTCAGAAATTTTCCTAAAATAATATGAATAATATATATGCAAAGAGAGAGCAAAACGGGAAGAGAATTATTTTTTCTGGATAAGAAAATTTGCTAAAATGATTCTATATTTATAGGCATATATGGTGACTATTTGGAAGGGCCGAATAGGTACAATTTGAACTGAACAGATACAGATTCAAATCTATGGAGCGGAACAGGTGTAGATCGAAATGAACAGATGCAGAATTCAAAACTGTTTGAAATCTACTAGAAAATGGAACTGGAAGAGGCACTTTTCGGACAGGAAACTTGAATTTCAAACTTGGTCAAAATTTGAATTAATTCCATCCACAAATTCAAATAATTTTCCTGCAAGAATTTTGAAAAGATTCAAATAAATTTTGTCCGAAAAATTAATATTAGGACTGACCCGACCCACAATCCACACCCGCGCCTGGCACTGCTCGGATTGGCCGGACGGATGGCGGCGGCAGCGCCCGCGCGTGTGTGATGGTTTGAGCCAAAGCCCACTTTGTCCATAACTCATCCATTCTACAAACTTGGGGTGTCTCTTGGGGCCCAACCCAAGTTTGTCCACCTAGAGCTTAATACTCACATAAGCTCTGTTCAAGTTTCAATGTCGGACAACCATTTTAAGGTAACCCACATTTTGTCTCTTTAATTTCCCTTTCCACGAACTTGAAAACGACGTCAAGTTTCCATTCACTCATAAATGGTTTTGACGAATAGTTTGCACCATGTGACTTGCCATGCTCACATAGTATATCACCAGGCACAATTTAATTCTCACTATTGTGTTCATTTTGGTCCGGAACAACTTGGTCTTTTATGAGTGCTCTAGAGAATTGTAGCCCTTCACAAATCTCATAGAACCGGCCCAGTTCACACTCACGTAGGTGATTCTTATGAAGAGTATCCTACCATACTCCACTAGGTTTACCTAGATATAAGAATCATTAAAAGTATTACTTAACCTAAAAATGCTACAGACATCACTATTTCATCATAGAAATGGGTAGGAGTTAGACTCCCCAATGATTCTTCTGAGTCATACACAACTCGGTTGTCCCTTTGAACTTAAATCTTGAGATCTCCAGTCAACTAAGTTGGGTTGCTATTGTGGTAACTCTTATTTAATAGGCTTAAGTCCCATTCCCCTCGATGAATTCTCAACTATCTCTGTTGCTAACCCTTTGGTTAGTGAATCTGCTATGTTGTCTTTAGATTTCACACATTCGATAGAAATAATTCCATTAGAGAGTAGTTTTCTTGTGGTGTTATGTCGACGACGAATGTGTCGTGACTTACTGTTATACATATGACTCTATGCTCTACCTACTACTGATTGACTATCACAATGTATGCAAATAGTAGGCACCGATTTTGGCCACATTGGAATATCTTCAAGGAAGTGGCGAAGCTATTCTGCTTCTTTCCTAGCTTTATCTAAAGCTACGAATTCTAATTCCATAGTAGACCTAGCAATGCAAGTCTGTTTGGAAGATTTCCAAGATACAACCGCACCACCAAGAGTAAAGACATACCCACTGGTGGACTTTGAGTCTTTAGTATTCGATATCCAATTTGTATCACAGTATCCTTCAAGTACTGCTAGATATCTAGTATAATTGAGCCCAATGTTACAAGTAAATCTGAGGTATCCTAGAACCCTTATAATTACTTTCTAGTGTTCTACTCCTAGATTACTCGTATATCTACTTAATTTACTTACTACATAAGCTATATCCGGCAAGTGCAGTTCATCAAGTACATTAAGCTTTTAATAATTTGGCATACTCCAATTGAAAAATATTTTCCTGTACATTCTTAGAAAGAAACAAATTAATATCCACAGGTATTCTAGCAAGATGATCATCATCCTTGCTAAATTTGTCTAGTATTTTCTCAATGTAATGAGATTGTGACAAAGCATATCCTTATGACGTTTTGGTAACTTTTATACCAAGAATTACATCAGTAATGCCCATGTCCTTCATTTCAAAATGTTTATTCAATATTTTCTTGGTAGTTTTAATCATGTCATTACTACTACCTACGATGACCATATCATCCACATAAAGACATACTATAACATAACATTTGTCTGTGTTTTTAATATAAACACATTTGTCACACTTACTAATTTTAAATCCATTTGACATCATTGCCTTGTCAAACTTCTCATGCCATTGCTTTGGCACTTGTTTTAAACCATATAATGATTTAACCAATTTACACACTTTCTTTTCTTTTCTTGGAACAGAAAATCCTTCTGGTTGTTCCATGTAAATTTCTTCATCTAACTCACCATTTAAGAAAGCGGTTTTTACATCCATTTGATGAATTTCTAGATTGTACAAAGATGCAATAGCAATTAGCATTCTAATGGATGTTATTCTAATAACCGGTGAGTATGTGTCAAAGTAATCAAGACCTTCTTTTTGTCTAAAACCTTTGACCATAAATCTTGCCTTGTATTTGTCAATTGATCCATCCGCTATTATTTTTCTTTTGAAAATCCACTTGTACCCAACAGGTTTACAACCTGGTGGTAAGTCCACTAATTCTCAAATGTGATTTTGCAAGATGGATTCAATTTCACTGTTTACAACTTCTTTCTATAAAGGAGCCTCAAGACTAAACATAGCTTCTTTAAAAGTTAAAGGCTCATTTTTTAATAAAAAAGTTAGAAAATTTGGACCAAAAGATTTTGAGGTTCTAATACGTTTAATACGCGTAAGTTTTTCTTCCTCATTTTGATCTATCTCTTGCTCTTGTTCTTGATCATGTTCTTGATCCTGACTAGTAATAGCAACATAAGATCTTTTGTTAATACTTGTCTCTTGTCCAGTCTTGTTTGGAAACACATGTTCAAAGAAAGACGCATTCTGAGATTCAATAATAGTATTGACATGCATTTTGAAATGTTTTGATTTATAAATCAAAAACCGATATGCACTACTATTCTTAGTATAACCAATGAAAATGCAATCAACAGTTTTAGAACCTATCTTAATCTTTTTAGGATTAGGAATAGCTACTTTAGCCAAACATCCCCACACTTTTAAATATTTATAGGATGGTACTCTCTCATGCCACATTTCATAAGGTGTTTGATTCACTTTCTTTCAGGGTACTTTATTTAAAATATAATTAGTAGAAAGTATTGCTTCCCCCCACAAGTTCTAAGGTAATCCAGAATTTATTAACATGACATTCACCATTTCTTTTAAAGTCCTATTTTTCCTTTCAGCAATTCCATTTTGCTGAGATGAGTAAGAAGCGGTAGTTTGATAAATTATTCTATGTTCTTTACAAAATTCACCAAAAGGTGATTCATATTCGCAACCTCTATCACTTATAAGTTTCTTAATATTCTTATCAAATTGATTTTCAACTTCATTCTTATATTGAATGAAAGTTTCCAAAGTTTCATCCTTGGTTCGAATTAAATAGACATAACTATATCTAGTATAGTCATCTATAAAAGTAATAAAATACTTTTTCCCACCTCTAATTTGAATTGATTTAAAATCACAAATGTTACTATGAATTAATTAAAGTGGTTCCGTACTTCTTTCAATTGAATGAAAATAAGTTTTGCATAATTTTACCTCAATGCAAATTTCACATTTATGATTTGAATCAATGTCAAATTTAGGTAAACATTCCATATTAATTAATCTACGCAAAGATCTATAATTAACATGTCCAAGTCTACCATGCCATAAATTTGAAGACTCAAGCAAGTAAGAAGAAGATGTATTTTTATTAATAATAAAGGGTACAACAGTCATTACATTCATTTTGAAAAATGCCATCAGACATGCAACATTTTTCTACATACATCTCGTTTTTTGTAAGTATAAACTTGTCATTTTCAAAAATTAACCTAAACCCATTTTTACTCAACAAAGATCTGGAAACAAGATTATTGCGAATGTCCGGTACATGCAGCATGTTGTTAAGAGTTGCCCATAAAAAGTTGTTCACCATTGTCTACCACTGAATAAGATGTGAACATCTTTTTGTCGGCATAGATGTGGCGAGTAGCACCAGTGTCCACCCACTATTCTTTAGGATTTCCGACAAGGTTTGCCTCGGAAACAACTGCAGAAAGATTTATGTCATCTACACCATTGGAAATATCGTCCACTTCAGTCATATGGGCTTGAGTAGGCTTCTTGTTTGTTCTTCTTTTGTTTTTGCCTTTGCTACGGTAATCTTTGACCCGATGTCCCTCTTTGTCACAAATGTAACACTTGTCGTTAAACTTGTACTTTTTAGTTTCCTCCTCTTTAAAGCCTTGTGATGAACTTTCTCCAGAAAACTTTATTTTCTTTGCTTTTGGAGCATGTTCCACCATATTTGCTTTAGACTCCATTGGATGCTTACGAACCCACTTTTCAGAATTGCGGTTGTCCTCTTCAATCCTCAAACGCACAATCAATTCTTCTAAAGACATTTCTTTGCGCTTGTGTTTGAGGTAGTTCTTGAATTCCTTCCAGCCTTGTGGTAAATTCTCAATTAAGGCTGTAACTTGGAAGGATTTACTGAGAGACATGCCTTCTGCGTGAATGTCATGCAAAATGAGTTGGAGATCTTGAACTTGGCTGATCACAGTTTTAGAATCAACCATCAAAAAGTCCAAGAATTTGCCAACCACAAATTTCTTTGAGCCAACATCTTCTGTTTTGTACTTTTTCTCCAAAGACTCCCAAAGTTCTTTTGCTGTCTTGACAGGACTGTAGACGTTGTATAATGTGTTGTCAAGTCCGTTCAAGATGTAGTTCCGGCAAAGGAAATCAGTATGTTTCCAAGCATTGACCACAACAACCACTTGCCGGTCAGTTTCATCCTCTTTCAGAATAGGAGTATCCTCACGGAGAAAGTGTGCCAGGTTTAGAGTTGTAAGATAGAACAATATTTTCTGTTGTCATCTTTTAAAATCAGTTCCTGAGAATCTCTCTAGCTTCTCACCGTGATTAACCGGTACAGTTACAACAAGAGGGGGGTAGGCGTAATTGCAGCCACCATACTAGTACTTATTTGAGCATTAATTTGACCAGTTTCAATAGCCATGAATTCTAAATTATAAAATAAAATTATAATTAGAATTTTATACTACACAGAAATTTTAAACTAAAATCACATAATTAAATTCTGTAAAATAAAAGAAACAAGAATTGTAACTTTTATTTTCAATTAATTTGAAAATAAAATAAAATTTTATTTAACCAAATTAATTCCACACAGAAAATTAAATTTCTGTAACACTTCAATAATTAAAATACTGAAATAGAATTTTAATTAATGAACACTCATAAATAATTTCTGAAAACCAAAATTAATTTCTCACAAAATTCCACAAATAAATATTTTAAATTGTTAATGACACCAGTATATTACCACTAGTTGTAAAAAAAAATAGACAGTATATTACTACTATCTGTCAAACAGTATATTACTACTATTTGTTTTCCAACCAGAATATTATTTTATAAAATCACAGAAAATAATTTCTGTAAGAAGAAGAAAGAGAAAAGGAAACAAATGAAAAATTTTGTAAATAAAATAATTCGAATCTGTCTTAAGATTGTTGGAACAATCTTCTGTGTACAATAAATAAATGAAACCAAATCAAAAAAATAAAATAAATAACGTACCAAATTTATTTTACCAAACCGAATGAATAATAAAAAGATCAAGTCGAGTGTGTGACACTCTGTCCTTAAGATAGATTCGCCCCACTACGGTGCTTACGAAAAAATGGCGTCTATCTCCCAGGATATAATGATCTTCACAAATTGTAGTAACACTCCAAACAATTTGTTCGGCGAACAAAACCTGTGTTCTAAACTCTCTGAATTTTTTCCTAAAATAATGTGAAGAATAATTAATGCAAGAGAGCAAAAGGAAGGCAACCAAAATGAATTTATAGTTTATTTTGCCGACTGTTTTTCGGATCCAGAACACTGCTGGAAAATGTTGGTATATATAGGCAAATTGTGAACAAAATCTGTCTGGGCAGTTTCAGTCTGCTCGAAATTTGAAACTGTTGTGGAATTTGGAAGAGGCACAAATTTTGGACAAAAAATTGAATTCAAATAATTTCCTGCAAGAATTTTTGAAAAAATCCAAATGAATTTTGTCCATAATCCGGAATTTGGAAGAGGCACAAATTTTGGATAAAAATTTGAATTCAAATAATTTCCTGCAAGAATTTTTTGAAAAAATCCAAATGAATTTTGTCCATAATCCGCCGGTCGGACGAATGACAGCGCGTGTGGTGGTTTGGGCTAAGGTTCTATTTGTCCAGTACTCCTCATTTCTACAAACTTGGGGTGCCCCTTGGGGCCCAACCCAAGTGTTGTCACCTAGAATTTATATACGCACATAAGTTCTTTTCAAGTTTCAATGTGGGACAACCCATTTCAAGAAAACCCACATTTAATTCTTTAAATGTTCATTCCACGAATCCGAAAATGATGTCAACTTCTCATTCACTCATAAATGGTTTTGACGAACCGTCTTCACCGTGTAACTTGCTATGTGGCAAGGAACACATTACCTCTTTGGACCCACCTCAAAAGACATATGGACCCCACTCAAACTTGGGCTTAAAAATAGCCCAAAATAAGCCTATAAAACCAAAATTCCCAACATATTCTACCTACTAATCAACCACTAAATTCTGATCTAATTGACCCCTTAATAAAATGGTATAGTCTTTCTTTAATTTAGAATTTGATATGCAACAGATGTGTGAAAGCCACTTTAATTTTTGTTCAAAATTGACCAAAAAAATTATTTTTGCACAACCATGTTGACTACAAACAAACTGATGTTTGGGTATATTCTACCTACTAATCAACCACTAAAGTCCGATTTAATTGACCCCTTAATAAAATGGTATAGTCTTTCTTTATTTCAGAATTCCATATGCAATAGATGTGTGAAAGCCACTTTAATTTTTGTTCAAAATTTACCAAAAAATTTATTTTTGCAGAACCATGTTGACTACAAACAAACTGAAATTTTGGTATATTCTACCTACTAATCAACCACTAAATTCTGATCTAATTGACCCCTTAATAAAATGGTATAGTCTTTCTTTATTTCAGAAAAGGAGCTGAAGCACATGGTAGATTTCTGCATCAAACTACAACTCACATACAACTCATAGTTTTGTCTTGTAGGCAGTGAATGCTCTCATTCACATTTTTTAGTCTCAAGTTAATGTCATGTTTGGTGGTTTCAGAATTATTTATTTTTTGATGGAGTCATGTAAAATTTTAAATTTTAATTCTCAATTTATAAATAAAATGACATCTTAATACAATATAATAGAGAAAAAAAAACACACACACACAAATATATGTTGTTTTATAATTGTCCTTGGCAAAGTTTTATATAACGAATATTATCAAATAGGTTCTTGGTCGAACCAACAATATATATATATATATATATATAAACTTATAAAAAAGAATATTTATTCATACAAAAACAAGAGGCCAGCAAAAATCAAATGGACATATACTGCTATCACAAAAAAATCAATTAAAGTATCACAAAAAATCAATTAAAGTAGTATTAAGCGCATGTTCTAATGCATTAAATTCTAACAAAATCAACTAAATCAACCTAGCGCACATGTATAATATGTATCACAAATTTAACTTCCAATCAAATTTAAACATTATTTAAGTGATGCACATTTTGTAAGTGTTAACGGGTAAATTACACTAATCTGCTCTAAAAAAAATAATAATAATAATAATAATTCAGTTTATATTTTTGACATAATTATATTAACATCTTTTGAGGTTTTAATTACAGTTGTGTGAATAAAAAAAGATGTTACTATCTACAATCAACTAAAATGTATTTTTATCTTCATTTATTTCAATGTTTATTCACTATCTGCATTAGTTTTAATCTCTAATCTTATTAAAAAAACTATTAGCATAATTATTTTGAAAATGTGAGATTAATTATATTTTTTTTTCCAAAATTTATGAAGGTTCAGTATAGTTTATCCAAAACAAATATTAAAAAATTATTAATTTAAAAAAAAATTGATGAGTGAATTGTCACCTGCTCCACATTAAAATAATAATAATAAAATAATTTTTTAAAAAAAAGGTAGTGAATTGACACCACTGTCCTATATGTGACGCAGCCATATGTAGATAAGTTAATGGTTGGTTTTAGGGTGTCGTTAGATAATATCTTAATAGTGTTGTGATTTGTGAAAAATGTGGAATTTGTAATTTTATATTAAATAATTAAGAAATATAAAAAATATGATAATTTATAATTGGTGAAAAATACTGTTCCATGGCGTTCCTAGACCAACTACTAATTTTTAGCCATGTGTATTGGTTAAAGTCTTATTAATTGTTTATTAACATGGTCCAGTCTTTCTTTAATAATTAATTTACAAGGAAGTCTTTATTTAGTGTTTAATAAAATGTTTCGGTCTTTCTTAAATAATTAATTCAGAAGGGATCTAGAGCAGGCATATTACCTAATTTAATAAAGAGAAAATTATTATTAAGGAGAAATTTTTTAAAATTATTATATGTTAGTAAAAAAATTTATAATTTAGTTATTAATATTTACAATATTTATCATTTTTTTACAAATATTTTTTTGGGTAATGATACATCCCACTAAAAGTGGTGCTCTAAAGCACCACTAATGAGTTGGCAAGCACTTTAACCAAAAAAAAAAAAAAAACACAAGACACAAGCAGTGGGTCTCGTCCACTGCCACATCACTAATGGTGCTTTTAGAGCACCACTTTTAGTGGTCTCAAGCATTATTGTATTTTTTTAATTCTAACGTATTTGTGATTCTCCCTTTTATAAAATGACATTCAAAGTTTGTACTCAATCATATAACGTGGCTAATTTTACATAAGATATTATACCCTCGTTTGGTATAAACTAAATGGAGATTTTTTTGGTTAAAATAGTTACAAAAAGATAAATTAAATTTTTTATTCCGATAAGATAAAAGTCATATTCAAAATATAATTATTTCATTTTTTTTTCCACAAAAGTCCAAAAAAACCAAAAAGTCTATCACAAACGAAACTTTTTAATCCAGATTAAAATAACTAAAAAGTCAAAAAGTCAACTCACATCACAAACAAATCCTAAATTATATAATATTTAAAAGATATGAAAAAAATAAAATAATTGTACTTTATTTAAAAGACATGAAAAAAATAAAATAATTGTAACTACTCCATTATTCTGCTACTTTTTGCATAAAGAGTAGGTAAATTACACCAACGCTCTGAAATTTTGTATAATTACAAAAATTTCTCTTATAATTTCAATAATTATATTGACATTTCTTGCCCTTTATATTCCAGCAAGTGATTATTTGGTAATTTCAGAGTATGGTTATATGGTACTCTATACTAGTATGATTGGCGGAGAAAGTGAAATATTAATTATTTGTATTGAGTGATTAAAAAATATAAGCATAATACATGATAATTAATAAGGGAATATGACCAAGTGATATTTCAAGATTATTGTATAATTTTTAAATGTAAAGGTTAAATATTAAATTACACTGATCTGTTCTCTCTTTTTTTCTCTACACTGACCATCTCTTTGCTGTTTCTTACTTATTCTCTTCTATCTTCTCATGTTTTCTTCTCAATCATTTTCTTCATTATCTTCTTTTTTTTCCTGCAAGACCCATTTTCTCTTTCTAAAAAAACTAGTCTTCACTATTTCCTTTTACTTTACTTTCTTTTATTATTATTATTTATCTTTTGTGGAGATATAATTTTGAGTTGTTTACATGGCCTAGGTGTTAGTCGCGGTGCACGTGAGTGATTCTGATTGACCGAGATATGGTCAAACCATATCTAAATTCGAGATGTTCGAATGAGGGATTAGAGTCCTAAATGATGATAGACTCTCTATTTGAATATGTTAGACTCATGAGAGAGTTAATCCTATTCCAAATTGGAGGAGTTCTTAATAAGTGTTATCCCTGAAAATGATAGAGTCCTATAAACTAAAATTTCTAGGGAAATTGGCCATTGTTGAATATATAAAGGGAGCACCCTATGGGTCTAAGGTACGCTTTATTTTATGCTTTACTTGAGAGTTGTTTGTTTACTTGAGCCGAGATATTTGTGAGATTGTTGACTGACTTAATCGTCGAAATGTCCCCGGTCTTATTGTCTCTTTATGTGTAGGCATTGAGCTTTTCTATTTCTACACGTATTCTACGGCTTAGTTCTAGGATCTCAATGAAGAGATTTGATTTGATTGTGAAATCAAAATTCAACACTCAAATCTTTCATTCATTTTCTCCATGGTTGCCCCTGCAACCAACATCAATACTACATAATTTTTTGTTTTCTTTCTATTCTCTTCTTTCCCTTCTTTCATTTTCCTCTTCCTTTCTTCATCTTTATTACCACTATTCCCATCACCCATACACTCAATCAGAACAATCATACAATTTTCACTTTTGTAGAATAATATTGTAAAAAGGAATTTGTATTTAAATGGAGAGTGACTGAAGATTAAGAACAACTCATGTAATCATTTTTTTTAGAGAGCATGTAAGTGGAGGTTATTTATTTATTTATTATTTTTTAATATTCTTAAAAAAAAAACAAGTTAGAGAATTGATTCACTTTTCAAACTATTTGGGAAATTAACTTACTTTTTAAAATCTCATTTTGAAAATATGATTTTGAAATTGAAATTGAATTTTCAAAATGCAATTTCACCTTGAAATTGCATGTTGAAAATGTAATATATCTTAGTGAAGTCCATATCTTCATAAATTGCATTTTTAACATGCGATTTCAAGGTGAAATTGTATGCTGAAAATGCAATTTCAATTTAAAATTGTATTTTCAAAATGCGATTTTAAAAAGTAAGTTATTTTTCTAAATAGTTTGAAAAGTGTCAATTCTCTAATTTTTTTTTAATATTAAAAAAAAAATCCATGTAAGTGGGGAGAAAAAGAGAATATATTTTTGTAGAAACAAAAAGAGAGAAAACCCCATCGGTGTATGAAAAAAAAAAAAAAAAACAAGAGAGAAAAGGATATATATATATATATATATATATAATGGTGGGACAAGTCCATGTGATTGAGTTGAAAAACAAATTGTTTTGTTTGAATAGAAAATGAATGTAGACCTGAGAGAGAGAATGTCGGATGGGTTTGACAGTAAAAATTGTGAAGGATGATGGGTTTTATTAAACAATTATGGATGATGGGTTTGATTAAAAAATTTGGGGTTTGGGAGACTCTGTGAATCTGAGAGATGGGTAAATTTGAGAAAGGGAGAGGAAAGATCTTGAATATGGACTGTTGGTTGAGCATGTTGGAATGTGTCCTATATTATTTGGAGTTGTCTCATCAGTATTGATTATAAAGTTCTAATTTTCCTCTCCTTAATACCTGAGTTTTAAGGAGAAGTGTGAGCTGTACTTTTCAATTTGGTATCAGAACTTGGTTGGGCGTGTGATTGGTGCGTCGTTTGTCCAGCTACTGTATATTGTGGTCTCTCTCTTTAATATCTGAGTTTTAAGGAGAAGCGTGGGCTGTACTTTTCAATTTGGTATCAGAGCTTGGTTGGGCCTGTGATTGGCGTGTCGTTTGTTCGGCTACTATATATTGTGGTCCATGAGGGTGTGTTGGAATGTGTCGCACATCAATTGAAGTTGTCACATCTGTGCTAGTTATAAGGCTCCACTTTCCTTCTCTTTAATACTTGGGTTTTAGGGGGAAGTGTGGGCTAGGCTTTCCAATTGAGCAAAGGCGAAGGACAGTGGCCGGAACTGCCGGCGTGATGGCTGGGGGGAAAAGGCCGAAAAGAAGTCAGCGTGATGGCTGGAGCTTATGGATTTGTGGGCAACAGTGAAAGATGGTGACGATGGCCGGAGCTGTAGCTGGTGTGATGGTCGGAGCTATAGCTGTAACAAGGCGGTGATGAAAGGGTTTGACGTGTTTGATAGAATGATGGGTTTATAGGTAGCAAAGATGGCGGAAATGCTGGAGTTGGGAGATGTAGTGGAGTGAAGGCGATGATGCCGAAGAAAGTCTGGCGACTATGGTGAGACCGCAGATAGAACTAAGGTCCGGCGAGCGGCCAAGGCAAAGTTGTCGCTCGCCAGTAAGGCAAAAAACACTAATAACTTAACCTATAGCTCCGATACCATGTTATAATACCTGAGAGAGAAAGAGACAAATCTGTATTATATTGAATAATGTTATAATAATATTATTTGTAACTATTATAAGAGATGATCTATATATAAGACTTATATGTCGTGCTAATTGTTAGAATAATAGATAGAGAGGAAAATATTATGTATTGTATATATATTCAACCTATCAATTATAATAGGAGAAACCTGTATATATAGGCCAAGAAACCTAGGTGTATAGGAAACCTAGGTGTACAAGAATACATGAGTCCTAAGTATAATAGGAATAGATAACAACTAACACCCCCCCTCAAGCTCAAGGTGGCAAGGCAAATAGTAACTTGAGCTTGGCAAGAAGATCAGAGAAGTGTCTTGGAAGATGAGCTTTGCTGAAGAGGTCTGTGGTCTGCTCAACAGAGGTAACAAAGAGAAAACGAACAGTGCCTCAAGTAACATGCTGGCGTATGAAGTGGTAATCTATCTCAATATGCTTGGTGTGATCATGGAAAACATCATTATGTACAATCTGATTAGCACTCTGGTTGTCATAATAAAGATTGGTGGCAGAAGAATGAGAAACTCCCAAATCAGAAAGAAGCCAACGAAGCCACACAAGCTCCTGAGTAGTGTCAGCAAGAGCATGATACTCAACCTTGGTACTAGAATGAGCAACAAGAATTTGTTTCTTACTACGCCAGGTAACAAGAGAGGTGCCCAAGAAAAAGCAGAACCCAATAGTAGAACGACGGCTAATAGGATTCCCCGTCTAATTTGCATCAGAAAAGCATGAAGCTGTAGAGAAGACTATGCGGAGTAGTGAAGACCTTAAAACAAAGTGCCTTTGAGATAGCGCGAAATGCGAATCAGAGCATCATAGTGTGGAGAACGGGGGGCAGCCATGAATTGACTGACAATGTGAACAGCATAAGTAATATCTGGACGAGTAACCGTGAGATAAACAAGACTGCAAACTAGCTGATGATATTTAGTGGCATCAGACAATAGGGAACGTTCAAGAGGTGTAAGACAAGTCTGAGGATCAACAGGAGTAGTGGCAGTCTTGTAATCGGTAAGGCCAACACGAGCCAAGAGATCAGAAGTATACTTGGCCTGGGTAAGAAAGTAACTAGATGAATCTTAAGAAATCTCCAAGCCAAGGAAGTACCTAAGCAAACCCAAATCTTTCATTTGAAACTGGCAACAAAGAAACGATTGAAGACTAGAAATACCCGTGTGGTTATCTCCAGTGATAATCATATCATCCACATAGAGGAGAAGGAAAATAGTACCACGCTGCGTCTTACGTATAAACAAGGCCGAATCATGAGCACTGGAGGAAAAACCAAAGTCACAAATGGTAAAGCTGAACTTGGCAAACTAGGCACGCAGAGCTTGTTTCAAACCATACAAAGCACGACAAAGTTTGCAGACTTTGTTTGATGGAACAGAAGAACCAGGAGGAGGTTGCATATAAACTTCCTTAGTGAGATCACCATTGAGGAATGCATTTTTGACATCCATCTGATAAAGACTCCAGTGGCGAGCAGTAGTAGCCACGGCAAGTAAGCTATAGCGATCCCGATTTTCCCTTTTTGTACTTGTTGTGTTCCGGGATTTGGGTGTACCTTAGTCTTCTCTGACCTCTCTCTATTGTGATAACTGTAGTGCTATTCAGAGTGCCCACAATACTGTCTTTCATGAATGGACGAAACACATTGAGATTGATTGTCACTTTGTCCGACAACATCTACACTATAACTCTATCTCGCTTCCTTTCGTTTCCTCGGCTTTGCAACTTGCGGACTTCTTCACCAAGACTCACACTATCTCTTGGTTTCAGTTTTTTCTTAGCAAAGTCTCAGTGTTTTCTGTTAAAATACCTTGAGTTTGAGCGGGAGTATGAGAATATATTGCGTATATGGCATGTTATATGGCATGATTGTGCAAATAGTAATTAGTTAGTATTTTCTTTTTCAGTCATAGATTTAGGGCTATATAAACTGATGACCTCTTTGTAAATTGACACAAGTCTCGTTTAGGAACAGGTTATTTTAGTAACTTTTTGACTAAAATACAAAAAAAAAAAAAACCTAGTTGTTTGGGATAAATTTTTTAATTTTTTATAAAAAGACGTGAAATAAAATAAAATAAATAATGAGAAGTGAGTAAAATGACCAAAATGGCCTTATAGCATTTCAGAAGTACCCGTGGATGCGTCAGATGGCTTCTGCAAATTGTTGGATGTCACATTTGTCAAGAATTATTATTTTAAATTTCCTTTCTTGGACCATGCACTTGGACCATACAGCCTATACAAATAGAGTTGTGTGCTGTAATGTTATTTAAATAATATTAATACAGTATGTTTAAAAATGAAGCTATAACGGTCAAATTATATTTCCTGCATGTTTGATTGGGTGGATTAGATTATGAGATTAGCATTATTAATTTATAAGTCTAATTATTTTATATTTGTTTTAACATTTTGGTTTAGAATTATTAATCTAATGGATAATTAATCCAACAAATTTATAAGATTATTAGTAATGAGGTAGGGGTGTGATTATTAATCCAATGGATATTAATCCAATTGAATAGTGAATACCACACTAATTTAATAGAACTATTAATACTTTACTATTAGTCTTGTGAATCAAATATGACTTTAGAGAATTCTAATACAGCACGTATTTGTAAACAATATATTTGTGTTATGTAATATTATGTAAATAATATTTACGTTAATATACATAAATATTTTATGTATATAGGATATGGATTGTACTTTGTGTATTGTAATAATTTTTTTTGAAACATCACATTTTAAGTTAAAAATAGAATTTTTAAAATTTTTTTTTAAAAATCCAACAAATTATGAGAGTGTTTGGGAACTTGGCTTTTCAGTTTTTTTATTTTTTTATTTTTTCAGTACAACACAAATGTCTTACAAAACCCAAAAAAACAAATCCCTCACAAAATATCACATCAAATTCCATACTATTTCAATTTTTCTGTCACAAACATCACATCCCATCACAAATAAAACCCAACTATCTTCCCAAACACAAAGGGTCTGTTTGGTGTGCCGTTTTGTAACACATACGTTTTTAGTTTTCTGATTATATTTACAAAAATTTAAACAACTCAAATATAAACTTGTTTGGTAAATTTCAATTACATAAATCAGTGATCTCTGTTTATAAATTTGGCCATAAAATGTACACTTAAAAAATGTGTATCCGTTTTGAGTGATTGAGTTTTTCTTTTTTTTACCACCTAACACTAGCCACCACCTGCCACCATTTTCTACCACCGTCTTCCGCCACCACCACCCAAACCCCACCACCACCTACCACCACCACTCACCACTCACCTGTCACCACCCGCCACCTACCTGCTACCACCGCCCACCACCCGCAACCACCACCCACCTACCACCCGCTACCCACCTGTCACCCCTCGCCACCACCACCCACCCGTCGCCACCACCACCACCCACCTACCACCCACCCACCACCATCTGCCACTACTGTCCACCGCCCGCCACCGCTACTACAATCTACCGCCCGCCATCACCACCCACCACCACCTACTTACCACCACTCACCACCACCACCACCACCATTACCCGCTACCCACGTGCCACCCATCTGTCACTAGTACCCACCACCACCACCCACTCGCTACCACCCACCACCCGCTATGCATGAATCTGGTTTGCTTTGCAGGATGTTAAGGAACTGTAATATATCCGGATCAATCCCAGACAATCTAGTAAATTTGACCTTAAAACAATTGTAAATCCCCCACTCCTTCATTTTTTTGTTTTGTTTTGTTTGTTTGTTTGTTTTTTAAATAAGTGCTTCTTTGTCATAATTCTTTTAATTTGTTCTAGATTTATTTCTTGACAAGGGTAGTATATCGTGGGCTACTTTTAACTTCTTACTTTGAGATGGATATATATATCGCTGCATGAAGTCGATATGAAATACGTGATGCAAACTTTTAGTCTTTTACATATAAGAATACGAATGTAGACTTTCAAGGAAGGGCTATTTATGATTTAGGGGTTTCGGTAGTTTTTCCATCCCCTTTCATGAATTAAGTACGATAGTAGTGTACCCAATATGATCAGTCCCGTGCATTAGTGCTGGCACCCACCACCACAGCACCACCCACTCGCCACCACCCACCATCTACCCCCCACCACCACTACAACCACCCCCACCACCACCCACTCGCTACCACCCACCGCCCGCCACCGTCACCCAACCACCCACCACCACCTGTTACCCACCACCCATCGTAAACAGACATCCATTCTGTTTTCAGTTTATATTTAAAAAAAATTAACAAACTGTAATAAAAATTTGTTTGATAATTTTTTTGGTTGAAAATGAGTTTAAAAATTTGACAAAAAACCTAAATCAAAAAAATGAGGAAACGTTTTCAGTTTTCAATTTTTTTCAATTAATTTTTTTATCAAATATAATTTATTTCCAAAATTTGTTTTCAAGTAATGTTTTTCTCAAATAAATTTTTTTTCAATTAATTTTTTTTCCAATTAACCTTTTCGATCAAATATTTTTTTTCCAAACTAATATTTTTAAATTATTTTTTTAATAATTTCCATTTCTTTTTCAAAGTTTTCCGAATTAGTTTTTTACCCAATTATTTTTGTCCAATTAAATTTTTCATTCAATTATTTTTTTAATTAATTTTTGGTCAATTATAATGTGTGTGATCCCATTGTCATAAATAACGAAAATAAATATAAAAAAGATTTGAAAAAAAAATAAGCAACCAAATTGCTAACCATTATAATTGATTGCTATAAAAATATAAAAATATAACCAACCTAACCGTAAACGTTACCAAAAATATAAAATGCATTAACATGACCCAATAACGTACGCGTTACCCAAAAAAAAAAAGTAATAATCAAACCGTAATTGGTAAGCATCCTGAAATCATAAGCAACCTAAAATCATAACGAAGTCAGTATTTGATAATTGTACAAAAACAATAACATACATGGTCATACATAATTGCTAACCAATTATGTATGTAAATAAAAGTCTCCAATTAATTTCAACACAACATAGTGATGACATGCATCACAAAACATGTCCACCTAACCAGCATTTCGCCAAATTGCAACCAACTCTGCCCTGATACGCGCCCGCAACTGCGCCATCTCAACGTCATCATCTTCAGGCATCATCGCATCGTCAAGGGCAGCCAAATCGTCGCGGTCACGCATGTCCGGATATCGATACTCGGCCGCATTGCTGACAGCAACAATAATCTTATCGTCCACACTATTTCTGCGTATGAAATTATGCAAAGCCATGGACGCTGTAACCAATGGCACCTGTAATTTACAAAAATCAAATCGAGGCATGTCTTTTAGAAATCTCCACCTTATCTTCCATGCGCCAAATGTGTGCTCAATCACACTTCGCAAAGATGAGTGAGCGCGGTTGAACAATTCATCACGGCTCCGTGGATTGTGCCTTTGAAATTCCAATTGGTGGTATCTGTTGCCTTTGTATGGTGCCAGAAAGCCCTTCTTATTGTTGTATCCACTATCCACAAGGTAATAGCGACCTGTGAAAGTACACATGTAAATGACATAATACTCGTCATCAATGTTCACATGAAATGGCACTTCTTCCGTACATTTTTATCATGGACATTGTAAACACTGCCATATATAAATTACCACGTGGTCAGTGGTTCATCAAATTTTGTTTTTCATTACAATGGTAACATAAATCAAATTTATAATAAGAATATAATGATATAAAATAAATTGATACATTTTGACATTTATATTACTGAGGTTAATTATATTTGCATATAATGATGGATATTACCTTTATGTTGAGCTTGTTTGATACATATTTTCTTGTCTTGCAAAAAAAATTCCCGGTCATGCATTGAATTCTAAATATATCTTTACATCGTTATTTACATACAGATGTTTACCAAAAAAGAACTATGCTACAACAATTGTATTGTGGATGCAGAGGTAGGTCCCACCGGTGGTATTCGCGG
>NW_021025304.1:1102203-1127439 GCF_004153795.1 Camellia sinensis
AAAAAAATTTAGGCCACTTTTGGCGACTAAATTAAATTTTTAGTCGCCAATTCTATAATTTTCGGCTACTAATTATTTTTTAGTCGCTAAAAAATTAAGTTCCGCCTAAAAATAAAGCAGTTTTGTTAGCGACTACTTTTTTTAGTCGCCAAAAGCATATTTCAGAAAAAAATATATATATATAAAAAAAATAAAAAATAAAAAATAATAAAAATTTACCCTCTGTTGTTCCCAAGTTTTGAACCACCGACCCATCCCACATTTCAAACATTTACCAACACACTCTCTCCACTATGCCACTACAACATCACATGAATATATATGCAATATATATTATTTATATAGTATATTGACCGGTATTAATACAAAACAATATATATAAATATAATTTTTTTTATTCAATATAATTTATGTAAAAAATAAATTATTTACTAAAAAAAAATTAGGCCACTTTTGGCGACTAAATTAAATTTTTAGTCGCCAATTCTATAATTTTCGGCTACTAATTATTTTTTAGTCGCTAAAAAATTAAGTTCCGCCTAAAAATAAAGCAGTTTTGGCGACTAAATCTGTTTTTAGTCGCCAAAAACGTCCCCTTTTGGCTACTAAACTGAGTTTTAGTCGACAATTGACTGTTTTTAGCTACTAATTTTTTTTTGTAGCCAAAAAGCTTCACTTTCAGTGACCAACTATTTTTAGTCGGCAAAACACCTATAATTGGCGACCAAACTGTTTTTTAGTTGCCAAAACCATCACTTTTGGCTACTAAATTATTTTAGTCGCTAAAACCCCTATATTTGGCTACTAAACTGCCTTTTAGTCACTAAAACCCTTACATTTGGCGACTAAACTTTTTTAGTCGGCAAAAGTGATCAATTTTGGCGACTAATTCCATTTTAGTCGCCAATTCTACTACTTTCAACGACGAAAAATGCAGTTTTAGTCGCGAAATCTGCTTTTTGTTATAGTGAATTACGGGCACACTTATTTGTTTAAAATAAGAAACTTACATGTTGATCTTAATAGATGGATTTATTGTCTAATAAGTCCTATGAGAATTAATAATTTTTTCATCAAATACTATTAAAAAATGTCACTAATTGTTAATTTTCATCATTAGTTTGAAAATTTTGTCACAAAAAATGTCACCAATTACAAGTTTTAGCGACAATTTAAAAAAAAAAGTCACTAATTTTTAATTTTCAATGACAGTTTGAAAAATTTGTCACAGAAAAACATTACTAATTGTAAGTTTTAGCGACGATTTATAAAAATAATGTTTTTAGCAAAGATTTTACTATAACTTATTTTCAATATGACTTGATGAGAATTAAGTCAAACTATTAGGACCTATTGGTAGTTTATCCTTTAAATTAAAAATATGTAGAACTCTATTATACACACCCCATATTATATGCACTCTTAGATCACGTTTGTTTGACGGATTAAGTTAGATGGGATTGTTAGTGAGTGGATGGTTAGTGAAGAAATTGTTAATGTATGGATTGTTAGTGAGGAGATTAGGTGAAAGTGTGTTTATTTTGATGATATAGTATGGAAGATGATTAGGGATGGGATTGTTAAATTATTTTTATAAAAAAACTAAAAAAAATAATTTTAAATTAAAAAATATCTAAAACAAGTATAATTTTTTCTTTTTTAAAATAACAGGTTGCAATTGCAAAAAATAAATAAATAATGCACTGTTCTGGATGACCGGAAAAACTCAATCCGCTCACTATGTTCCTGATCCTACGCTTTTCTCAGCCAAGCTAATCCCTCTACTGAGGGGGATTACTAAGTTGCTCAGACTACAAAAAGCCGACCTTTCAAATCATCACCAAACATACTGTAGGTGAGACCCACAACCATCCTACTACAGTCCTGCCGCTAAAGTGGCCAAACAAACGGGACCTTAGTTATGTTATTTTCTTCTTTAATTATGATCAAATTTCTTCTTTATTTATAGCATTATTTTGAGATTTTTGTTATGACTTTTTTGTGTTTGGTGATGATATTTTTTAGTTATGAATTAAAAAGTATGAAATTATGTTATTTTCTTCTGTAATTATAATGTGCATATGTTACACACCCTTAATCTTTTCCTTAAAATATGGATGGTTCCTATAATTTTATAAATTATAAATATTTTATTATCAGAATTTTTTATTTAACAAAAGAATTTATTATACTTTCTACTCGTAAACTATTGTCAAATTATTTAATTAGTCTATGAACTATCGATTAAATTTATTTAGTCCCTAAAGTATATAAACCAATCCCTAAACTAGTGATTGTGTCCACTAGGTCCCTAACGTACATAAATCAAAGTTTCTTTGAAAATTTTATCAAAGTCTCATTATAATAAAATTTTAATGCATTGAGGAGAAGTATGAAAACTTTTTCTTAAAAAGTCTAGTACACACCATTTACCAAAAATCCTGAGTGATTAATTTAACATTTTAAATTTTAAAACGACATTACTTTTGATTTAAATGTCGATTTTTAATAAAATTAATATTTTTAAAATTTTCTCATCAAAATCTATCAAATAAGATTCAGATAGGCTATGAAATTCTTTAAAAATAAAAATTAACATCAAAATTGACGTAAAACTAACATTTTACTCTAATTCATAGTAAAATGTTACTTTGATTCATAATAAAATATTACTGACTACCAAAGTAACACTTCACTGTCTTTTTGAATAAAGTATGAGTAATAAAAAAAATATTTACGAGTTTTTTTCACTTCAAGTTAACAGACAAATTAATAACAATCAACAAATAACAATTCACATCACTAACTAGAAGAGGGAAAAACAAAAAATTAGAGAAACTAAGAGAAATAGATTCAACTAACAAATCATAAAAAAAATTCCCTAGGAGGATACTACAAATGGTAAAGGAAATCATCAACCGAATAGTAGATACTTTGAACTTTGAATTTGGTCTAAAGAATAGCCTTCACTTTGATACTTTCAGCGATGGCCAACCAGTTTAGAATTGTATTCTCAATGATAAATTTATTCCTTCTGGTCCAGATTTGACCATTGAACAAAATTTCTACGTCAATTGCTAATAAATTTGATTCAAATCTCTAAGATATATATTTAGGCTAAAATTGTCTAAAATAAAAATTATTAATCTATCCTTCATGAAGAACGTGTTTTTTGTTCAGAAAGTTTAGCAAGTAAAACGTTTTGAATCGTCCTTTTGTTGGCTATATAATTTGTAAAAGCCAATCGTAGAGTGACACGTGGCAGTTCATATTGTTGGTATCGGATCTGCGTAGCACTGGAACAGTCGAAAGATACAAGATGATGTTGCCTAACAGTTACTCATAAATTTAAATTCAAAATCATGAGGGAAGCCTATTTGCAAAGAGTGGCGTAGTGGGATTGACTGTGAGAGAACATGTTCAGCAATCATGGAAGGACTATTCGACAGTTGGAAGCCCACTTCGACGGTTATCATTGAAGAGTATAAATAGCATAGAAGGCCCCAGAATGAACACCCAGACTCAGATCCAGAAACCAGTTTATTTACTTCATTTTCTTTCCAGTTTTACATTTCCAGTTCTTTATATTTCCAACACTTCAATTTCTGTACTGCACTTCATTTCTTATGAGTAGTTTCAAATAGTTTGTTGCTGTGAACCTGTATGAGGCTGGGTCAGATCATTGTATGTTTTCATTTACTTAATAAAATTCAGATTCTGAAATTGTTCTTTACTTATTATTATTTACTAATTTCTTCTAAACAAGCCACCAGTAAAAAACCTCTTCATAGAGGCTGAAAGAACTATATCACAATTGTCTGATAATTGGTTGGCAATTAATGTTCTGTAAGGACTAATTGCTCCTTACTGGCATGCTTAAATTTACATTATTAACCTTCGAAAGGCAAAAAAGCCAACATATATTTTTGGCACGCCCAGTGGGACTCTAAAATGGCTAAACGTAGGAGACAAGGAGAAAATGAACGCTTGGAAAAACGTATGGAGGGAGAGGTAGAAGTACCTAATCCAGAGGGTAATGCGATAACACATCTTATAGAAGCATCTATCTCATCAGAACCTATGGTCAAACAGACCAGCACCTCGGAGCATGCACCACACGTTCAAAATATTGGACGAGGCCATGGAATTGGACCATTCACTATTTCGTCTACCCAGCTAATGAATCCGCGAGGAGGCTTGGTAGATGCCATGGGACAATAATTAATGTATATAATGGAAAGATGGGCAATTCATGGATCGAATGAATTCCAATCAACCAACTATCACAAGGCATATCGAGAAAAATTCAAATGTTCTTCAGCAAAGATTGGCTAGAGATAAGCAGCCTATGCAAATTAATGGACCTACTAATGGTCAGACTAGTAATCAAAATTATGAAATACCATCACCTGTACTTGTAGACACCCCATTTTTTATGGCCCTTACGACTTGGACGCCCTCGCATGCACACCCGATGATGAGTTTATTTGCTCACCAAGTGCTCGAAGTCCTCAGCAGAATGCCACAACTTTGAGCCTTTCAAACCCTACACCATTTTTACCTCATTTTTGGACCATGCCTTTGTCTTTCCAGCCTGGAATCTCTGGTGGCTTGCCGGCCATCCCTAGAGGCTACCAGCCATCACTTTTGGGCTGCAAGCCACTGATGTGGCTTGTCGGCCACCAGTATGTTTTGTAGATATTTTATGCCAGTTGTGCTAGCTGTTTGCATAGATGCATGCATCTTCACCCACGTGTAGGGCTAGATGTTTTTAAGGGAATTGCTTGGTTCTTTATATATAGAAGACCTCTCATATTGTTTTAAAGGTTAGAAAATTTTGAGCTTAAAAACGTTCCTCTCTCTCTCTCTCTACCAAATCTCTACACTTTTGCCTACAATTCTTCAACCTTTGCCAATACACCCTTAACCAAATCTCTTCACCATTGAGATGAAGTACTTTTGAGCTTGGTTTGAGCTCTAGAAGGCGTTGTTTGCTTGTGTTGTTGCTTAGAATTGCTTCTTCTCTTCAAGAGGTATAAGGCTCTACCTATTTGCTTGCTTGCTTGGCTTTTATTCCTATTGTTTTTCCATTGTTTTGGGATGTCAAAACTCTATTTTTTTGGGCTAAAGCTTGGGTTTAAGGCCATTAAAGGTTGAGGGGTTGATAGCCCTTCTTTGTACCTTGTTTTGGAGGTCTTTGCCCTTGTGTTTCCCACCATTTTGCTATGTTTTTCCAAGCTTTTAAACACTAATTTTTAGAGCTTTTTCAGTAGCCAAAATCATATTTTGCAGTCCAAATTTGGTGATTTTGCAGTCCAAATTTGGAGGGGTTAACCTCCATTCCTTGTGTCTTGTTTACTAGCCTAGTTGGTGCCATGTTTTAGCATTTTAATCTAGCTTGTTTTATCTCAATTCCAGCATGTTTTAGAACATATTTTAGACTGTTTTGGTCTATTGTTTGCATTTGAGCTTTACTTTGCATGCTTCTAGTGTAATAGTTCTAATAAGCTTGATGTTTTAGGTCTTAGACATCACTTGTTTGAGTTAATAGCATTTATTTTGGGCTTTTCATACTTCATTTCAGTACTAATAATGTCTGTAACCTCCCTCCATTCTTGGCTTTTTATTTTTCTTTAAAAGTGGTTTCAAGTCACTTGCTTTCCCAAGTATGAAATTGAGATTTTATACTTAATGGTTTAATCCCTTAGGGGGTTCATTACTAACGGTATGATGCTTCTTTTATATCCAAAGCAACTTGTGTTTTGAACCCTCTTTCCATTAGTGGACTTTAATTAACCATTAGACTTAATTGAATTAAAGGATGGTTGGTAAATTAAAATGAGTAACTAAAACTTGGGACTAAAAGTGAGAAAGATAATAATTTGGTTGTGTTCAATTGGACGTTAATTGAACACATGGAAGCTTTTCATACTTGTTAGTGATGAAATGATTTAAGTCTCCAAAGTCAACTTCTTTTCTTGATCTTTCATGAAAGGGGGAAGGTTTGTGTCTTGTTTTGAATTTATTGAAATTGCACATCTTGAGTCATAAGCCATCATGCAATGAAACTGCTTGAGTTGACGGATTGTGGCTTAAGTTCACCACTCCTTGAATTTGTTCACAAAAAGGGGGTGAATTGTGCAAACAACCCTTGAAAATACCTTGTATATGCTCTGTTTGTCCTCTGTTGCAGCAAGATGGACCTGTGCATCAGTGGCCGGCGGGCCACTTTCATGGCCGGTAGGTGGCCGGCAGACCACCTTTGATGGCCAGCTGATGGCTTGCAACCTTCATCACTAGTCAGATGACCACTAGTGTAAAATTCAATAGTGAGTTCATAAGGCAGAACAGAGTGAGCAACAGTGTTGGTGTTCAACTGTGCAAACAGAGGCATTCAGAAGCAAAACAACAGTGTTTTCGGGTGGAAATCGTGCATGAACATGAACATCCCTCGTTTCCCTAGTCGTTTAGTTTAATCGCTTATTTTAATTGCACTTGTGTTGTAATTATTAAATTAGTTAAAGCAATTAACTAGTTGTGTTTAGTTAATTCAAGTGTTGTAATAATTAGTTAAGTGATTTAGCTAGTTATTCATTTCGGTTTGTAATAATTAGCTTAATTAGCTTTAGCTTATTAGTTAGTTAATTAGCGTAGTTTATTCGGACTCTCCTTCGTGAGAGCGAAATGATGTAATAATGTGTATGTCTTCCAACCCCACGTCTTTCTCCTTTTTATTTAATTGCTTATGATGGTTAGTTTAGGGACATCACGTTTCATTTAGCATACTTCATGTTTGCATCCATTAGTATTGCATGCACCGAGGTTCGGTTCATCATTCTAACTGCATTGTTAATTAGTTTCAATACTTCTTTGAATACATGCTTAGATCGCATGTTATCAAATTGTTTCATATGCCATGTTAAGTAGTCGAGCCTATTAGTTACATTTTTGCATGTGTTGCATTAGTCATAGTTAGGAATCATTCATTTTTTTTCTAATTCTTTCTCTTTTTTTGGCTTGGAGTACTAGGTGAGCCTTTACTCGCTTTAGCATAATTGCATATTTCATGTGATTGTTGCCATGTTTACCATGTATGCCATGAGGCTAAATGCTTAAATGCTATAACTGCTTGAATGCCTGTGGATGAAGGTTTATTGCTTGAATTGGAATAATTCGAGCATGTTCATATGTGATCACTTTTCAAGTGGTACATATTTCAAAACAAACATGACTCGATATGTTCCAATTCTTGCAAGTTAGTCTATACTTGTGTGTATGTGTGCATCACATAGTAATGCTAGCTTAATAAACGGAATAGGAGCATATAATGTACATAAGATTCATATCATGATTAGTAGAGACCGATCTTTGATCGTGCGAGCGGGGGTGCTCAAATGTATTCATGACCTTCCCATCTTGTACCTAAGTTCCCGAACCGAGACAATCTTGGTGATAACGAACACGTGGCCTTTGGCATGAGTCATGGGTTTCCTAAATTTTCCAAAAATATTTAGGTAGCGACTCTGTATCTGGCAAAGCAATCCATTTTTGGCAATTTAATTCAAAATTGATTTTTCAAAAGATTTGCCGAATTTGGACTCTTTGGTGTTTATCTATTTCACATTGCACTTGTAAAATTAGATTCAGAACCGCGAGAGTCCAAACTGTAGGACTTATTTCAAACTTCCGAAATGGGGCATGAAAAAGCCGAGCTACAGTACCTCAGTCATGGTATGAGCCTCCTTTGAGGCCTTTGGTAAATCAAAATATCTCATTATCTAATAACGAAACCATACAAATTGGTGGATCTAGGCCAACACAAGAAAATGGCATGAGAATGTTTCCAAATCCCATGTTCGAAACCATGCCTGGCACAAGGGGGTTCACTAACCCTCAGTTCGAATTCATACTTGGGGGTTGAAAGGGTTTCCTGCGGCTAGAAGAGAAACGACACGTGTTCCTCCTTTTGTAGCACCTTTCGTAGGTCCTTTCGCAGGATAGACCTAGAGAGATCAACCATACCCCCAACAACAACCAGTACCACAAGGACAGCCAGTCCTAAATATACCTTCTTATGGACCAAGAGGACCTCAAGCACATGGGATTCCACCAAACCCTGTGTTTATTCCTCCAGTAGTAGTCCAACAAGCACAAAATATGGTTCCTAGAGACCAAATTGCTAATATTGTCAGAGAATGTGTGGACCTATGGCTCCGGGGGGTTCAGACTCCTGTATATAGAAAAGCCATACCCAAAATGGGTGGATAGGGTGCATGAAAACCCAAGGGGGTTTAGAATACTAGACTTTGCTCTCTTTTATAGAAATGGAAACCAGTCAACAGTACAACACATTGCTAGATTCGCAGGCCAATGTGGTGAATTTACTAATAATGATTATATGAAGTTGAGACTCTTTCCAAATTCTTTAACTAGAGCAGCCTTTGTATGGTATATTAACCTTAAACCTGGTCCTATCCAAACTTGGCAGCAAATGGAGGAGGCATTTCATGCCCAATTCTTCCAAACAAAGCCTGAAGTTTCCATGGCAAATTTGGCAAGGTTGAGCCAAAGGCCTGATGAGAAGGCTGTTCAATTTATTGCCAGATTCAAAAGAGCACGAAACAAATGCAGGGTCATTCTACCAGAGCCTGAATTTGTGAGATTGGCTCAAAATGGTTTAGAGTTTAAGCTTTGAAAGAAGTTCGATTTAACTGAGTTTTGAGACTTAGTGGAATTAACCTATAAGGTGTCTGGATATGAATCTTTACTTGAGAAAGAACAGGATCGAAATAATGCATCACATAAGACTTATTATAGGGACCCTAATTATGAAATTGATGCAGTAGAAATCGTAAGGAAAAAGCCTATGACCTGTGAGGCGTTAATTCAGAAGGACACCACAATAGACCAACAGTTTAAAAAGAAAAACCTTCATTGGAAGTATTCTTTTGATTTAACAAAAGCAGATGACATTTTTGATCATTTGCTTGCAGAAAATTTCTTAAAGTTACCAAAGGGAGTCAAGATCCCTACCCTAGAAGAACTTAAGAGGAAAATGTACTGTAAATGACATAATTCTTGGTCTCATTCAACTAAAAACTGTATTATTTTTTGAGACAGGATCCAAGAATAGATTCGAAAGGGGAGTTTAAAGTTTCCAGCCAAAGTAGAGAAAGCTATGGGGATTGACACCAACCCATTTCCAAATATTGGGGAGGTTACAACCAATGTTGGTGTGTCAGATTTCCAAAACCTATCCTTGAAGGAATTGGAGGAGGTTAATGTGCAGATGCATATTACCAGCCAGACTGCTTTCAAGAAGGATACCAAAAGTTCACCAATAAATGGACAAAGCTTTGCGGACCAAAAGGATGACTCTAGTGAGGAAGCACTTGATGATGACTCTCTTGAGGCAGCTGTCATGCAATGGATGTGTCCTAGATGCAGGTTAAGTTACATATAGCTAAACAAGCTCCCAATTGATGCGAAACAGTATTACAAGGATGTACAGAGACGCCCTAAGCCAACCAAATACCTACAACAAGAGGCCATACCCAACTCGTCCCAGACAACAGCCATTCTTGGCTAGACCACCAGCCACTAGAATGCAATCCAAGGGTAAGAGACCTTTGCATGAGTTCAGAGCACCCAATTACTACAGGATGGAGGGCAATTATCTTGAGAGAAGGCCTGAATTGGGCTTAAGTCAGGGAATCAGAGCCAGTAATTGGCCTGCAAAGTCAACTTCAAACAACAGGCAAGGCAATTACCCTGAAAGAATGCTTAAATTGGGCTTAAGATAGGGTGCCAGAGTCAGCGATTAGCCTTAACAGTAGCTTTGAAGGTGGCTTCAAAGATTGGGAAAGCAAGTTTTGCAACTGAACTACTGAGTTCATGGGTACCTGGGGTGCCAGATTGGTTTGTCATGCAGAACAAGCCTAAAGAAATACCTGCACAGTGAAATGTCCTTGGAGACAAGGACAGAACGACTAAACCTCCCTTGGTGGCTCCAAATAATTGGATATTACTCAAGCACCCAAAAACAAAGGAACCAAATATGGTTCCAGTAATCTCTAGGTCTCAAAAGAGAAAGATCCAGCGCAGGTACACCCAGTACCAAAAAGATCTGAAGAAAAGTGGAGAGAGTTCTTCATTAGCCCAGTCAAAAGGCCAGACAGAGGAAAAAAAATCCAAAATTGGCTCCTCAGAACAAAAGAAATGTCAGCAGAGAGCAGTTGGCTAAGGTTCACACTAAACTGAAAGTCAAGGAAAGATCCAGCTTAGCAGGTCTTGAAAAGGCCTTGACGAAAAGCGACAGTGAGACAGAATGGGAAGTTGAACTAGGCCAAATGAAATAAATGGCTGAAGATGAGATGTTTGAAGCCTTCATGGCTGAACAGACCTTTTTGGTCAAAAAGCCAACAGGAATAGACCATAAGCGATTTGATTTGAATGAAGTCGCCAGTACTAAGGTACCAGAGTGCAGCATGGAAGATGCTTCCGAAATAACTGAACAAGTTAGTTCAGAAAAGAAACAAGTGCAACCAGCAGTTCAGTTTCGCTCATTTCCTCCAATGTCAGTAAACATGGTATATATATTGCCACAGGAGTTCCAGACTGAAGATGGAAACCAAGAAGGTCAGGAAGATGACCCTATTCCAGTTTCTGGTGAAGATTCGCAAGTTAGCATGATTCAAGATGAGTCTGAAGTGGCCACACCAATGAAAACTGAAAATGAGTCTGAAGTGGCCACACCAATGGAAACTGAAGATGAAAGTGAGGAGATGAGTATTAATCTCTCGAATCCCTTCGAGTATCCTACAACATCTATGATGTTAAGCCCTTGTATATCAAAGCTTATTTCAATGGGATACAAACGAACAGGGTGTTAGTGGATAATGGGGCAATAGTGAACCTGCTTCCAAAGTCCTCTTCGAAGAAATTGGGAAAAAGAAACCCTAGATTAATCCCAACCAGCACAACCATTGATGGCTTCGCTGAGGATAAACAGATGGCTTAAAGCATCCTGCCCATCAACTTGAATGTGGGAACCAGAGATTGCATAACAGCATTCTTTGTTATAGATAGTAATGCCAAGTATAATACTTTACTTGGCAGGGATTGAATCCATACCAATAAATGTGTACATTCCTCTCTACATCAGAAAATAATGATGACCCTATGCAATGGAGAGATAGAGGAGATCAACAAAGACCCTCAACCCTTTATCGCTTGTGCTAACTTTGCAGAGGCTAAGTTATATACTAAAGGAGTGACACCACTCAGTATATTGAGGAAGCCTGATGAAGCAGTAGAAGTGACGGCTGATGAGGAAGTAGCACACCTGAAGCACTTAATGCAGGAGAGTGCTGATGAAGAGTTCGTCACCAAGGATAACAATGATGCCTGGTTATAGGCAAGAAGTTGAGACCCAAGAAGCTAGACCCTTAGCTTTAGTCAAGTTTTCAGCATTGGACATAAAATCAATAGTCTAAAAGGTTCAGAAACGAAAGAGGGAAGCCATGGTGGTTGGCTGTAATCAGGAGCTTTGACGCTTGATAAGTACTGTGCATTGGATATCAAAACAAAAGTCCAAGAAATACAGGAAGAATGAGCCTTATGGATAGATTTTGTTTATGAGGAAGAAAGCAAAGATGTTAAACCAGAGAAGGTGGGAGCAGAACAAAGCAAAGAAGTTGTTTCGAAGGCAGAAGAAGTCGAAGGAGAAGCATTAGTAAGTGCTCAAGTACAAGACCCTTTGGAAGAAGTCAATTTAGGGGAAGGTTCTGCACATCAACCCACTTATATCAGTGCTTGGTTAGTTCTATTGACAGGAACCAGTTATTGGTAATCCTAATGAAATATAAGGATTGTTTTGCATGGTCTTATAATGAACTGGCAGGATTGGATGAGTCATTAGTGGAACATAAGCTCCCTATGAAGTCTAACTTCAAACCACACAAGCAGAAACCAAGACGGATGAGCCCTGAAGTGGTTCAGAAAATGAAGGGGGAAATTCTCAGGCTCCTTAAAGCAGGCTTTATTAGAACTGCCAGGTATGTTGAATGGTTGTCTAACATTATGCCTGTGGTTAAAAAGAATGGCAAGATGAGGGTATGCATCAATTTTAGAAAATCTGAACTTGGCAACTCCAAAAGACAAATACCCTATGCCTATAGTGGATCTATTAGTATATAGAAATCTGAATTTGGAAACTCTAAAAGATAAATACCCCATGCCTATAGTTGATCTATTGGTGGACAGTTCAGCAAGGCACAGGATTTTTTCTATGATGAATGGGCATTCTGGTTACAACCAGATCTGCATTGCAAAGGAAAATGTCCACAAGACAGCATTCAGGTGTCCTGGGAATATTTTTATCTTCGAATGGGTAAAAATGTCATTTGGTCTGAAGAATGCTGGGGCAACATATCAGAGGGCAATAAATGTTATCTTTTATTTGAAGGATACTTAGAGTGTTACTTGATGATATTGTTGTAAAATCTCAATCTATGGAGGAACACTCGATTCACTTGGTAGTAGTTTTCGAAAGAATGAGAAAGTTCAAGTTAAAGCTTAATCCTCTCAAATGTGCTTTTGGTGTATCAGCTGGAAACTTCTCGGGGTATGTTGTGCACAAGAAAGGAATACAGATTTAACAGAATAAAGCCAAAGCCATCATTGAGGCCAAACCTTCATCAAGTAAGAAAGAAGTACAAAAGTTCCTTGGTCGGATTAATTTTCTTTGAAAATTTATTTCTAACACTGCAAGGAAAACTAAAGTATTTTCTTCTTTGTTAAAGTTGAAAGATGAAGAGCAGTTTGTGTGGACAGAAAAGCATTAAGCTGCTTTCGAAGGAATTAAAGCCTACCTGGCTAAGCCTCTAGTGTTGATGCCGCCAAGGAGCGACAAGCCCTTGAAATTACACATTGCTACAGCAGAAGATTCATTGAGAGTTTTCCTAGCCCAGGACAATGAAAAGGGCAAGGAGCAAGCAGTTTATTACCTTAGTAGGTTTTTAAATTCTTGTGAATGTAAATATTCAGCTATTGAAAAGCTATGCCTTGCATTGTACTTTGCAGCAATGAAATTAAGATATTATCTTTTACCTATTGTTGTCTTGGTAATTGCAATCACAGACTTAGTTAAGTACATGTTAGCTAGACCTATGTTGAGAGGAAGAATCGGCAAATGGATATTAGCTTTATCAGAATTTCATCTAGAATATGTTCCCCAAAAGGCAGTAAAAGGACAAGTCTTGGCAGACTTCTTGGTAGATCATCCATGTCAAACAAAAAGCCAGGAGATAATGGATCTTGGTATGGTTAATGTTGAGCCATGGCAGATGTGGTTCGACGGATCAAAAGCCAATGATCTGATTGGAATTGGTGTTGTAATTAAGTCACCATAGGAGGTAGAAACCACACATGGTTTCAAGGTTAATGAAACTACTTGTTCCAATAATCAAGCTGAATATAAAGCTTTAATAATGGGACTGGAAATGCTTATTAGATTACAAGCTCATGCAGTTGATATGTTTGGAGATTCTCAATTGGTAGTCAACCAAGTGAAAGGAATTTTCAAATGTCAAAGTGCAAGCATGTTACCATATTATGTTGTTGCATTACATTTTCTTTCTCAGTTTCAAATAGCAGATGTAACTTATATTCCAAGGTTTATTAATAACAAAGCCAATGATGTAGCTCAGAAGGTTTCGAATTTTAGAAGAAGGGATGACACTCAATTGAACATAAGTCAAGCAACATATCAAAAATTAATACCACCTTTAACTAAAAGGAATGTTGTGTTGGGAGTCAATCATAATGACTTACAAGATCAAGATTGGAGGCATCCAATCATGCAGTACTTAACTGGCTCATCTTCGAAGGCCAGCAAAACGATTAAATTACAATCTATGCAATACATAGTGTATGGTAATGCTCTTTATAAAAGGGGACCAGATGGGTTGTTATTGGAATGTCTTGGGCCGAAGGAAGCATTGACAACCATGGCTAAAGTCCATGAAGGCATTTGTGGTGCCCATCAGCCTGGTGTGAAAATGAGATAGTTTCTTTGAAGGCATTCCTACTATTGGCCAATTATCCTTAAAAATTGTATAGAGTATGCTAGAGGTTACCAGGCATGCTAAAAGCATAGCTTGATAAGATATGTACCAATAACTGATTTGCATACAGTTATGAAGCCTTGGCTATTTAGAGGTTGGGCAATGGATTTGATAGGGAAAATATATCCACCCTCTTCGAAGCATCATTATTTCATCCTAGTGGTCACAAATTACTTCACTAAATGGGTCGAAGCTAAACCATATAAGGCTGTGGATGAAGTTATTGGATTTATTAAAGATTTGATTCACAGATTTGGCATCCCATATACCATAACTATAGATAATGAGTGTAGACACCCCATTTTTTACTACCGTTAAGACTTGGGCGCCACTGATTGCTTACTTGGTGATGAAAGTTGTGCAGTATAAATGTTCGATTTCTTCGGCAAGAGGAGCTCCAAATCCCAACCTTACAACCCCATTTTGGACCAAAACCTTTTGACCAAAATTATTTTTAGACCTTAAAAACCTCTCTTTCAAAATATTTTTGAAAAAGTTTCTATGATGTTTCGAGGCTCGCATTTCGTTAAATGTTACGCTTTTTGGTAAACCGAGCAAGGAAAAAGTGGATTGCATGAAAGAGAGGTGAACTTTTTTTTAAAAACACCTTATTTATGGGTTTGGAGTCAAATAAAATTGGAGGAGAGGGAAGAATCCCAGTTGGGGAAGAAGTTGGGCATGAACCGTTAAAAGAAAGAGCCGAGCAGCCCTTGCTAAATCAGGCCTATCCTTTCGTACACTTGGATTTCAGCTATGAGGCCACCACCACTAGATATTGAACTTCCGGGACTTCATTTTACATTCAATAATCTCCTAAAGTTGAGTCCGAATGAGGGAGATATGGCTGGTTGAACTTAGGCATCAATCCGATTGAGCTAGAACTGAGTAGTCTTCACTAAAAGAGGCATATCTTTTTGCACACTTTTAATTTTTATGTGAGGCTTCTACCATTGGAAAGAAGACTTCAGGGGCTTCAATTTAGACTCAAGAATGACCTGCAAAGGAGTCCGGATGAAGGAGATATGCCCATTTGAAGTTGAACCTGGAAAATAGATTTTTGTGGTCAGCCACGGATATGGCCTATCGGCCACTAGTGGTGGCCGGTTGGCCAGAGTGATGGCCAGTTGGCCACTGGTGTCCAAAACTCAGATATTTTGCAAATATTTCCCCTCTAGCTATTCCACACAGCTCTAGATATTTCTACCTTGATATTTTCAGCCAAGGCTTTCATTTTTCTATATATAGATGGCATATCCCTCATATTGCAAGGTTGGAAAAATTTTGGGAGCCTCTCTCTTTAAAATCATCTTTCTCTAGATTTCTCTCTCTCTTGAGCTTTTGTGCTTAGAAGCTTGCATACTTCACACTTTTGCCTATCAACCCTTAACCAAAGTGGTTCATCTTTAGGCTAAGGTTACTTGAGACTCTCTTTGAGCTCTAGAAGGTGATTTTAGCTTGAATTTGGCTTGAATTGTTGCCTAAATTGGGCCTTCCCTTCAAGAGGTAGAAACTTCTCTTTGCTAGCTGAATTTCCATACTTGTTTTGCCATCTTTTCAAACTGTTTTTAGCCTAGTTTTCAACTGCAAAAAAACTCTATTTTTATGGTTTAAAAATGGTGGTTTGAGGCTATTTTGTGTTAAGGGGTAGTCCACCTTTCTTGTTGCTTAATTGTTTAGCTTTTTGTGCCATCTTTCATCACCTTCAAATCAAACTTTTTGGGCCTTTAAACCACTGAAATTCAGAGGACTTTTAGTAACAAAAACCTTGTTTTGAAGTCCAAAATTAGAGAGGATAGCCTCCCCTCCTTGTGTCTTGTTTGCATTCCTAATTAGCTTAATATGTTAGCATGTTTTTGTAGCTTGACTTAGCTTATTTCCAGCATGTTTTTGCCTCTGATTTGGACTGTTTTAGCTCTGTTTTGGGCTAGTTGGGTCATATGAGTCTTATTTTACACGGTTGTAGTGTAAAGGGCTTCACTAGTTTGGTGTTTTAGGCCTTTAAACATCATTTCCTTGAGTTGATTGCATGTTTTAGTATTATTTTGCACTCCATCTCAGCACTGAAATCTCTACAATCTTCCTCTATTCTTCACTTTTTGTTTGCTTTAAAAGTGGTTTTAAACCACTTGTTTGCTTAAGTGTGAAATTGAGACATTCATGCTTAATGGTTTAATCCCTTTGGGGGTTCATTATCAACGGCATGAGGTCTCTTTCATGTCCAAGGCACTTGTGGTTTAAGCCCTCTTTCCATTAGAGGATACTTACTTTTGGACTAATCAATTAAAGAAGGGATTGGTAAACTAAAATGAGTAAACAAAAATGAACAAGCAAAAGAGGCAAGATAAAGCATCTTTCGTGTTGCATTGCATGTGTTTGGATCGGACGTTAATTCGAACACGAGAACATGGGACGTTTCATACTCAAAGTGATGAAATGTGCCACTTTCCTTGGTCACCGTCACCCTTGATCATGCATAATAGGGCAGTGGTTGTTTTAGTCTTGTTTGTGCATTCATTAAGCTTGTACAAGCTTGGTTCCTTAGCCATCATGCATGGAAAATGCTTGGCTGATGGTTTGAGGGCCAAGAGCTACACTCCTTTGAGCTTGTGTGATGATAAGGAGGGTAGCAGTACATACACTCCTTGAGAATACACTGCCTTGCCTTTGTTTGCTCTCTGTTGCAGCAAAAGAAGAAGTTCAGGGAAGGGGTAGCCGACCGGCCATCAATGAAGAAGATTGCTTTGTGTGCTTCTGAAGGGGATCAAAAGTGTTCTGGGAGTTGGCACAATTTTTAGTGATCAAACATGTACAAACAGAGGCTACAATGGCAAGGCGGTGGCATTTTTGGGTGGAGAAGCCGAGCATGCGTGCATCCCTCGGCCCTCGAGGCCATTTAATTGCTTTATTTAGTTAATTAGTGGTAGCTAATTTACTTACTTTGTAACTAGTTAGTCAAAGTGTTTAGCTAATTAATTCGTTTTGTAATATCTAATTAGCTAGAATAGTTAATTAGTTTCGAGTTTTGTAATAGTTAGCTTAATTAGCGTAGCTAGTTAGCTTAATTAGCGTAGCTAGTTAGCTTATTCATTCAGACCCTCCTTCGCGAGGGCATAATGTTGTAATAAGTGTGCGTGCACGTGTGCATGTCTTCCAACCTCACGTCTTTCTCCCTTTTATTTAATCACTTTTGATGGTTAGATTAGGGACATTTTCAATTAGCATACCTTATGCTTACATGTTTGCATCCATTCATTTGTCTTGCATGCATCGAGGCTCAGCGCATCATTCAAACTGTATTACAATTTCAATACTTATTGAATATGTGTTCAACAGTATGTTGTTTAAATCGATCCATATGCCATATTACTAGCTGAGCCTATTAAATGCATATTGCATGCGTTGCATTAGACATTTAACATAGTTAGGATCATGCATCTTTCTAACTAGCTTTTGTTTTGGCTTGGAGTACTCAGTGAGTTTTATGCTTTAGCATACTTGCATGAGTGTGATTGCTATATTTAGCATGCTTTCCATGAGGCTATATGCTTACTTGATAAACTGCATGAATGCCTGTGTATAAAGGCTTGTTGTTTGAATTGGAACGATTCAACAAATGTGAGTTTTAAGCCCACTTTGTTGTGACAAATCATGTTTTAAGCCCATCATGTTTGGTGGCAAATTCAAACCATTTTCGAAAACAAACATGAGTTAAATTTTTCCAAGTCTTGCGACTAGTCTATACTTGCTTTTGTGCATCACATAGTAAAGCTAGTTTAATAACGGGAATAAGAACACATAATGTTTATAAAATGATATATCACGGTTAGTAGAGGCTGATCTTTGATCGGGCGAGTGGGGTGCTCATTTCAGGACTTTCCCCTCTCGTACCTAAGTTCTCGAGCCGAGGCAACTTTGGTGATAACGGACACGTGGCCTTTGGCACGAGTCAGGGTTTCCTAAATTACCCTAAAATAAAATATTTAGGTGGCGACTCTGTATCTGGCAAAGCAGTCAAATTTTGGCATTATTTGATTTAAAATCGATTTTCCAGAAAGGTTTGTCGGATTTAGACTCTTTGGTGATTATCAGTTTCACATTGCACTTGTGAAACTAGATTCCGAACAGCGAGAGTCCAAACTGTGAAGCCTTTCTTTTCAAGCCCTTTCCGAAAGGCGGGGGCGCGGCAAAAGGCGAGTCCACATGGCACTGTATTTGATAGAAATATGGTAAAATCTTTCACAGCAGAATTTGGAATTAGTCTTATTAATTCTACCTCTTATTATGCACAAGCAAATGGTCAGACAGAATCATCCAACAAGTCCTTGAAAAAAGAAATACAAAGAGTTGTGGAAGACAATCCTAGGGATTGGCATAACTCGTTGTTGAATGTATTATAAGCTTATAGGACTTCTCCAAGATCAAGTACTAGAGTCACTCTTTATCCCTTAGTATATGGGCATGATGTTGTGTTGCATATGGAGATTAACATTAAATCCTTGAGGGTGAAATGCCGGGACCAGTTACCTTCTGAACAATATCATCAGAGCATGTTCTTGGAATTAGAAAATGTAGATGAAGCAAGAATTCTGGCATTGATTAATATTTTATTCCAAAAGACAAAGGCAACCAAAAGCTATAATAAGAAGTTAAGCATATTAGCTTTGATGAAGGTGATTTGGTGTGGAAAACAATACTTCCAATAGGAATTAAAAGCCATAAATTTGGTAAGTGGCCACCTAATTGGGAAGGACCATATCAAGTCCATAGAGTTTTGCCTAGGGGAGTATACTATTTGCGAAATCTAAATGGTTATGTACATCCCAACAAAATCAATAGTAGGTATTTGAAGCCTTATTATCCAACTGTATTGAAAACACAAGAAATGAGAGAAATGCTAAACAAAATAAGCATAAAAACACTCAAATAACGAATAAGGATTTCATTTCAAAAAGAGTTAAGTACATGCAGCCATAAATTGGCCCAAAAATTAGTACAATGTTTCAGTTGTTCCCTTATAATAGATTCTCTTAAAGGATGGGAACAATTGAATGGTTGTAGCCATGTCTTGCCCACAGTCAGCTAACCCTTGATTGGTAATCTACAACTTTGTAGCAGTTCGATCCAAGGCTAGGTTAACTGCTGCTAACTCCTCTTCTAATTGGGCCTTTTTCTCCAAGAGCAGAATGTGAAACTGAGAAGTAGAGGAATGTTGTCCCTTTAATTCAGATACCTCAATTTGTATATGGGAAACAAATTTCTTGTGTTTCAATAGCTTCTCTTCTACAGCTTTAACAATATGGCAAATGTTGACATAGAAATCTGTCATGACTCGAACCCACCCCTATGGATTAAGGTCATAACCAGCCAGCAATCATGAGATTACCTACAGCCTCAAACAAAATCAGACATATATTAGAGGCCAAACGGAAGCAGACTTAAAAATTTTGTTCAATGAGCTGTGCTTGCATGGTAAAAAAAAACATTCCAAAAACAGTTTATAATAACTCACACATGAAGTCAAAATTAACATATTATGTGTCCAGGAACTTTCAACATGTAATCATCCAAACAAAAAGTTTATATACATGGTGATCTAACATATTCACCAAGGTAACATAAGGGAATCAAAAATAAAAGTAATAAAACAAAGTCTTATGCGTGAGACGTTTGGGCTGACTCCACAAAACCTTGACTCCTCTCATGTCTTTCACTGGGGCTAGGTTTGGACATCTCTTTGCTTACCTACACACACATAAATGAGAGTGAGCGATAGCCAGTGAATAATATCAAAATAAAAGAGTACATGAATGAAATTTATAGCAGTCATATCAAACTGCCTTAGGCCCATTCATGATTCTATCTAATACATCAAACGGCCTTAGGCCCAAACGTATCAAACGGTCTTAGGCCCAATTTGTTCTTATCAAATGGCCTCGGGCCCAATTTGTTTATGTCAAACGGTCTTTGGCCCATTCATTCATGTTAAACGGCCCCTGGCCCAATCATTCATATCAAACGGCCTTAGGCCCAATCATTCATGTCAAATAGCCTTAAGCCCAATTCATTTTCATATTCGTATTTATGTGTGTCGCACATCTATGATCATAATCATATTCATATTCAATTAGTCTTATGCAAAAGACTGATTTATCCACAATTCAAAATACAAATCCATAAGGCTCATACAGAAGTAACGTTTGGAAAATAACATACTTGAACATATCTTTAATAAGATATTACTCACAGTGATCTAGCGGATGATTTGCCCTTGCGCTTGACTCTACTTATATCACAAACATAACACATTGGGTCACAAACGATCCAATCCGTTCTAAATTTTATCTACTCCTCTCAAGCCTCTTTTTTATCCTTTTAACTCATTTATAATGTTCAATGCATGCTTAAGAGTACTCAGAAATGAAAGAGAACAGAAAACGATCCATAGAACAACTTTTCAAAAGTGCAGAAATAGGGCTCTCCGCTCGAGCGCAGCTTTGGTCGCTCAAGCGGACCCATTTGGGCCACAAAAGTTCTGGTTACTTGCAATTTATGCTCGAGCAAGACTATTGACGCTCGAGCGAGGAGTCATGCAAAGCAGGGTACGCTGGAGCGTAGATTCCGTTGCTCGAGCCACCGTGCAATCTCTGCAAAACTTCTGAGAGCTAAGTTTTCACGCTCGAGCGAGACTTTCCTCGCCCGAGCGAACAGGTCGAATTATGGGTTTTCCAGAATTCTGTCTAAGCTTCAAAACACATCTTCAAATGTCCAAAGCCCATGTTCTTGATACAAAATCATGGAAATTTTTATACAACATGAGGACATAAGCAAATTGAGTCTAATTTGTCCAAAATCATAATTCAAATCCCAAATTATTTCTCATTTTTCTTTACAACCTCATAACACAAGTTACCAAACTTCATATCTTCAAAGCTTATGCAAATTAATTTCCATATCATTTTGAATTTTACATGCAAGTGAAATATAGGCTTCATTTTTAACTTAAATAATACAATTGATGATCATCTTCATGAAACTTAACATTATCATGCTTGCATGTGCCAAATAGCCTTCAATTCATCATAAAATGCATGTTTGTACTCAATTATGCAAACTCATGACAATTCTTTACATGCATGTACATACCAACTTCAAATTCATCAAATTCAACTCAATTCATAGCATACAGACTGTCACAGCTCAATGGACATTATTTATTTACTGTATTGGCTTCCGCCAGGCCCTGTACTCTGTTTTACTGTATTACTGTTCTGCAGGCCTTCGGTAATCTCGGATTACTGGCCGGTTACGGTGCTAAACCCATAGGGCCGGGTTTGGGTCGTGACAGGATGGCTTCTCTCCTCTCTCTAAACCGGCCATCTCTCTTTCTAGAATGTGATTTCAGCCAAGATGACTTCAAAAGAAGAAGTTTTAGTGTATATAGGCCTATTTATAGGCTTAGCTAATCAAATTGATTAAGGCTAAGTAATGATGCTCTAATTTAATCATTTTGAATCTAATTATTTTGATCTGAATCAATTTCTAATTAAATTTCACCATAGGCTCTAAAAATTATGCCAATTACAATAATACAGTCAATTTCAGTTTCTGAAACCTCTACGGTTTCCAATTTAAATTCTATAGTAGAAAGTTAAACAAATTTTCCTGTAGTGAACAGATAGAAATTCAAAAACACATCTAATCATATAAATAACACTCAAAATCATATTAAACACATAATCACAATCATAATCAAGATTAATTAACATAATACGGGACAGGGTTATCATAATCTTCCCCCCTTTAGGAAGTTTGGTTCTCCAAACTTATCTTACTTTCGCCCGGAAACAGATGCGGATAGCGTAGTCGCATCTTATCTTCTTTTTCCTATGTAGCGTCCTTCTCATAGTGTTATTTCCATTCTACTTTCACCATAGGGATGGACTTATTTCTCAGCTGTTTCACTTGTCGGTCAATGATTTGTTCTGGCCATTCTTTGTATTCCATATTCCCATCCAAATCTATTCGGTGGTAATCAATCACATAAAACGGATCTCGAAGGTAATTTAACATTGATACATAGAACACATTGTGCATTTGTTCGAATCTTGGTGGTAAGCCAATTCTGTAAGCAACTGGAGCAAGTCTTTCCAGAATTTGAAACGGCCCAATGTAACGAAGTGATAATTTGCCTTTCTTACTGAACCTCAACTGGCCTTTCATCGGAATCACATGAATAAACACATGGTCGCCAACCTCATATTCAAAAGGTCTCCTTCGAACATCAGCATGGTTCTTCTGCCGACTCTGTGCTATCTTGAGCCTTTATTGGATGATTTTAATCTTCTCAGAAGTGTCTTGCACAATTTCGGGCCCAAGTAAAGCCCTATCTCCGACTTTTGTCCAACAAATTGGTGATCTACACTTCCTACCATACAAAGCTTCGTATGGTGCCATACCAATGCTGGAGTGGTAGCTGTTGTTGTATGCAAATTCTTCTAGTGACAAATAATCCTCCAAACTCCCTTGAAAACCTAAAGCACACATTCTGAGCATGTCTTCCGAGGTCTGTATGGTCTGTTCTGATTGCCATCTGTTTGTGAATGGAATGCAGTACTGAATCTCAATTCTGTTCCCATAGCTCTTTGCAAACCTTTCCACAATCTAGGTACGAATTTCGGATCTCTATCCGAGACAATGGACACCGGAACCCCATATAGGCAAACAATTTTATCAACATATATAGTAGCCAGTCTATAAGCATCAATGTAGTTCTAACAGGTAGAAAATGTACAGATTTAGTCAATCTATCAACTATAACCCAAATAGAATCCACACCTCTAGGAGTTCGAGGTAGGCCAACAACAAAATCCATGGTCACATGTTCCCACTTTTATTCTGGAATAAGGAGAGGTTGAAGTAGACCACTTGGTTTCTGGTGTTCAACTTTAACTTACTGACATTGAAGGCACTTGGACACATACTCTGCAATTTCTTTCTTCATTTTGGGCCACCAATAACTTTGTTTCAAGTCTCGATACATTTTGTTGTTACTCGGATACATAGCAAATATTAACTTATGAGCTTCATCTAGAATTCTCTTCCTTAGTTCCGAAATGTTTGGGACACACATTCGGTTTTGAAATTTCAATACTTCACCTTCAATGTTGAATCTTGGTTTCAAATTTGCCTCAAATTTATCAATTATTTTCTTGAGGAACTCATCCTCTTTTTGCCTTTGCTTAATTTCATTAATTATTGCTGGTTCAGCTAAATGGGGACCACCAATATGTTTTGTTCATGCAACACAACTTTAATCTTGGTACTCTCAAAATCTAGCAAAATTTCCTTTTGTTCAATGCAAGCTAAATTCCCTGTCGATTTTCTGCTTAAGGCATCAGCAACTGTATTGGCTTTCTCGCGGTGATATTGAATCTGAAGATCATAATCTTTAATTAGTTCAAGCCATCTCCTTTGTCACATATTCAGCTCCTTTCGAGTAAAGAAATATTTTAGGCTTTTGTGATCTGTGTAAACCTCACATTTCACCCCATACAGGTAATGCTGCCAAATTTTTAGAGCAAATACAATTGCAGCTAACTCCAGGTCATGTGTCGGATAGTTCTTCTCATGTGATCTCAATTGTCGTGAGACATAAGCAATTACTCATCCATCATGCATTAACACACAACCCAGACCCTTATAAGATGCATCACTGAAAATCACAAAGTTTTCTGTACCTAAGGGCAATGTCAAAACTAGTGCAGTGGTTAGTCTCGTCTTCAACTCTTGAAAGGCAGCCTCTCTTTCATCAGTCTACTCAAATGGTTGTTGTTTACGTGTGAGTTGGGTAAGTGGTACAGGACTTTTTGAAAAGTCTTTCACAAATCTCCTGTAGTGCCCAGCTAAGCCCATGAAACTGCGAACCTTTGTTACGTTCGGCAGTATAGGCCAATTCACAATTGCCTCTATTTTCTGGGGGTCAACTGAAATCCCATTTCTGTTGATGACATATCCTAAGAAAATAACTTCATCCAACCAAAATTCACATTTCTTTAGTCTGGCAAATAATTTCTTTTCTCTAAGTGTTTGCAAAACGATTCTCAAATGTTGTTCATGTTCAGATCTATTCTTCGAATATATCATAATATCATCAATAAATACTACAACAAATTCATCGAGGTAAGGTTTAAAAATTCGGTTCATAAGATCCATAAATACTGCAGGGGCATTATTCATTCCAAATGGCATAACAAGGAATTCATAATGACCATACCTCATTCTGAATGCGGTTTTCTCAACATTCTTTGCCTTTACCTTCAATTGGTGATACCCAAATCTCAAATCAATTTTGGAAAGCACTTGTGATCCCTGTAACGGGGCAAACAAGTCATCAATACAGGGTAAGGGCTATTTATTCTTTATCGTTACCTTTTTAATTCACGGTAGTCAAACACAGGCATAAGGTTACATCCTTCTTTTTCACAAATAATACTGGTGGACCCCATGGTGAAGTACTTGGTCGAATAAACCCTTTGTCCAGTAAGTCTTGCAACAGTTCCTTTAATTCTTTCATTTCAGCAGTAGCCATTCTGTAAGGAGTTTTAGAAATAGTCTGAGTGCCTGGCACAATTTCAATGGTAAACTCTATTTCCCTGTCAACCAATTCTCCTTGCAATTCATCTGGGAACAGATCTGGAAATTCTCTAACAATAGGAATACTATTCAATTCAACATTTACAGATTGTCCAGATAACACACAACACAAATAACCCTGGCACCCTTTCCTGATCAATTTACATGCTTTCATTACAGATATCAAATAAGGTGGAGGCACTACCCCAATGCCCACAAACACAATCTCTTTCTGTTCTGGTGGTTTAAACGCAACCCGTTTTGTCACACAATCAATGGTGGCACAATATTTGGTCAACCAATCTATGCCCAAAATTACATCGAAATGCCTAAAGTTCAAGGGTAACAAATCCACGTATAGAATGGCATTCCCAACACGCATGTCACAAAAATGATATACAGATTCACACAATATAGATTCCCCGGATGGAGCAAATACACATAGCAGATATGGCAATAATTCTAGAGGTCTACTCAG
>NW_021025304.1:1142570-1152783 GCF_004153795.1 Camellia sinensis
TTTTTTTTTTAAAAATCTGTTTTCTCAAAACGATTTGCCGGATTTGGACTATTTGGTTCAGATTAAGAACCGTGACACGAATTGAGTCCAAACTGTAGCACGAAGGCCTTACGCGGGCGCGTCTACAGTTTCTGGCAACTTTGCTGGGGAGTTTAGAGAGCTTGACTCGAACTCGTGATATCCTGTTTTGATTTCATTTATGTGTCTCTTTGCATTTGCATGTGCATTGGTGCGCCTAAGACACCGTGTTTGCCATCTGCCGTTCCTGAACGGTTTGCTGGAGGCTTGACTTTGTCAAAGCAGGCCATAAGGCTGACCGGTTGTGGGCTCTGACAGTATGGGAACACAAACCCTGGTTTTACCGGGGCACACTTTTCGACCATTCGACCTAGTGCATATCGAAATCCATAGTGACCATTCCAAATTAGGACAGGTTGCTTACCCGATGTTAGGTTGTTTGAAAACTGCTGCGTGCATAGTGAAACCCTAGCTCCTGACAAAATAGGACAGGGAAATCCTACCCCTCCATAGGGGTGTTTTGGCTCTCTTTACTTGCTATGTGTTTTGGAGTGTATCTATGCAGGGGAACACATATATCAGTTCGCAAGTTTGAGTATCAGACCTGAGGGCATCAGTGTCAGTTTATGAGAATCAGTTATATCTGTGGGTATTCGATTCAGTATTTTTGGGGCAGTGATTTCGGGCAAAAGTGATCAGTAGTAGAGTATAGTTATTTAGCTATACTAGCGTCTGTTCTGATTGGTCCAAAATGTTGCATGTTTTCTCTTTCAGTTCAGAGAGTTGATACAGAATAGCTAGTGTTCCTCCTTGCTGAGAGCATGTTTTCTCTTTCAGTTCAGAGAGTTGATACAGAATAGCTAGTGTTCCTCCTTGCTGAGACAAGATAGATATCTGATTCGTCAGTCACCGTTCAGTATAGCGAACTTATCATGACGCAGAATTCAGAGGAAATTGCGGTTATGACGGCGGCATCAGATCAAGGAATCACTCTGCAAAGTGAAACCAATGTCGATGTACCGCATCCACCCAGGTCGCCTGTTGCGCACCCAGTCTGGACCCCCTAGTTGTATCAGGCTCGTGAGCCCACAACATTTGAATTGATGGGAATGATAGGCGACCTCCAGAGATCCGTGGCCGATCTGGCCTATGGAATGTCGGCTTCGCCGCCAGCGGCACCGTATGCCGGGAATTTCATACCACAGGAGCCCCCGCTACTGGGGCGGATTGTGATAGAGCTTAGCCAACCAGAGGTTGCCTCCAGCTACAGCAACGATGTGTCAGCAACAACCGGGCTTCGCTCTGATGTAGTAACCCAAACCCCCGATCAGGCTGAGGCCAGAGGTAAGAACAAAATGAAGGCAGATGCCGATCCTATTGAACAACTGCTGCGGGCAGTCGAGGCTTTGAAAGCCGGGGGGATGAACAAGCAACAGATATCCGCAATTGTGGCAAAAACTGTAGAGGATGCTTTCCCCACTCCACTTGAGGGTAGTTCAAGTCAGTCAGAAAATCGGGATAGGCCCCGTCATGCCAGAATAGTTCCTCCTATTCCCAACCCTGCACCTGGGAAAGATCAGAAAACCAAGGCAGTGCCTGTCGACCCTTTTGCTAGTGCGTCTAGTAAGAATACTCAGACTTCAAAGTACCTGCCCCGAGGGCGTAGGATCTTTCATGCTCTCTACATGCATCTGTCTAAGGCACTTCAGATTCTTGCCGAAAGGGGGCACCTCAAACCCCTTGAACCTCGGCCTCTCCCGAAGAATCTCTCTCTCACACATGATGTTGCTTTGTACTGCGCGTACCACCAACAGACCGGTCACGCCACCGACAACTGTTTCCGCCTTCGCCATGAAGTGCAGGATCTGATCGATAATGAGGTCATTCTTCCACCTACCTCAGCGAAGTCTGTTACCACCAAGCTGTTGGACTTTGAGGATACTGCGAGAATGTGATCAGGGGTTGGACCACCTGCGGGCGGCGCTCAGTGTATTTTAGATGTGGCGTCTGGCACGCACTTTTTGAGCATTTGTAAATGCAGTTTTGTAGCTTCTGGCTTGGGTTTTGAGTCAGTTCACTGTTTTGTTTTTGAGTCTGTCTCTTTGCTTTGAGTCAGTCTTTTGTCTGTCTTGTTGTATCGAGTCAGTCCCCTTTGTATAGAATACCAGGTGATTCTGGGGTTGTTGTCCCGAACACCATTTTGTCTTGTAATTATCTGTTTTTTTTAGTCTGTTTCTGCCGAGGGGCCAGTTACACCAACCAATTTGAATGAAACAGCTGTGGCTATCTCACTTTCGTGCCTGCTTTCAATATAAGTGCCAGAGGATTTGAATGGGCTGATAGCACATCTCGCCTGCTCTCCTACGTGCCAAGCTCATTGCATTAACCTAAGTTTTTCAAAAAAAAAAACCTTTTGAACACTACGGTGATGAAAACAAAGAGGAAGGAATTCCTCGCGTTTTGCAAAACTTTGATCAATTTGAGAAAAGGAGAGGCACGCTAAGCCTTTAATGAGTGAAACCATGCTTGTTAGCGTGAGTACTGAGAAGGACCCTGGCCTGATCCAGATTGGTTCCACTTAATGAATGAAACCATGCTTGTTAGCGTGAGTACTGAGAAGGACCCTGGTTTTATCCAAATTGGTTCCACACTATCTTCGGCGCGAGCGATTTGTCGCTTTCTTAAAAACTTTCAAAAACAAATGTTTTGCGCAGCCCTGTGAAGACCTGTGTGGAATCGCTCTTGAGATTGTGCAGCCTAGGATCGCTCTCACCCTCAAAATTCAACCCGTTCGTTTTCAAACCTTGAACCCGTTCAGAACGTTCAACGGTCAACCGCCATGTAAGGTCTGTGTGGCCAGATTAGAAGTAACCCTCGAACAAGAGGCACCAAAATCAGATCAAGAAGATCAGATCTCACCGGAAGAAGCGTGTGAAGCAACCGTGATGGATCCTTCTGCAAATCAACGCAACAGCCATTCTCTTGGATTCAGATGATTTCGGGATCTCAAAACCATTTGGCATGGACTTGTTACACTTTTACCCTTTGAGAGGCTCGCTGGGTCGAAAACCCGAAAGGGCGACCCAGGCAAAAGTTAGAGCAAGAGAAAAATACAAAAAAAAAAGAAAAAAATATATATACAAGAAAAATACAAAAAAAGAAAAAGAAAAATACAAAGAAAAAGAAAAAATATATATACAAGAAAAATACAAAAAAAGAAAAAATATATATATAAAAAAAAAAGCTCACAAGGTCGAAAACCCGCAACGAGCGCCTTGGCAAAAGTTAGAGCCTAAAAAGTGAAGGTTAAAATACCCGAGTGTACCTTAAGTTGTGAAATCCGGATACATAGGCAACTTCGTCCTGAAGTCCAGCCCTCAACGCTTTCATAGCGCCTCAGTCCATGTAATGGTTTTGATCATCCTTGCCTTCTCTGAATCCGATAGTTCGGTTGTGACAACCGGATACATAGGCAACTTCGTCCTGAAGTCCAGCCCTCAACACCTTCAAAGTGACTGTGTCCATATATTGGTTTTGACCATCTTCGTCTTCTCTGTATCCGAGAAAGTTCGGTCATGATCATCACTGGTAAGGACTGTTTACAATATGCTGCGGCATCATCCAGACAAGGGGCAACTTTCCGTTGCCATGAGTCGCTGTTTAAACCAAGGGCAACTTTCCATTGCCGTGCAGCGTCCTTCAAACAAGGGACAATTTTCCATTGCCTCCGATCCGAGGTTGTGCATCTCGAGAATGAGTTCCGCGCTCGTTGGGCGGCGACCGTTTGCCAAAAAATAGTTTTTGAGAATTTTTACTGAGGTTGACCATTTTCTCGAAAATTATTTCATTTTCCAAAACTGAACCATTTTCTTGGACCCAAAAAGGAAAATTTTCAGTGCTCATAGCCTGACTTGCATGATTTTCAAACCAAAAATCACACAAGCATGTTAATCTAACTTTCATATTGGTCAAAATTGTTTTCGTAGAAACCAAAACGAAAAATGGTCAAAATGATGAACTATGGGCACGGTTGAGTCAGACTTCCTGTCTTTCCCCCATCGCCAGCATACTTGCCGAGAAGGGCACAACTCAAGCTGTCATTAAAGGGCTGAAAGCTCTCTCAACCCCCGAGCAACGAGGTATCGAACCAAGTGCGAAGCACGAATCAGAACGGACCAAGATACTCCATTCCCTTGTCTGGGGCATCGACCAAACGCCACCAGAAGAAATGGCTACGAGCTAACCGTATCGGGCATGAACCCACAACTTTCTATTCGTCCATTAAACACCCCAGGGAGGGATAAAAAAATGAGAGAATAAAGAATAGAGAGGTGTAAGTTGAGAGAAAAAGCGAGCCAAAGGGATTTTGTGTGAAAAAAAAACGAGCTTGAGTGCTAGAGGGATGTGAGGATCACAAATAAGAAAGGGTGGGAAACACTACCCGGAGAAACTGGCTCCTCGCGAACTGAGAAGTCTCTTGTCTTTGTAACACCTCTGTGTGTCGTGTCTTTTGTTTTGTTTACCTCAACTTTTGTTTTGAGTCTTTTTCAAGTGTTACTCGATGTGTTTAGGCTGTGTACCTTTGGTTGAGTCATAGTATGCTGAGTTCAGTTGTAGGCTCAATACCCCGGTTTGAAAAAAAAAAAAAAAAAAACCTTCTTCAATTTCAAAAATTAATCATTTTGTGCTCAGAATGCTGTGTCATTCTCCACATTGGTGCAAAAACATGATTTGGTTCTTTCATACAAACTGCAGGATCCACCCCCGATAAGTGTGAATAGGAAAACCTGGGCCTCCTTGAAGCCTCTGGGTTTCAGATCGCATCTGAGTGTGCTTCAACTTCAGTGGATTCAACCTTCATGGTCCGTCTTGTCAGATTTGGGCTGTTTGTTCAGGATCCGCTGTGTGCAAAATGAGCCAAGCGCTGTGATATGAGCTGTATGCAGATTAATCCCCAGTAGAGTATGAGCCGAATGTTCAGAATGTGCAGTGGTTGGTATGGTTTGTTTTTGCTGTTGACTGGTTCGTTATCTGATTATTACAATGCAAGTGTTTAATTTTCAGACAACAGATCAATTTCATTTCATTTGAGGTGCAACATGATGCGATGCGATGCAATACATAAAATGTACAAATACAACACTTTTTTCAGACAAAAGGTTTGTTTCATTTCATCATCTTTTTCAAGTACATAGTTTTGGAAATAAAAATCTGCCTGCGGCAGTACAAGGTACTCTAACTACCAGCAAAAAGTACAAAAGAAAAAGAAAAAAGAAAAACCAGCAAAAGTCTGGATCAATGACAAAAGGTCGTGGGTCTAGGGGTCCGTCCTGGTCCTCTTCCTGGACGAAGGTCTAGGAACATCATCAGCGCTGTCATCTGAGTCCGAGTCCAAGCCGTCTCCGGTCTCCTCCTCCGATGACTCTGCCTCCGCCTCCGCCTCCGACTCCTCATCATCATCATCAGGGACGGGTGCCCGTGAGCTACTCCCAACGTGAGTGCGCCCCGCCTTGGTGCGGGGGTATGCTCTGCCATCTCCTCCGGTAGGAATAGAAGGTCCAGCTGAAACACTTCCCACAGTGGAAATCTGGAAAGGAGGCTGAAAAGTATAAGAGGCAAACGCATCAGTATGCCGTGAGCAGTTTATCAGTGCAGAATGCAATGTATGCAGTACAGTGTGCGAGTGCCGTGAGCAGTTTATCAGTGCAGAATGCAGTACAGCGTGCGAGTGCCGTGAGTAGTTTATCAGTACAGAATGCAGTGTATGAGTACAGTGTGCAAATGCCGTGAGCAGTTTATCATGGCAGAATGCAGTGTATGGGTACAGTGTATGAATGACGTGAGCAGCTTATCAAGTGTTGTGTTGTGCACCAGATTATGTGAAGCAGCTTATGAGTATGGTTTGAGGTCGTGATCAGAAGAACATACCGGAATGCTGTAGAGGGTCAGGAGGTCGAAAGTCCGCTGCAACATCCCCATCATGGAGGCATTCAGCTCCAAGGACTGCCGGGTATACTCGGAAGAAGCCTGCAAAAGTATCAAAGGCATCAGTATTCTGTGGAATATCAAAGTAAACTAAAATAAAATGACAATGCAAGATGCAAGATGAAGTAGTACATACCGGAGGTAAGTCATAGAACCCGACCAACTCATGGTCAGCCGGAGAAGGAGCAAAGGGAATCTGGTACGTCGCCCCACCCTGCCCTCGGCATGTCATCGTCGTGGGTAGCGCTGGCCAGCTAACCCCCCGACCCCTCCGAGCTCCGCTCCTGCCACGGACACGGGCCGTCCTCGACGTCCCTGCCCCAACTCTTGCTCCAGCTACTGGCGCCGCAGGTCCCCCTCTCTCAGCTCGACGGCCACTGCTCAGAGGCCGCATAATGTAGGTCTGGACGTACTCTCTGAAGTCGCCCTCGCCCCTGAAGTCCTCCGCATCCCAGCCGATCGTGTAATCGGCCATCTCCTGGGCGGTGAACCTCTCGGTGTCCCTCATGTGGGCAGGAGGTGGACCCAGGACTATCTACTCTGGCAACCCCAGGGTCTGGCGTCGCCCAGGTACCAAGCCTGACAGACCGGGCCCTCCAGCAAGATCCGGAAGTGTGCAGTCTCCTCTGCCCCGGCAAACCGATCCCGGGTCACGGCTGGCAACGGAGCCCAAGGCTGCCAGGTGATCTGAAAATGAAATACAGTTTGTTATCTACTGTTATTGAAAACATACAGTGAAAAGCGAAGCTCAAATAAACCCTAAAGTCGAACATACCTCCGCGGGGGTGATGGTGTCAAAATAGCGACAGAAAAAGGTGAATGTCTCCCGGGGCCTCCGCACGCACCTCCCGTCAAAGCGGCGTGAGAACGGGACGACGAGAGGGGTCTCCGCGTTGGGTACTGGGTCTAACCTAGGAAAGTAAGCGTAGACCCACAACTGTAAACCAAATACCAATATAATCATCAGATAAAGCAGGACGCAGAATAAAACAGAAATAGCAGAGCCGTGTGCAATGTGTTGAGCAGAGTGTATAGTGTGAGCAGTGTACAGTCGGTGTAAAGCAGAGTATGTGTGTGCCGTGTGTACAGTATACAGTCAGTATAAAGCAGGCCACAGTGTGTGCAGTGTACAGAGTACAGTACAGAGTATAGATGATAGAAAGTAGAAATGAAATGTGAAGAAGAAAAAGGAAATGTACCTCCCAAGCGCGCCAATAGCCCCCGAGCAACTGTCCACTACCGCGGGAAGCTGAGCTCATGTACCCGTAGAGGGTGGCCAGAGCGGCACCACCCCAGTCATAGTGCAAAATCTGCCTGACATCCACTAGTGCACTGAGCAGACAAAGGGGCACGGTGTTCGCCCGGTCTGCGAAAATGGTAGTCCCCAGCAGAAACATCAGAAAGCCGCGGGTGTACTGCTCCACTGCCTCCTGGGTCATCAGAGCCTCCTCGGTCAAAGCCGGCTGGACCCTGAACTGGACCTCGAACCACGAATATCGGACGAAGTCGGGACGCGCAAGAGGCGGCACCTCGCCGAGCAGATGGATCTGAACAGCCGTCCACTCGTCCATATCAGTATCAAAGGGGATCGGATCACCCCCTACCCCGATGCCTGTGAGCATCGAGAAATCATAGGGAGTCATTGTCATGTCTCCCGTCGCAGAAAGATGAAACGAGTCGGTGGTGTCCCACCACCTCTCCGCTAGAGCGGCGAGGAGAGGCCTGCTCGTGGTAAGTCTTGGTAGTCCTCTGCAGAATGCGCCGAAGCCGGCCTGATCTACGATGTGGCGAACCGCATCGGGTAGCTCAGCGTACCAGTCTCGAGTGGCGATGTTCCCATACCCCCGGACGGTATGGGAATCTCCCTGTTTTCGAACAGACAATTGCGAAGCAATGATAAATATACCAGTTTTGAAAGGCATTCATAACTTAGGCAAATACAGCATGTGTGCAAGTCTTTTAGATTCAAACAGATACCGGGTGCCGGTGTGCTTACAGTGAACTGCAATGTGTGATGTGTCGGCGTGTTTGAATGGTTCAGTGCAAGTATAGCATGTGTACATGTTTTCATTGCCGGTGTGCTCGTAGTGAACTACAGTGACTGGTGTGTCAGTTTGTTTGAGTGGTTCAGGGCAAGTGCAGTGTGTGTGCGCGCGTTCTGATTCGAACAGATAACAGTTGCAAGTGTGTTCACGGTCGATTACAGTGTACAGTGCCTCAATGCATTTGGGCTAAGCAGTTAAAGAGCATAATCAGTTATGGCAACTAGGTGTTCTACATTGCGGAAAGTAAAGCAGAGGGAAGAATGTTACCTCGGAAGCGCCGAAGGAAAAATGAGATGTAGGCTCGCGCAAGAGAAGCTCTAGAGGCACGCCCCTCTCGAAACTCCTGAACTGGCGCAGTCCATCAGGAGGCAGGATGTGAATCGCTGGCCGGTAGGTCGCCGGGTCGAACGGGCGGACGCTCAAGGGGAGGAACTCGGCCCCGGGGTCCATCTCGTGATCCGGGGGAGTCCCGCCTTGTGGGATATCATCCGGCATGTCAATGGTCGTGAGAAAATGGCCGGAAAAGTGAAAATCAGGCTGGAATGTGAAAGGTCAACGAAAAGTCAACCCCCGAGAGGGTGGAAAATGGCCGGAAAAGCCGGGAAGTGAAAAAGGTATAGGAATCAAGAGGAAAACGAGGGGAACAAACCCCAAAAAGTGGAAATGGCAAAGGAAGCACCAAAACAAAGAAATGTTCGGTTCAAAATGTTCGAAACGCGAAGAACTTCGCGAATCCAACGATGAAACGGGCGTGAAACGCAAGAAAACGGAGAAAGGAAGAGGGGAAAATGCTCTAGAGAGAGAGGGGATGAAATTTCGGCTAGAGGGAAGTAAGAAAATAGGGTTTGAAACCCTATTTTAAAAGACCCGAGGTGAAAAGTCAAAACTGCCCCGATTCAGGCATTTTTGGCCGGTCGGCTACATTTTTGGCCGGTGATGTGTTTTGATGGCCGGTGGACAGCCGGTGACTCCCCCTTCGGGCCGGTGAGCTCCCTACAACCTTGTTTGGGTTAGATCTATAGTTTGGGGCCTTCATTGCTCAAGATAGTACATCAAAAGGCATTTCCGAAGCTCAATTGGCCTCTGTTTTGGCCTCGGACCGTGTCTTCTGTACGTGGCACTCGAATATGTGCGAGGAGTATCCTTTTTGTATCCTTTTGTCCCTTACAAGGTGTGAAAGTTGCCTTACTTGCATTGCATTACGACGCTTTGTCGTGAACGCGCGCTGGTTATGCGTTATCTAGTTCGCATTGTTGCGCACATATCTTGTAAGTATCATACACATGTCAATCGCACTGTCTTGTGCACTCGCGTTGTCTAACGCATCGCGTTGTTTTGCGCATCTCATTGCATTTTGCATGCATTCCATCGCGCTATCTTGCGCATCGCACTGTCTTGTGCACTCGCGTTGTCTAACGCATCGCGCTATTTTGCGCATCCCATTGCATTTTGCATGCATTCCATCGCGCCATTTTGCGCATCACACCGTCCTGTACATACGACGGTCTAGGAGACCTTAAATCCTCGGAAGGTGCAAGACCTTTAGTGCATTGATGTGCACAGTCCATTTACATTGTCATGTATCTCAATAACCGCGCGTTGCCGCGCATTTAAAGTTCATGTATTATCATGCGTCCTACGCCGCGCGCTGTCGCCCATTTCAAAAAAGCAACATGCATCATTCGCATTTTATCAAAAAATAGTGCATATGTCATGCATTATTGTAGATAATGCATATGTCATGCATCATTGTAGATAGTGCATATGTCGTGGATCATTGTATATAATGCATATGTCATGCATTTCACCGTAATATAATGCATATGTCATGCATTTCCATTGTAAATATTCCATTGCATATTTGTAAATGTTGCATTGTAGCTTGCATGCATTCATTGCATCACCTCCATCTAGGATTTGCGCCTTTCCTTGTTGAGCCTGGACTGGTATGTGCCCATACTTTTCACATCTATACACTCATAGTTCTGTATGACCGTTCTATGTTAGACGTGGTTTGTGTGTGTCCATGCCTTTCCTAGGCAAGATACGGCTTGGCCGTAGACCTTAATCCACTATATCCATTCCATTGCATATCGTAAATATTGCATTGTAGCTTGCGTGCATTCATTGCATCACCCCCACCTATGGCTTGCGCCTTTCCATGT
>NW_021025304.1:1155272-1175566 GCF_004153795.1 Camellia sinensis
ACGAGAGAGATTTGTACCTTAAGCTTTCTTTTCTTTCAAAGGCCCAACGATATGGTTTTTTAAAAAATATGGGGTTTTAAACGCGTTTTATTTTTCCCCCCATTTTTTGGAAAAAAAAAAGCGGGTGCCCCATACAAGAACAAAATCGCCCACCAGGTAAAAAAAAAAAATTGTATCTTCCGAGTGGAGACGTAAAATTCGAGAATTTTTTACAATAAATTCTCTTACAAATTCCTTTCCCTGCATGGTAGTGTAAGTTTGGTGTAAATGCCTAGCCTTAAAAAACTTTTCGCATGTATGCTTCCGTTTTAACAGTTTCTTTGCTGATCATAACTTAAATGTTTGCCTTTTGTTGCATTGGGTCCCTTGCTTTTTGTCCCTGCCCTTTCGGCGCATATCTTGTTTTGTCTTTGCAATGTTTTTGTCCCTAAGTCTTCGGCCCTTGATTTAAAATGGGTCCATCTCTGGGTTTTTGGACATTCCACATCCCGTCATTGTTTGACTTTTCGAGTTCTGTCACGACGGGCAACTGTAGACCACCTCCATTTTTTGAAACCGTCCCAAAAGCTAGTATGTCACGCATGAATCACCGTGATCACCATGTTTGTGTCGTCTTGAGTTCCCGAGGTCTCGCTACGCGCTTTGCATCAGGATCTCTCGATCTCGGACTTGTTTTGTGTCTGATTTGCACAAACACTGTGTTGCCTTTGGACGGGGCAGGGAAATGGCTTTTGTAAGCCACCCTACACCCACCGGGCCATGGGCTTAGGCAACCGTGCTGTGTTTGTTGCCACGCCAAAATTTGGCCGGGAACTTAAAGGAGGCCGGCCGCTATCTTTTTGTCATTGATTTTGGCCGCAGATTACTGGGCACGCTGCTTTGCAGATATTTGTGCAGTGCAACTATATCCTCCATAACACGTGTATGAGGATGCCCTCTTGTTAGCTCTTTGGAGTTTCACAAGACCTAAATTTTGTCACACAGAGAGGGTCTTCTCTCTTGTTGAAGGGTAAGTACAAATTAGAAACCAATAGACATTATTTTTCAGAGCTTTGACTTCTTACGTTAGGTTGTATATATCTATCTCACATCCTACTTTCTTGTAAGTTTGTGTTTTTAGGCTTAGATTGCAGCACAACACCACTACCTAAAGTTCTCTGAACTGAGTGTTCTCGAGAGGTCTGTTTTGAGTGTGAAGCGTTTGGACCTAAAGGAGACTGCTGGTCCAAATTGTTGTGAGGGCTACAGGGTAGTATTTGTCTCTTACCCGAAATATTTTTAAATCTGTAGCTATCTTCATGTATCTGAGTCTTAGTGTAACATTCATAAAAGATGTGTTTTTACTTGCGCTACGATGAGCTGCTGTAAGGGTGATCAAGCTTGGGGTTGTTTGACAACTCTTAAGCCTTGACAAGGCTCCATTTTTGTGCATTTCTGGTTGAGCCTTCGATAAAATTGTGTTTGGGCTCCTCACCACTGAATCGTTGAGGGATTTCAGAGGTGAGCAATGGTGTTGAGGTCCAAGAAGGAGAGGCCCACTCCCCTCTCTGTGGTCCCTGAAAAGGGCATTTAGCCTTTGAGGACATATATTTTGATATGTATTGACCAGTGGCTGACTATTTTCCAGCTTATTATGTCAAATAAACGCATTGCTCAGTTTGGTACCCAGCTTGCCTTAGCATACAGCTTGTAAGCCATTCTGATGCTCTTAACAATGCCTAGGTTGTAACCATTGTTCTAGCGTGCTTAAGGCGGCCTTTGTGAAGCTTTCATGTTTTATTGCCATGTTTATTTAAGTCTACTATTGTTGTCAACTTACAACATTTGCTCGCCCCATTTGCTTTAGTTGAGCTCAAGTATGCAGTGTAATAGCATGCTAATTACTTGTTTGATAGTTTGGGACTATTCCATGTCATTTCAGTCCACTTAGCATGCTTATACTTGCATTCATGGCTCTTTGATTTTTCCAGAGTTTGGTTTCAGGGCTCTTTGAAAGTGCAATTATGTCATGCTCCATGTATAAGTTATTTAGATGTATCTAAGTGTTTGGGTCTTTGACACGCTAAATCCTGTTTAATGCTTAATCTGCACTGTTTGGTCTGATTAAGTTGTATCGTCCAATTCCTTTCTTTGGTGACTTAGGCTTTGGGTGTTCATGATAGCTTGCTTGTAGTTGGTTTGCACCGATCCTAAGCATGATTTTTCAGAGATCATTTGCATGTTAATTGTCATGCATGCTCTTTAAAGTGCGCTTAAAAGTGCCTAGTCTTAAATGTGTCCAGTTGTCAGTATGGCTTGCATGTGCAATTGCCTCCATTCCTGTTTGACTGCCACTGTTTTGGGCTTCAAGGGCTGCCCAAACGAGCTTCAGTCCATCTTGTGCGTGTTGCCAATGCTACTTGCCATGTTGACTTGCATACTTGCAAATGCATTGTAGGCCATGTGCATGCTAGTTGACATGCATAGGTTGCACTCCACAGCATGCAGCCTTGTTTTCTTGATAGTGGATGGGATTTGGGCTTGTTTGTTGTTTGCATTGCATTTGAAATCACCCCACTGCAAACTGTCTTTGGCCATCACGCATTTGAAAATTGCGGATTTGATGTTCCGACTGAACAAGGACCATGATCCTGCTTGGTCATAAACATATAAGTGGACAGGTTGGATGCCATACATCGCTTGAATGCATGCCATGCAATAGCCTGTCCTCTATGCGCTTGTCAAATCCAGATTCTATACAGGAAACTTTTTGCCGATCGATGCTTGCACAGAGTTGCCGACCGGCAATCCATCGTGGACATGGTTCATTTTGGCCATTTTGACACCAAATCACAGCCCGATGATGATTTTCTCCTCCAGCGTGGCCCAATTCCTCACATCACCCGTGAGCACATCCTGACGACTTGGCACCCTTCAGACGGAGCAGACACGGGAATAATCTAGGGCAGCTTGTGCATCGTGAGTGGACCTCTCCGTAGTAAGCTCCCGAGCACGCGTCGCTTGGAACCGTCTCCCGACTGCCCCCCTCTCTTAACTGCTTTCTTAGCTTAGATTAATTTGTTTAATCATCTAGGTAGATTTGCAATTAATTAATAGCTTGCGAGTTAAGTTAATTCTGTATTATTTGCTTCGGTCCCTTGACGCGGAGGGCGAATTTGATATGAGTGGGGGCGTGTTGTGCAGTCTCCAATCCACCCCACTTTTCTCCCTTTTCACTTTACCTTGTTGTTGATGTGAGGTGATTAAAGGTATGCTTTAATGGGCTAGGCAATACCTTCATGCTGGGAATGCATGCGGTCATTCATTCACCCAAGTATCTGCATACCAACCGGGCCGGCGCTCACTGCTAACTGCATCTGATTTCACAATTGACTGGGTGAATAGACATGCTACGGGATGCCCCTCCGCACTTACCATAAGCCATTTTTCAGGACGTAGCCCGAGCCTCATCCTATTGATTTGATTGCACGTTGCATTACGCCCTTTAACAGTGAAACCCCGTAGGACTCACTCACTAGGGCTTCTGCCAATATCCTATATTGTTATTGGCAGCACTGTAGTTACATGTAAGTTGTATACTTTAGCATACGCCGCATGGCGATGCGAGCTGTTAGCCACAGATAAACGGCATGGAGCTATTGATCTCGCGAACAGGCTAAGCTACTTTCCGTGATATCGACTGCTGAATGGCTGTGATGGAAGTTGAAGCTGCCTAAACTTGGAATAATGCATTAACAACTGTGAGTTCTTAACAGACCAACTAGTATACGTGAGCAAGGAAACACACTCTCTCTTCTAAAGCCCACTTGAAGGGTTGGCAAAACCTAACATTATTCAGGCTACTTGGAGTACAAACCATTTCAACAAGCATGAAGTTTGTCAATTGCCAATTGTCTATACTTGTTTGGCTCTGGCATAACATAGTAATTCTAGGCTAATAACCGGAATAAGAACACATAACGTTTTCAAAAACAGATATCACGGTTAGTAGAGGCCGATCTTCGGATCGGGCGAGAGGGGGTGCTCATAGCTGACCTTCCCCAATCGTACCCTAGCTCCTGAGCCGAGGCAACTTTGGTGATGACGGACATGTGGCCTTTGGCACTGAGTCAGGGTTTCCTAAATTCCCCCTTAAAAAAAAAAATATTTAGGTGGCGACTCTGTATCTGGCAAAGCAGTCCATGTTTGGCACTTCTTTTCTAAAAATCTGTTTTCTCAAAACGATTTGCCAGATTTGGACTCTTTGGTTCAGATTAAGAACCGTGACACAAATTGAGTCTGAACTGTAGCACGAAGGCCTCATGCGGACGCGTCTACAACAATGTATTCACAACATGATCATATTCAATGATAATCAACCATGGACTAGTTTCAATTCACCTAATCCACATGCAATTTTTACAACAAGCAAAGCTATTCTCCACCGATAGCCCAATACAGATATTTCTAAACAGATATATAATATCAAGACAGATAATGTTACCCAAAGGACAACCTAAGAGGGGGGTGAATTAGGTTTTTACAAATAAAAATAATAATACCCTAATAAAAATTATGACTAGCACAATAGATAAATATAGTTAATGAAATAAAAATAATTAAAACAAGTGTTCTAACAACTATGTCAGTTAATGATTTTAACATAGTGAAAATGTGAAATATAGCTATGGCAATTTAAATAAAATAAAGAGATAAGAGAGAGAGAGGCAAACAAATTTATAGTGGTTCGGCTTCAAGTTGGCCTACGTCCACTCCTCAAACTTTACTTGAGATTTTCCACTATACTCTAGCTTCACAGGGTGCTAGCAACCTTTTCACAGATGGAGCAATCCTTCATAGATTTTACACAGACTTTCTAAATAAAAAACACTTAGTGTACTACACTCTTACAAGGTTGAAAAGAAGGTATTTTTGCTTTCAAAGAAAGCTACAAGAATTATCTCTCAAAGATAGATATAAAAATGAAGCTCTGTTTTTTTTGTAAACCTCACACAGGAAATATGGGATTAAAGCTATACGTCTCAGTGTATAATTTCTGAAAGAGGATGTAAACAAAAATTGAAGAACACTTCTCAGAAAATTTTTCAAAGAATAGATGAGAGTGATTTTAGATCAAAGAATATTTTCTGGTTTCTGTAACTTGTTTGTAGTTGCTGTAACTTGTTCACATCAGAGGCTTTGGTATATATAATGAAACTTATAACCGTTTATAGCTGTTGTGTTCATTTGAATATCTTGAAACTTATAGCCGTTTATACCTGTTGTATTCATTTGAATATCTTCCATTCCATCATTACTAATTTGAATATCTTTCACTTGAACCTTTTGGCCTGCTGTTGGGCTGGGCTGGGCTGTTTGAACCTTTGTTTTGGGCTGTTTGAACCTCTGGTTTGGGCATTATTTTTGGGTTGAAATGAACTCATGATTTAAGCAAATATTAAATTCATTCAAACAATATTTAGGATAAAAGTTTAGGTAAGAAATAATGGGACAAAATAAATTTTGATTCTATTTTTCTCTTTCAAATAAATTAAAACATAATTAAATAAATCATCAAAATAAATTTTGGATTCTATTAAAACATAATTAAATAAATCATTAAAATAAATTTTGGATTCTATTTTTCTCTTTCAAATAAATTAAAACATAATTAAATAAATTATCAAAATAAATAATTTTAACAATCTCCCCCTTTTTGATGATGGCATACAATGATGTTTTGATTTGATTTAGGAGTAAGAAAGGCTCCCCCCCAAGTCATTCTCCCTGAATTCATTCCTAAATACATAGGTTAGCACATGTGTAATAGATAAGCCTTAATCAACAACATGATATAAGATTAAGATATCAAACTATAAATACATAACATCAGATTAGTTTGAAACTAATACCATAATACATAACATCATAAGTTTCTCCCCCTGTGACATTATCAAAAAGGAAATCATGGCTCAAAATCGGAAGGAGGAGGAGGAGGAGGAGGAGGAAAATGATAGGGATAAATGGCATCAAAAACAGATAATCAAAACAGATATATATATGATTCACCCGCTTCTCTCTTTTCCGTTGAAAATCGCGTTGAACACGCGGCCTCGCTTTTGCGTCAGTCGACCGACAAAAGCGAGACGGGTCAATCAACTGCCTTGGCTCTCTCTCCCGCTTGTGTTCTTCCCTTCCGTCTTCTTCTTCTTAATCACTTGCTTCTCCTTCTTCTTCCTCATTCGCTTGCATCTCTTTCTACGTCGTCTTGAGAGAGATAGAGCAGAGCAGAAGGTCTGCAAAAAATGACCCTCCTTTCGATTACATCTCTCTTGTCGACCACATGGCCTCGCCCCGTCCCCTCACTCTCTTTTCGAACCTGAATGACCCTTCAAGCGTTGCTGGGCCGAGTGCCCCGGCGCCTGCTCTTCTCAACCTTTCTATGATGTCGATTAAGCAAATAATGGAAGCGCAATCAAATATTAAAGCCAATCATTTCACATTGACGTCCTGTATGGAAACGGTGACTGCAGTCACAAAATTGGCTCATCGACTGCAGAACAGAACGAGTGAGCTCCACTAGGTCAACGCCCAACTCTCTCTGTTCCAGTGTATGTACAAGGATGCGCGAGCAGAGATTTGCGCACTAAAGGCCGAAAATAAAGAGCTTAAACGGAAGACCACCTCCATAGCCCGATTTGGAGCAACGCCGTACTTGGCCTTTGATAGTTAGCAGGGAGTCGTCGCTCTCGGCGAGAACACGGAGGCATGGCCTTCAAGGGTCGCCCAAGATGATAAAAAGAAGAAGAGATCGGTGGAAGAGGCGAGTAAGTAAGGTTGGCCAATGGCCGGAAAAATGAAGGGAATTTTTTGTTTGTTTGTTTGGTTTTTTTTTTATGTAAATATGTATATTTTGATTTGATGTAATCACTTGAAGATGAAAGTAAAAGTGTAAAAAAAAAAAAAAATTAAAATTAAGCCCCAAGGCAAAACAAAAAAAAAAAAATGAAAAGAAAAGAAGAAAAAAAATAATAAAGGAAATGAAGCTTATTAGTAAAACAACAAAAAATAAATAAAAAAGTAAAAGATATTAAGCCTAATAGTAATAAAAAAAATAAATTAAAATAAAATAATATCAACAGAAATTATACTTATTGGGACGTCGGTGTTGCTGGAAAGGTAATGCAAAAAAAAAAAAAAAAATACCATGAGGGTTTTAAAGAAAATCAATGTATGCAAAATTAATTTTATCTCAAGATGCAGAACCAAAAAAAAAAATTTCACAGTTAAGAATAACAAACTGTTAAGGATAATAAATGTATGAAGGACTTGAGAGCATGCAACTGATATAAATGTTTCCATATCAATGTAACAATACACATATATCATTTTAACAAAAATTCAAGTTTCACAGTTATAACAAAACTTTTTAAGTAGAAATCGACATTCCAAGCTCGCCACGAATAAAATTGAAGCGATGCTCGCTTAGGAGTTTTGTGAAAATCTCCACTAATTGCTTGTCGGTGTTTACAAATTCAAGTACAATGTCCCCTTTTTGAACATGATCTCTTAAAAAATAATGTCGAATTTCAATATGTTTTGTTCGTGAGTATTGAACCGGATTTTTGCTTAAATTGATGGCACTAGTATTATCACATTTAATAGGGATATGATCATAATGCAAATCAAAGTCCTCAAATTGTTGTTTCATCCAAAGTATTTGGGCACAACAACTTCCAGAAGCTATATATTCAGTTTTGACCGTTGATAAAGCAACAAAATTTTGCTTTTTGTTAAACCAAGATAGTAATGAGTTACCAAGAAAGTGACAAGTGCCGCTGGTGCTTTTTTTTTATCAAGTTTGCATCCGGCAAAGTTTGCATCCGAGTAACTAATTAAATCAAATGTAACACCTCTGGGATAAAACAGTCCCAAATTTTGAGTGCCAACAAGATATCTAAAAATTCTTTTAACAGCACTGAGATGTGATTCCTTAGGATCTGATTGATATCTAGCCCACATACAAACACTAAACATAATATCGGGCCTACTTGCAGTTAAATAAAAAAGTGAGCCGATCATACCTCGATATTTTGTTTGATCAATGGACTTACCTTTTTCATCATTGTCTAGCTTAATGGATGTGCTCATAGGTGATCCAGTTATTTTTGAGTCATATATACCAAACTTTTTGAGTAGTTCTTTTGTGTACTTAGCTTGGTTGATAAAAATTCCTTCCTTACATTGTTTGATTTGAAGCCCAAGGAAATAATTTAGCTCCCCCATCATGCTCATCTCAAACTCACATTGCGTACACTTAGCAAATTCCTTACACAAGGTTTCATTAGTAGCACCAAATATAATGTCATCCACATATATTTGCACAATAAGTAAATCATCATTTTTAGTTTTAACAAAAAGTGTTGTGTCAATCGTTCCTCTAAAAAAATTATTTTCAATCAAAAATTTACTTAATCGTTCATACCATGCACGAGGTGCTTATTTCAAACCATATAAAGCTTTTGATAGTTTAAACACATGATTTGGAAAAGCATGATCTTCAAAACTTGGGGGTTGTTTAACATAAACTTCCTAATTTATAAAACCATTAAGAAAGACACTTTTTACATCCATTTAATAAAGTTTGAAATCTCTAAAATATGCAAATACAAGTAACATGCGAATGACTCCTAATCTAGCAACCGGAGCAAAGGTTTCATTGAAATCAATACATTCTTCTTGATTGTATCTTTGTGCAACAAGTCTAGCCTTGTTTCTTATAATTGTACCGGATTCATCAAGCTTGTTTCGAAATACCGATAATGGTATGTTCTTTAAGTTTTGGCACAAGTTCTCACACTTTGTTTTTCTCAAATTGGTTAAGCTCTTCATGCATAGCTATCATCCAATGTTCATCGAATTCGGCTTCTTGAAAGTTTTTAGGCTCAATCTGTGAGAGAAAAGCCAAGTTACTACAAATGTTTCTAAGTGAAGAGCGAGTTTCAATACCTTTTGTAGGGTCACCTAGGATTAAATCTTTAGGGTGATTATGAACAAACTTCCATTCTCTTGGCAAATCATCATTGTTTCCTCCTTCTTCTTGAGGTGGAAAAATAGGTTGTTCAATCTATTTATTCAACTCACATGGTTGGTTCTCTTCTTTGTAGATACTTGAATCTTCCACATTTGGTTCCAAATCTATATTATCACTAACAATTTACTTTTGAGCAGAGATGTTAATTTCATCAAATGCCACATGTATAGATTCTTTCACAACAAGAGTTCTTTTATTAAAAAAACAATAAGCTTTGCTAGTTAAGGAATAGCCAAGAAAAATTACTTCATCAGATTTTGAATCAAATTTACCTAAGTTATCCTTACCATTATTATGCACAAAACATTTACAACAAAAAATATGCAAGTGACTAATGTTGGACTTTCTATCATGCCAAAGTTCATAAGGAGTCTTTCTGAGAATAGGTCAAATTAATGCACGATTTAAAATATAGCATGCGGTGTGAACGGCTTCGGCCCAAAAATATTTAGGAAGATTATTTTCGCAAAGCATTGTTCTACTCATCTCTTCTAAAGTTATATTCTTCGTTTCTACTACACCATTTTGTTGAGGGGTTCTAGGTGCTGAAAAATTATGTCCAATACCATGCTCATCACAAAACAATTCAAATTTCTCATTTTCAAGTTCTCTACCATGGTCGGTTCGAATATTAGTAATAAGAAAGCCTTTTTTATTTTGAATTCTACGACAGAGTTTTGTGAAAGAAGAAAATGTTTCATTTTTGTGTACTAAAAACATAACCCATGTAAATCTTGAATAATCATCAACTATAACAAGACAATAATGTTTACCACCTAGACTAGATGTCCTTGAGGGACCAAATAAATCCATATGCAATAATTGTAAAGGTCTAGTAGTGGAAATATGAGATTTTGATTTAAACGATGTTTTAGTTTGTTTTCCTTGTTGACAAGCACTACAAAGATGATCTTTTTCAAATTTATTTTTTGAAGTCCAATGACCAAATCCTTTCTCAAAAGTTTAGTAATTAAATCCATATGGGCATGACCAAGTCTTCTATGCTATAACCAACTGTACGGGGAGCAAATATTCAGGCAAGCCCGTATTCCTTTCTTCCAAGCTCCGTTTCTGTCCGATCACCTGAAAGCACAATGAGGGTGAGCTACCCGGCGGTGTGTGGCCGGAAAACCCCTCCGACGATCTAATTAGCACACACCTTAGGATAAAGAGAGAGGGAGGGTGTTTGAGTGTAGGAGTTCCTTACAAAGTGTTCGTCTGCGTATGGGGGGCGCAGACATGCTTATATACCCTCTGCGCCCCATATCCACTCCCAGTCATCTCCTGACACGTGGCTCCGCTATCCCATCTGTCAGCATAAACCTTGCTGAACATCACCTAATCCCAACTGCCTACCCTCAGTTGGAGCTCGGTAGCCGAGCTTCTCTATCCACGGCCGTGCTGTGCTTCATACCCAAGCACTTCACTGGCTAAGCCCAAGGAGGACCGGGCTAGGCGGCATCTCGGCAAAGCCTAGCCCGGGGCACCTCCTGTGGTCGGCCTTCCTGCCGATCAAACGATTACCTCGGCTGACCACGCCTTTCTGGGCGCCGGTCGCTCAGCTTGACTGGCTCCACCATCGCTTGATCAAGCAGCTCGGTCCAACCGAGCACTGCCTTGCCGAGCAGCTTCTTTACGGTCTGGGGCGGCACATATTTGGCCCAACTCCTGCCCGGCCCAAGTCCTGGCAGCCCATCTCCGGGCGGATCGCCGATCATCTCGGCTCCATGCACCATTAGGCTCTCAACCTGCTCGGCCGTTACCTCGGCCCAATTCCAGATCATAAATCTCCCTCTCAATTGCCCCTTAATTCCGTCCGCTGAAGCGTGACTGGGATTACCTATACTGACTGGGATAATCTTGTCCTCGGTCCGCGGTTTGCAGAATGGCGATCAGGCCGGTTATTATTCCTGGCTTCAGAACTTGCCCGGTTCAACTTCTCGGTTTTTCATTCCTGTCTTCAAGACCAGCCCGGCTGGCTCCTCGGTCGTCGTCTCGCCTGACCTTCCTGTCGCTTCAACTCTGACGCTGCATTAATGGGAACACGTGTCGTCCTTTTATTCTCCCTCGAGCGGCTAACCCAGTCGTCTTTGCAAATTTGAATTTGGGCGATTTCTTACCCTTTATAAACATGCCCCTGCCTTCTTCCTTCCGTTCTTACTGCCTCTCTTGCTTATCAAGCTTCACAGAGCTATTGCCCATCCTCTGCCGTTCCTGAACTCGAGCTCCAAGGTGGAGAACGCACTGCCCTAACTTGGTAAGTCCTCAAACTCCCCTTTTATTGTCATTTTCTTCGATATTTCACACATTAGGGGAGAGAAACGCAGCTTTTAGGATTCGGGCACCAAAAACCATCCCAAACCCTCCATTACTCGTGGTATTTTTCATTTTTCTTGAAAAACACTGAAGAACGGGGGCGGACCGGGCTCCTGGTCTTCATTTGATCCAAAAAACCTTTGTAACCGAGCAAATAACATGTTTGTCAGAACCCCAACAAAAACCGAGATAGCAAAAGGAATTGGTCGCTCAACCGGGCTAACATCTGGTTCGCTTGGGCGACCGAGCTCCTTAGTTAGCTTAGGAAACCGAGGTGGTTTGGCACTCTTCATGACCGAGCTAAAGAAAAGCTCATTTTGCGCGACCGCGCTCACACTTACACTTGCCATCCTTTTCCTGCAGAGTCCAAGGGGACCATTGTCCATTCCTCAGGCTCTCAAGACCGAGCAACTACCAATTGCCACTGTGCCAAACACCTCAGCCGAGCTACCTTAGTCCGACCACAAATGGGGAAATTCCGCTTCCTAGTGGATACTCCGGCCGCGCTAGCTGGGTTCAGAGAGGAGTACGGCATCTCGGCCGACGTCCATCTCGAACTGGCTGAAGAGGAGACAACACCCTGGGGCAGACTAGACCAATGCCCCTTCACCGTGCTGTCAATAGTAGAAGGAGGCCTCCGCTTCCCAGTCAATCCCCTGATGACCGAGTTCCTACGCCGAACCGGGCTAGCACCAACCCAAGTATCCACCAACACCTACCGGATAATAAACGGCGTGCACGAGCTAAACAACCGGTTAGGCATAAGCCTCGGTTTAGCCGAGATCCTGCACCAATACACCCTAGGCCACACCGGCGACGGCCCCACCTATTATCTTAAGATTAGACCGGGCAGAGAGAAAATCGTGACCGGCACACCAGACAAGGATCTCCACAACGATGATTTCTTCTGGGTGTCAGGCAATTACGAGACAGCCGTGGTACCGGGCTGGATGATAAGCAAAAACTTTGGCAGCACATGTGAGCCGCGCAAATTAGCTCGATTAATATACTTTCTTCATGTTTCTGTACTTAGTCATTTTCTTTCTTGTTTCTTTTGCAGCAATCCAAGCCTTGCAAGCCAACTATCATTTCCCCAACGTAGAGGCAATCAGGACCGCGCTCCGCTACCGCGATCGAGATTGCAACCAATTGCTCGGCTACAGTCCCTCATACAGATACTCCGCTCCCCGCCGGAGTAAAGTTACAGACTTCCTCCGCGCTCCAACACCTCCACCAGATCCAACTCTGCCAGACGTTCCACTCATTCGCTTGACAGAGGAGCAAGAGATGGCCAAACGAAGCAGAATCAAGAACCTGCTCACCGCCACGTCTGCCGAGATGCCGAGCGTTGTCACCCGCTCGCCAGCCGCCGGTCAATCCAGCGGCGCCGTGGTCGCTCTTGCCTCTCCAGCGACCGGGCAGTCCAGCCGAGAACCTGCTCCTCGCCGTGCTGGTAAAAGAGCTCGCGCAGACCCATCTGCCGAGCTTGTCGCCGAGCTGATTACCGAGCAGCCATCTGACACTCCTGTCCCAGTGCCGGCCTAGCGTCCATAGCTGAAGCACCGGGGTCAAGACATACCGGCCACGGCTTCGATCAAGGGCGATAAAGAGCATTTGCTCGCCTTCGATCTTACCAAAGCTCTTCTTCTACCGAGCGACGTGGTCCCAGCGACCACGTCCCTGACACTCAGTTGGTAAAATCATCTATGAAGTCTATGGCTAGGGTAAGTCAATGTACCTCTGAAAATTTCACAAGTGTTTACCAGGTTCCTTTTCTAATCAACTTTGCTTCTTGCAGGCCATTCAGAAACAACACCTAGTAATGGAGCGCATCCATAGACTTCGGCAAAAGGCCAATGACACAGCCAGCCAAGTCCAGAGCCTCCAAGCCGAGCTCGACCGGGCAAAGTCTTCACTTGAGATGGCTAATGCAGACAACAACAGACTGCTCAGTCGGCTGGATGCGGTCGAGGAAAAACAGGATGAGCTCCAGACCGAGGTAAACGCGCTCAAAAAGTCGCGGAAGAAAGACTGCCGGGATGCTAACAACGCCGGCTTCAACGAAGCCGAGCAGAGCTATAAGAAACAAGTCTTTGCAACACAAGACATTTACTTCAAAGCTGGCTGGATAATCCCGCCTGCGAGCATCTCGGCCAGGGCTCTAACACCGACGTATTTGCCATCCTCCTCCTGCTTTCCTACCGGTCTACCTCGTGCCTTACGCAAATGGACGTCGTCAGCGGGTTGCAAGCTGAGGCGAGGAAGGACTTGAAGAGGGAGACGCCGCGACAAATACAGAGGCAGAGGATGCCAGAGTGTGCAGGAGCAGCCCGCCATGACGAAGCCCGGTCCCAAGACAAAAGGTCCAACCATTCAACCTTGAGGCCGCCTAGAGGACGATTTACCAATCTCTCCCCCTTAGTTTTAGTTTTCTTTTTCTTTTTGTATGTTTTGCTTTTGCGTTTCTGATGTAATCGGCTCGTGTCCCCACCGTTTTGTCATTGGACTTTCTATCAAATGAAAAACTTCTAATCCTTGCCAGTGTTTGCTACGGTTGTCATCAATCGCATCTTCAGCAAACATCTCGGTATAAATCATAGATTGAACAAACACCTCGTCAACCGGAATACATAACTCGAGTTAAGTACTTAAGCAGAATCAAAATAGCAACTTCATAAATCCGAAATAACATCTCGTTGCGTAAATAACAAAGTTGAACAAATCACCCAAACTGCTTCCAACTGGGAGTAAATCATCTCGGTTGGAATAAGCAGTTGAACAAATCAGCCAACTCTTCCAACCGGGATAAATCATCTCGGTTGGGATTCCAAGTTGGACCAAACACCAACTCTTGCAACCGGAGTAAAACCATCGCGATTGGAATCCTAAGTTGACCAAAAACGCCAACTCTTCCAATGGAGTAAACCATACTCGATTGGGAATCCTAAGTTGGAAAAATGCCAACTCTTCTAAATCGGGAGGTAAACATTGCATCGTGTGGAATCCGAAGTTGACAAAACACCAATCTCTTCCAAACCGGAGTAAATTCATGCTCGTGTGAAATCGAGTTGGAGCAAAAGACACAACTCTACCAACAGGAATAAATCATCCGGTTGGGAATCGCGAAGTTGGACAAAACACAACTCTTCCAACCGGAGATAATCAGTCTCGGTTTTACATTAAAACAACAGTCCAAGTGCTAAAGCAAAATTACTTCTATAATATTGGACAAAAAGAATACTTCTTTGAAGTGCAAGCCAAAAAAATTCCTTGCACAAGAAAAGAAAGCAAAAGCTGTTAGAAATATACGAGTTCAGGTTGGCCGCAATTCCAATGGCCGGGGTATTGCTCTTCCCCTCTAGGATCCTCCAAGTAGAAGCCCTTTGCCGCCCAGACCGTGAATCTTGTAGGGTTCTTCCCAATTTGCCCCTAGTTTGCCTTCACCTGGCACCAGGGTGTTGCCCCATAACTTTCCTCAAAACCCAATCACCAAACTTTTGACGGCTGGGGTGCATCGTCTTGTTTGTACTTCTTTGAGAACTCTTGTTGGTTATGCCAGCCACATATGGATGATGGGCCTTCTCCCGATGCTCTTCCACTAGGTCCAGCTCCAAGGCAATAGCCTCGGCATTCAATTCGGGCTCGAAAACTCTCACTCTTAAGGGTAGGCATGCCAACTTCCAGAGGTATGACCGCCTCCATGCCATAAGCCAAAGCAAATGGAGTTTCCCAGTAAGATCGCCGCGGGGTTGTTCGGTATGCCCAAAGGACGCGGGTAATTCCTCAGCCCATTTTCCCTTTGCCTTCTCCAGCCGTTTCTTCAACCCATCCAGTATAGTCTTGTTTGATGCCTCGGCTTGACCATTCACTACGGGTAAGCCGGGGGGAGTTGTAGATTCCAATCTTCAAATCTTCACAAAATCCTCTGAATAGGCGACCGTCAAACTGGGTGCCGTTGTCAGAGATCAAAATTTTGGGGACGTCAAACCGTGTGACCACGTTCTGCCAGACAAACCGCTTCACGTCTTTCTCTTTGATTGTTGCCAAGGGCTCAGCTTCAACCCATTTCGTGAAGTAATCTGTGGCCGCAATGAAGAATGTCCGGTTGCCCGGTGCTGTTGGCAGTGGCCCCACTATATCTAGCCCCCACATGGCGAAGGGCCAAGGACTGGTGAGGGGAAGAAGTTCCCTAGCGGGCCGATGGATCTGATGGACGAATTTCTGGCATTTTTCGCACTTGCGGACGTACTTTTGTACGTCGACCTGCATGCACGGCCACCAGTATCCCTGTGAAATAGCTCTGTAGGCCAAGGACTTGCCCCCTATGTGGCTGCCACAAATGCCTTCGTGAATTTCGTACAAGAAGGCCTCCACACTACTCGGGTGCACGCACTTTAGATAAGGTCCAGTGAAGGACTTTTTATACAACGCACCAGATGGAGAGAGCCAAAACCGCTCTGACTTTACCCGGACTTTGTGTGCTTCTTTCTTTTCAGTTGGTAGAGTCCGGTCTCTGAGGAATAAGATCAAGGGGTCCATCCAGGAAGGACCTAGTGCGGCGCAAAGTACATCCGTCTGCCCGGCGTCTTCAATGCTTGGCCATGGAAGAAAGTCAATTAACAGGGGGTTTGGAGACGTACTATCTACCATGGAAGCGAGGCCGGCCAGCTCATCAGCTCGGCTGTTTTCTTCACGGCCAATCTGTTGGACTCTGATTGCCTGAAACTGCTTGATGTGTTCCCTAACCAGAGCTTGGTACTTCGCCATTCTGTCATCCTTTGCTTCGTAAATCCCAGAGACTTGGTTAACCACAAGCTGGGAATCACTGTACACCAGTAGCTCGGCAGCCTTCATTTGAATAGCGCTCTTGAGCCCGGCGAGAAGGGCCTCGTACTCAGTCTCGTTGTTAGATGCTGGGAAGCCAAGCGTGATAGAATGTTCAATGGTTAGGCCAGCCGGGGAGATAAGAACGATACCTAGGCCGGCACCGTGACGGTTGGACGCTCCATCAACAAAAAGCTTCCACATTTCCCCCACAAAAAGCTTCCAGCAGTCTGACGGGTCCTGAGAGTTGCGAAGGGCAATGGGATCATGGTTTCTTAGCTGTCTGGTTTCAAGTTCCATGTTGATTGGTTCCACTTCAGCCCCCCTTGGTGATTCGGCACCGAACTCAGCAAGTCGGTCTACAATGCTTAAGTCCGTAGGCGAATCGCCAGGTTACGGTATTATGTCGGCCGCAGGCTCAGTGCTGAGTAGTTCCATTACTTCGCCCTCTGACGACGCGGTACCGGACAGAGTGGGTAGGACAACAATACCCGACTCCGTCATCACGTCACCGGTTGGTTGAATTGTACAAGTTGAGGGTACTGCGGTGGGGCGTGCAAATTCTACGTCGGCTACTCCACCCAGTTGTGGTATCTCGGTCAGTCTTGCAGTCCCTTCTTCTTCTGCCGCGGCAATATCGACCGGGCATACCGGATGAGTTCCTGGTGAGAATTCAGCAACGAAATCGGCCAAAGTTTGGGCCTTTATGGCTGTGCGCGGTTGGAACTTTACATCAAACTGTCCTAATTCGACCGCCCACTTGAGAATTCGGCCTGAAAAGTCCGCCCGTTCAAACAAGGCCTTAAGGGGAAACTCGGTCAGTACGATGATGGTATGGGCGTGAAAATAATGCGCCAACTTCCTTGAAGCCATCATCAATGCCAACGCAAGCTTTTCCAATGGCAAGTACCTCGTCTCAGCCGGCAGCAAGGTCTTACTGACATAGAAAATTGGGAGGTGCTTGATTCCTTCAGCGCGGACTAGCACCGCACTGACTGCGTGCTGGGAGACGGCAAGGTAAAGGTAGAGTTCCTCACCCGGCTCTGGTGTAACCAACAGTGGCGGAGAAGACAGATATTCCTTGAGCTCGGCCAAAGCTCGGTCACACTCTTCGTCCCACGAGAACTTTGACTTCAATGCTTGAAAGAAAGGGCGGCAGCGATCTGATGACCGACTTATAAACCGATTAAGCGCGGCGGCCATCGCGGCCAGATGCTGCACGTCCTTCGCCGAGCTGGGCTGCTTCAACTCTTGCACGGCTCTGATCTGAGTAGGGTCTGCTTCGATGCCTCGGTTCGTGACTAGGAACCCCAAAAATTTTCCAGATCCCACGTGTAACGCCCTCAAAATAAAAGCATTAAACCCAACAAATAAGACATGCATTGATATTCAAAAGTTCCACATTCTTTCATTTCTCAGAGTTTCATTACAAAAAGTATTACATGTTAACAACAAAAGCAAATGCCCTACAGGCTTACAGCTTTCCAAGTTAACACTTGGTTACAACAAAAGAGTACTAACTCATACACATTAAGCCCTTGGCTTGTATTTACATGTAATACATCAAAAAGTAAAACGACAACATTATGTCCGCCTCTAGCCTCCCAAGCTATGTCCTTGGAGGTGGCATGCTTCCTGCACCTGAAAATGATATTCCCATATAGGGTGAGCCACAGCCCAGTAGAAATACACTAAACCAACCATGGACAATGACTAAAACATTAGCAATTGATAGTTGGTCAACACTGATACAATCACATAAATAACATATTTATGTCAACGACTTACAAGTCCAAATTACTTTTCATTTTCCCTTTTTCAACAGATAAACCACTGGAAGAAAGCGAATTCAAGGTGATGCTGGAGCTCACGGGGGCAGGATCCGGCAACGACAGATCTGGAGTGGATCTTGTGACGGTCTTAGATGTCAGCGGTAGCATGGGAGGAGAGAAGTTAGAAAAAATGAAAATTGCTATGCTATTCATGATCAAGAAACTTAGAGTCAAGTATAATTACATTATTGATGAAATGCGTAATTATAATTCATCCTATCACAATTTGTCAACTCATATAACAATCTTATCTTTTTGGCTCTATTCATTTCTCCCACATATCTTCTATCTCTCTTTATTTAAGGTGATGTGGTAAAAAAATTGAAACGAAATATATAAATTTTTATATTTATTTCAGTATGTAGATATGGAAAAATATTATCATATTAATAAAATTTGGTTTGTCAATTGATGGCATATGAGAAATTTAAGTTGACCGTAAAGTGTAAGATATTCAAATTTTTTTTTAAAAAAAATTTATGAGATGATCGACTATTTAGGCTACGTTAGATTTATGTCAATCAATACAAATTAAATAATCACTTGACCCCATCTAAAAAAAAAGTCACTTGGCCAATTTTTTTATATAAATATTTTTTAAATTGATAAACATGCATCATTAATATTTACCTTTTCATAATAAAAAGTACATATTTATGCATATTTAACAGGTTTGAAAAAATAGATTAAAAGTGTAATCCCTCGGTCCCATTTTATTGGTCCACCTTTCCATTTTAATTTGTCTAAAAATATTTGTCTACTTTCTATTTTGGGATGCTAATTTTTATTATATTTTCAAAATTGTCTCTTATAAATCATTATAAACACATTTTAAAATTCAAATAAAAGGTAATGGCGGAAAATATATTTCAAAATTTAAATTAAAATGTAATGATTGCATGACTCTTTAATAAGTTAGATTTTTTTTAAGGGACAAATAAATTGGGACGGAGAGAGTAATTTTTTTTTTTTTGGGTAGTGTTGTAATTATGGCAGTAACTTTATTAGGTCAACAAAAAACTATTAGGTACTTTTGAAATAATACTCTATACCATTGGTCAATTAATGCGTATCATTATGCCATGAAATATTAAAAATGAAAAATAAAAAAGAGCAGTAATATAAAAACATAAAATCAATACAATAAAATTATTAATTACGATTTGGTTGGATTTTGATTTATCACTTTATAATAAAGAGACCATTAATTTTTTAATTTTTTATTTTATTTTTTACAAGTGACAATATCACATCATTTTAAGATAAAATTTTGTATAAACAAAAAATGATTAGAAGCAAAAAAATAAATAAAGAGTAGAGTGAAAAAGATACACAAAACATGAAATGTAAAAACAAAAAATAGTCAGAATTAAAAAAAAAAGAAAACGTGTGCATTAATTAGTGTATACCCGATCGTAGTATTGCTCCCCTCAATTCAACCTTCCCTATGCAAAAGAAGAAAAAGTAAATAAAAAAGAAAAACAAAACAAAACAAGTGGGGCTGTCATATTCACGCACTAAAATAAACGACAACTAGAAGAAATTGTTTGCTCCCTTCAATTCAATGGAGATTCCAATAAAAAATAAACAATAATAATAATAATAATAAAAGACTACAAGAAAGTCTTCGTTGACAATAGTTCCCTCTATATATTTATTTGAGGTTGAAAGTGATGAGATGGGAGTAAGGAAAGTTCAGCAAATTCAATTGGTGTATCAGTTTTCTTGGCAAAATGAGCTTCAATGATGATGAGCCGATTGTTGCAAGCCAAGATGTCTCAGGTTTATGTTTTCTTCGTTTCTCCATTTATACTCTATGAATTTACAAAGAAAAGCCACACAATTGTATTGATATATCTCAATCAAAGCTTACAAGAAACAGAGTACTCATCCTCTGTCAAATCTCTCAATGTCTGGGAGATAGATTTTCCCTCTATCAGCTTATATAAATCTAAGCTAGTAATTGAGCTATTTACAGAAGCTCTTACCAGTGTGAAAGCATGGGTGGAGCTATCTGTAAATTATGGCTGGAGTCATTTTCTTTTTCATGTCTAAGTTTTTGACCCTTTGACCATAGAAGCTCCATTGAAGCTGCATGCTTCTGCACAATGTATCATGTGTAGCAAGTTCATTTCCAACACTTTATGCACCTTATCGGCTGTATATACTCCTATAGCATACTAGAATGCTTTGTTGATTGTTGATTTGAGTTTTGGAATGATGGCATATTTCAGGGGAAAAACCTGCGG
>NW_021025304.1:1183916-1259233 GCF_004153795.1 Camellia sinensis
CCGGACGTGAGGGTTTGTAGGTGCTGTCTTGCGCGCTAAACTTTTCTGCATGCTCGTCGGAATCACCAACCTGGTAACTTCTGGTAATAGATATGGACTGAGTACGTCGCTGACTCTGGCCGCCTGAACGGCGGGATGGGGTGCGCTCACTGTGGTCACCCACTCTAGCTACACCTTTCCCTTTGACATGCCGCTTCAGATCCTCCATCTCTGCCGCCATTCGCCAGATGACAGCGTCTTGGTCCCTCAACTTATTTTCCAGACGTCTGGCGTGTGAGTCTCTCCTCCACCGGTGACTGTCTGGACTCCGTGAATGACCATGACTTCTTCCGCGCTTATCCCGTGCGTCTCCTGACTGTCCTCCGGTGGGCGTCCCCAAGTCTGCCATTGGATGGATGGCGGGAGGGCCTTCTCTCCTTTGGGTGAACTCCGGCATGGTTCCGTCTATGGCAGACAACGGAAACTCCTCGTTGTTCGCCATGGACGGCGATCAGACGAGCCTGGAAGACAAGGTTTTGTCTGTCAAGCTTCCCACAGACGGCACCAATTGTACGGGGAGCAAATATTCAGGCAAGCCCGTATTCCTTTCTTCCAAGCTCCGTTTCTGTCCGATCACCTGAAAGCACAATGAGGGTGAGCTACCCGGCGGTGTGTGGCCGGAAAATCCCTCCAACGATCTAATTAGCACACACCATAGGATAAAGAGAGAGAGGGAGGGTGTTTGAGTGTAGGAGTTCCTTACAAAGTGTTCGTCTGCGTATGGGGGGCGCAGACATGCTTATATACCCTCTGCGCCCCATATCCACTCCCAGTCATCTCCTGACACGTGGCTCCGCTATCCCATCTGTCAGCGTAAACCTTGCTGAACATCACCCAATCTCAACTGCCTGCCTTCTCAGCTGGAGCTCGGCAGCCGAGCTGCTCTATCCTCGGCCGTGCTGTGCTTCATACCCAAGCACTTCACTGGCTAAGCCCAAGGAGGACCGGGCTAGGCGGCATCTCGGCAAAGCCTAGCCCGGGTCACCTCCTGTGGTCGGCCTTCCTGCCGATCAAACGATTACCTCGGCTGACCACGCCTTTCCGAGCGCCGGTCGCTCAGCTTGACTGGCTCCACCATCGCCTGATCAAGCAGCTCTGTCCAACCGAGCACTGCCTTGCCGAGCAGCTTCTTTACGGTTTGGGGCGGCACATACTTGGCCCAACTCCTGCCCGGCCCAAGTCCTGGCAGCCCATCTCCGGGTGGATTGCCGGTCATCTCGGCCCCATGCACCATTAGGCTCTCAACCTGCTCGGTCGTTACCTCGGCCCAATTCCAGATCATAAATCTCCCTCTCACCAACTATTTTCATTATTAATACATAAACATTTAACATCACTAGCATAAAGATCATTGAGATGAAAAACATAAACATTATCATGGCGATTACCAACGAATAAAGTTTTATGATCATTTGTGCTTTCAATTGTGCAATGTGATTTACCAAAAATAACTCGATTACCTTTATCATATAATTGACTAATACTAAGTAGATTATGCTTAAGTCCATCAACAAGTAAAACATTTTCAATAGAAGGGTTAGGAGAAATACCGATGCTACCAATACTGATGATTTTTCCTTTCTTGTTATCTCCAAAAGTAACAAAGTCTCCATCTTTGGATGACAGTGTAGTAAAGAAGGATTTATCTCCGGTCATGTGCCTGGAACATCCACTATCAAGGTACCACTTTCCTTCTTTAGCTTTGGACTTAAAGCAAACCTACAAGATGACAATCAAGTGTTGGTTTTTGGTACCCATAGTTTCTTGGGTCCTTCTTGGTTAGCTTTGTTAGATCCCTTAACAATCCAAATCTTTTTAATTCTCATGTTTATATTATTTTTGAATGGACAAGAAGACATATAATGGCCTTTCTTTCTACAATAATAACAAATAATATGAGGGTGAGTCATGAGAGGTGCCTTTTCAAAAATTGTATTGAGATTCTTTTGTTTTTAATAGGGTCATATCCAATGCTCGCTTTATCGAAAACACATCTTTGATTTCCAAGAAGCATGTTGAGATTATTTCTACCTTTTACAAAATTTTCAAGTATTTTTGTTAAATCATCAATATTGTTTTTTAAAGTAGTTTTCTCATTAGGGATAGTGTCAAAATCATTTTTCAAAACAATTTTTTTTCTTTAATTCTTCTACATTAATAGATAAAGATGCAACAAATTTCTTCAACACATTATTTTTGGCACAAACTTTTCTAAATTCATATTGTAGTTCATGGAATACACTTTCAAGTTCTTCATAAAGAGTAGTTACCTCATCTTTAGTAGAGTCTTCATCTTCAAGAGCCATGAGACATAAGTTGGCTACTTCATTTTCAATTTTATCACTTGAGCTTTCATCTTCACTTTCTCCCTAAGCTGTTACCATTGCCTTTTTGTTTCTTTTGTAGTATTTTCCATGATTCTTCAATTTTGGACAATCCATTTTCATATATCCAGGATTTTTGCACACATAGCAAATAATAGGCTCTTTCTTGTTATCTTTGTTGTACTCTTTCTTGAAAGGTCTTCTTCCTCCATAATTGTTTTTCTTGAAGTATTTTTTGAGATTTCTACTAAACATGGCATAGCTTTCATCCTCACTGGAGTTTTCATGTTCTTCTTCATTTGATGAGGCTTTGAATGCAATTCCACTTTTCTTTTTGTTTTCAACATCCTTATGTTCTTTCATGGTGATCTCATGAGTCATAAGGGAACCCATAAGCTCATCCAATCCAAGTGTGGAGAGATTTTTGGCTTCTATAATGGTCGTGACTTTTGCTTCCCAATTCTTTGGTAAACACCTAAGAATTTTTCTCACCAACTCACTGTTAGTATAATTTTTGCCAAGAGATTTCAAAAAGTTTACAATTTCAGTAAATCTAGTAAACATACTTGAAATAGATTCATCAGAGTTCATTTTAAACAATTTATAACTATGAGTAAGCATATCAATACGAGATTCCTTCACTTGGTTTGTACCTTCATACGTTACCTCAAGTTTGTCCCAAATTTCTTTTGCCGAATCACAACTTGAAATTCTATTATACTCCTTAGAGTCTAATCCACAAATAAGGGTGAGTTTGGCTTTAGCATTGGCTTGCAATAATTTATGATCCTTTTCATCACATTCATCTTCAGTTTTAGGTACACTAATATTATTTACTAATTTGGTAGGAATTTTGGACCTTTGGTGACAATAATCCACATGGCATAATCAGTGGCTTGTAGGTATAGGGTCATTTTATCCTTCCAATGACTATAGTTGTTTCCGTCAAATAATGGTAGCCTATTTGTGGCTTGTCTTTCAGCTAAGGTTGCTATGGATCGAAACTCCTAGATGGTTAAATCTAAAACAAGAGTCTAGGCTCTGATACCAATTGTTACCCAAAAGATAACCTAAGAGGGGGGTGAATTAGATTTTTGCAAATAAAAATAATCATACCCTAATAAAAATTATGACTAATACAATAGATAAATATAGTTAATGAAATAAAAATAATTAAAATAAGTGTTCTAACAACTATGTCAGTTAATGATTTTAGCAAAGTGAAAATGTGAAATATAGCTATGGCAATTTAAATAAAATAAAGAGATAAGGGAGAAAGAGTCAAACAAATTTATAATGGCTCAGCTTCAACTTAGCCTACGTCCACTCCTCAAGTTTCACTTGAGATTTTTCACTATACTCTAGCTTCACAGGGTGCTAGCAACTTTTTCACAGATGGAGCAATCCTCCACAGATTTTACACAGACTTTCTAAGTCAAAAACACTGAGTGCACTATTCAAGGTTGAAAAGAATGTGTTTTTGCTTTCACAGAATGCTACAAGAATTATCTCTCAAAGATAGATATAAAAATGAAGCTCTGATTTTTCTGTAAACCTCACATAGGAAAGATGGGCTTACAGCTATACGTCTCAGTGTATAATTTTTGAAAGAGGATGTAAACAAAAATTGAAGAACACTTCTCAAAATTTTTTTCAGAGAATAGATGAGAGTGATTTAGATCAAAGAATATTTTCTGATTTCTGTAACTTGTTTGTAGTTGCTGTAACTTGTTCACATTAGAGGCTTTGATAAATATAATGAAACTTATAACCGTTTATAGCCGTTGTATTCATTTGAATATCTTGAAACTTATAGCCGTTTATAGCCGTTGTATTCATTTGAATATCTTCCACTCCATCATTACTAATTTGAATATCTTCCACTTGAACCTTTTGGCCTGCTGCTGGGCTGGGCTGGGCTGTTTGAACCTTTGTTTTGGGCTGTTGGAACCTCTGGTTTGGGCATTAGTTTTGGGTTGAAATGAAATTCTGATTTAAGCAAATATTAAATATATTCAAACAATATTTAGGATAAAAGTTTAGGTAAGAAATAATGGGACAAAATAAATTTTGATTCTATTTTTCTCTTTCAAATAAATTAAAACATAATTAAATAAATCATCAAAATAAATAAGTCTAACAGATAATTTATCCAAAACTTCCAAGGGTGTGAAGCATTATATACTCAATTCCATCATCTATTTCAATACACACTTAATCCCATGTTTTCAACACCAATTTTAACTATTTATATAAAATAGATATGATAATCAATTTAGGGCAAAAATCTCTCTTTTCAAAATACCAATCCAAATACCAAAATCACCCATTTTAACATAACATGACTTCATTTTCAAACCCCATGTTCATTTATTTCATTTTCACCAAAAATCTCTCTTTCACATTTCACCCAAACCCCAGGTTTGGCTCAAAATACTCCCAAATCCCACCATTGTTACACAACCACAAATAACTAAGTTAAAAATCATAACAAGTGTAGAAAATTCCTACCTCAAAGAGAGAAGATGAGCCAAGAGAGAGAGAAACCTCAAAGATGCCGAAATCCAACTCTATTCGAATCAAAATGAAGATCTTGAGAAGCTCCACCTTTTTAATGAAGGCACAAGGGTTGAGAAACCACTAGAACTAGGTGGAAATCTAGAGAGAGAGAGTATTTTAAAGAGAGAGGGTCTCACTTTAGGGTTTTTAGAAGAATAGATCTGAAAAAGTGAGGTAAAAAGTGATTTTCGCGATCTGATATATGCACAGTCCGCTCAAGCGGAATAGTTGATGCTCGAGCGTTAGATACAAAAATTTGTTTTGCTCGAGTGTAAAAGAGACTCGCTCGATCGCGAAATACACACGTCCAGTACAACAGACAAACCGCTCGAGCTCAAGAAGGGACGTTCGAGCGCCCACCCGCTCAAGCGTAGAAAACGTCGCTCGAGCGTGTAAAACACTCCTCCAGTATTTTGTAGACGTGCAAAGTACTGAGTGTTTGTAAACTCCGCTCAAGCGCAAGAAGGCCCGCTCGAGCAGAAGACCAAAATTCTGGGCAACACAAGGTTTGAAAACTAAGTAACCAACCTATTCCAAACACACTCAAAATGGCTCAATCAACCAAATTTAAGGAGGAATAAAGAGCAAAGACAATGAACAACATTCAGAAACCATAAACCCGAGTCTGGAATACAATAAGTGACGGGTCAAAACTGGAATCGTTATAGTAGACTTTTTTGAATTTTTGAATTTCCTTTTGATTTTTTTAAAATTTTTTTTTTTTAGATTCGTCTACATGAAATCGACTGGAAAAGTAAAAAGGTTTAACATTATTTTGGAAAAAAGTCATTAAAGACACCAAAAAAAAAAATGAAATAAAAAGGTGACTATTTGAAAGTTCCCAAACTACTAACCATTAGAATGGGTATCATTTTCTTTATTTTTATTTTTTGTGTTTTTAAATTTAAAAAAGTTTTTAAATATTTAGGGTGTATTTATTTAGACGAACTGGATAAGGGGGGATTGTAATCAATCAGACTGTTAGTCCTGAGATACATTGTCCCCGGACTATTTGGTTAGACTGGATTTGTATCCTATATTTGTTTAGTTATTGGATTAGATGTCTAGATTGACCTATTTTTAATGAATCCAATGTTTGGTTGGATGGACTGGATAAGGATAAATGTTCCAAAGACTATTTTACCTTGTATTTTATAATTTTTATTTAATATATAATTTTAAATTTTAAATTTAAAATTTAACAACACTAAAAAATTTTAATTTATAGGGCCATAATTGTTAATTTATTATTTTCAATTAAATTAAATTTATAATTTATATTTTTTATTTAATATATAATTTTATATTAACAACACTAAAAAAATTTAATTTATAAGGCCATAATTTGTAATTTATTATTTTTAATTAAATTAAATTTATAATTTATAATTTATGATTTATATTTTTATTTAATATATAATAAATGTTCAAAAGACTATTTTACCCTTGTAATTTATAATTTTTTATTTAATATATAATTTTAAATTTGTAATCTGTAATTTATAATTTAACAACACTAAAAAAATTTAATTTATAAGGCCATAATTTTTAATTTATTATTTTCAATTAAATTAAATTTATAATTTATATTTTTTACTTAATATATAATTTTAAATTAACAACACTAAAAAAATAATTTATAAATGTTCAAAAGATTATGTTACCATTTTCCAATTGTTTATTAAGTAATAACATGAGGGTAAAATGAACATTTCACACATTAATCCCATGTGATAGCAATCCCATGAAAATAATCACACCCCTCCCCCTAGGATACAATAATCCCTCATATTAAGGACTAATAGTTCGGAGAGACTATTAATCCGAAGCAAAAAGATTGAACCAAATAATAGACTATTAGTCCGAATGGACTAATAGTCCAATCCCATGAAATAATTCCTCAAAATAAACACACTCTTATAGTTTTATTTTTGTGTAAAAATAGCGTTCCAATGTTCAAAACAACGTTCAATCTAAATAAGCAGCTTATTTGCTTATTTACTATAAATTATCATATCAATTATCTACATTTTTGTGTATCTTTTCGTAAAAAATTAAAAAACTGTAAGCAAACCCCAAACCACCCCTGAGATGTTTTAAAAAGCAATTTGTCAAAAAAGTTTGTATTTTATGGAAAGTAAAAATAAAAAAAATGATACAAAACAGGTTTAAACTTTTAGTATTAATCTTTGGTAGTGTTTGATAAAACTGAAAACTGAAAATTAAAGGCTGAAAATTAAGTATTGAAAACCGAATACTGAATTTTTTAAATTGAAAAATTGTTCGATAAAAATTTAAGTGCTGGACTAAATATAAATTGTTTGATAGGTATATAAGATCAAATTCGAAATTTATTATTTTCAAATTATATATTTTAATTTTTTTATTATGATGGTGGTGGTGATAGTGGTTGTAGTGATGGTAACAGTGGTAGTGGTAGTGGTAATATATGGTAGTGGTGGTTATGGTAATAGTGGTAGTGATAGTAGTGGTGGTGATGGTGACGATTGCGGTAGTGTTGATGTTGATGGTGGTGGTGGTGATGATAGTGATAGTAAAATGATGGTGATGCTTATGATAATTATACGAGCACGAAATAATCTTCTCATATGATCCTGTTGATCAAGTTTGCGCTCCTCCAAACATCGTCACTTTACTTCCTGAAAACACAAACATGAGCTAGCAGGCGGGTGTGTGCCGGATACCTCTCCGATGCCTAAGTCAGCAAAACAGACAAATAGACAAAAGCTCTGTGTATTCGAGAATCAAAGTTGTGTTACCTCCTCCATAGGTTCTGTTATGAGCTTTTATAGGTTCCGTGTGGCATAATCTTAGTAGGACTCTTATTCCTCCATGTAGAGTCCTCATAGGAATCATACGCCTGAAAGATAATGCTTATCCTTCAACACCCCCCTCACTGCTTAAACCAAGTGAGATGGTTTTAGCTCGGTGAAATGACAACATAACCGAGCTAACAATATCTCTTTGTCATACTCAATCCAGTACCTTCACATGTAACTCATAGCTCGGATCTTGTTCACATGTATCTCGGTTTTGTCCGTTGAGACCGAGCTAACTATAGCAAACTCTGACCGGGCTAACCAGAGTAAGGTCCACCATAAGAAACCACAATACCTCGGTTCCAAACATTGTGGCCGAGCTAATTACCTCTCCAACCGGGGTGACTGAGTTAACTACAAGGCCTTTTTTGGACCGAGCTAACCACAAGGCCCTTTTACTCAGCCCTTTTTACTACGACCCACAGAACGGCCCATTACCACGCCTTGGCCTAGCTCGGCCCTAATGCACATAAAAACTCCCTCTTAATTGCCCCTTAATTCCATCTGCGTAGCATGATTGGGATTACCTGTTACCAGCCGAGTTAAAATTTTAGGCTTTCAACCGAGCTAAATTGTCACAGGGCTAGCGGTTGGTTCGGTCGAAAAACGTCTTTTCAGTCACTGCAAAACTGAATCGCTTACGATTCTCTTGGACACGTAGCAAGCCTTTAGTAGCTAATTACAGCTGTCGACGCTGACGTCGTACCTCGTGAATTTTGAACAGTCCCGCATTTTTCACACGCTTTACACAAAAACAACCCTTCGTTTTGAACCAACCACTTTCACTATTCATCATCTTCTCTCTCTACCTTCTGAGCCTCCATTTTTCCTCAACACTGCATCTGCAAAGTTCGCGTTTTCTACTGGTGCCGTTTCCATCTTCGATTCCAAGATCTTTAAACTGGTACGTGGCTCAAACCTTTTTCGTTTTTGTTCATTTCGTATTGTATTGTAATACATAGCATAGTATATATGTTTCCCAAAAACACTTTCTCATAGTTTCCATGGGAAATAACCACTTCATTCCAAAAAACATGTAGTAAACCCACTGAATTCACAACCAATCTGAGAAATGATGTTTTTGATCCAAAATAATATTTCAACCGAAATAGCAACCTGTTTGTACTTAAGGTGCGTACCCAGCTGAACTAGATAAGTTTCAATCGGTCTAAGAACCTTCTGTTTCATTTAGCCGAGCTAGGAAACTGTATTACGGGTGCGTACTACCGGACTAGAAAGCCTTAACAAACGACCGAGCTATAACTTGGGGCCAAATCAGCTCTCTAACTTAGCCAAAATCGAACCAAGAATGCTGCACGCTAAGCTTCAACCGGGCTACGAACCTCTCATTCCACTTGACCAAGCTGAAGTCCATCGCTTCAACCGAGCCAAGAACGGACAGTATCCCACGTAGCCGAGCTAGGACTCCATTTGTTATGCCTTTGTTTCTTTTAGCACGACCCAACGACCTGTGCTTAACACTTTTCCTTTTCACTTTGCAGACTGACTAGGTTGGCCAGGTACACCTTTGCACGCTCAACCGAGATACTGAAGGTCATCTCAACACCGAGCTAAATTATACATAATTTAAGGCCACATGGGGAAGTATCGATTTTTAGTGAACTCCCCAGGGGCCATATCCGAGTTCCGAAAGGATTACCAAATTCCAGACGACGTCCACCTCTCACTAGCTGAACTAGACACCATTCCCTGGGGAAAATCGGGCTTCGTCCCTTTCAACGTCATTTCCATTGTAGAGGCTGGCCTCCGTTTTCCCATTCAACCTCTTCTTTGTGAATTCCTTCGACAAACAAGACTTTTCCCTACCCAGCTTTCCACAAATTCGTATAGAATAATAAATGGTGTCGCCGAGCTAAACCGCCGGCTTGGCCTTAATCTCAGTTTAGCCGAGCTATTTCACCAATATTCATTTGGCCAGAACGAAGATGGATGGGTGTACTATTTAAGAATAAGAAGACGCCGAGAGAATATAATAAAAAACACCCCGGACAAAGATGTAAATAATGATATTTTTTCTGGGTCTCGGGTAACTTCGAAGACTAAGAAGCCCAAATACCAGGAGACGGGATTAATTGGAATAAAGGAGTATCTGGTATAAATACCTCGGCTCAATTTTGTACTTTCTTTACTCCGTTGGTCTCATTTTCAACCGTACTAACCGTTGTCTTTTTTCTTTATGCAGACTTGAACCATCTAAAGTCCCAGTATAGTTACTCCAATCTTGACGCACTCCGCGCCGCACTAAGATATCTCGATCGAGGTTGGGCCGAGCTACTCAACTTTGAGCCGACATATAGATACAGCCGCAGGAGAAAGACCAGGGTGACAGATTTCCTTTTAGAGCCATCACCAGAACCTGATCAACCCTTCCATAAATCAACCTCATTCCATTAACAGCGGAGCAAGAAATGGCCAAGAAGAGAGCAGTAAGGGCCTTCATCACCAAAACAAATCAGGCCGAGGTACCACAAGTCGGCCAAACACAAGAGGCTGTGGTAGCCCTTCCAACTGCTCAGCCTTCATCATCTCGGCCAAGCAAGTGTGCTCGGACTTCCACAACCGAGCCACGTCTTTTTGACGATGATGAAACCCTGCTTCCACAAATCACTTCGCCAAGCCCAGAGCCCACACGATTTGACTGGGCTAGTGCTTCAGAATGGGTGCCCAAGATTACTTTCAAGAACCGAGCTATCACTAGCACTGACTCGGTAGTCACAGAAAAAGACCATTCGCTGGCTTTTAACCTTGCCAAGAACGTATGTCTGCCAGCCGATATGGAACATCACGATCATCTTACCGAGCTAAAAGCCATTCGCTTAGCCACCAAATCGATGGTGTTGGTGAGTACTTCTCTTTTTGCTTTCTAATTTGTGCATCTGTTTACTCGGTTTTACTCAAAATTGTTTATCTCTTCATTTGCAGGCCCTATAGAAGAACCACGTCGCTCACAAGCGCGTGTTGGATCTTCGAAAGACAACAAGGCAGGCCGTGGCAGAGGCCAGTGCTAAATCAGCCGAGCTAGAAGAGTCCAAGAAGAAAATGGCCAAGCTACATACGGAGATGGCCCGCCTGACCGATCTTGTTAGCTCGGCTGAAGTAGATAAGCAAAAGGCTGCTGCCGAGTTAAAAGACAAATATCTGTGCGAGCTGGCCAAGCTCGAGAGAAAGAAGAATGCTGAGATCGCCCGGTTGGAGAAGAGCGTGGAAGATGTTGAAGACTGGGGTTACAAGGAGGGGGAGGCCACTTACATCCAACAATGCGAAGCTGCGAAAGACATATTCTTCAAATGTGGATGGAAGGCGGCTGTGGCGCAGCTCGGTCATAGCCAAGAGACCGAGGTCTTCCTGAACCCTTCTCCATATTTTATACCGAGCTACATGGTGGAATATGCGAATGCAGTGCAACAAAAATTTCTTCAAGAAGGGGAGGACGACGAGGACCCTGCTCCTCAAGACAACGCCCAGCTTGGTCGCCAATCTGTCTCTCCCACTCTAGTGGTCTCCATCCCGCCTTCGCCTGCTGCGACTAATGCGGTGCCCTCGATCGAGCTAAACCAAGGCATGCTTGCCACAACCGAGCTATCTTTGGGTGAAGCCTGGGTTGAGTTGGACACCGATCTGGAAGACCTTTTTGCCTGATTTTGTATTTTTCTTCTTTTGCTATCAATGAAGTTTGTAACTGGGCTAGGGCCCCTCCTTTTGTAATGCATTTTGGAATAAAATCTTTAGTTGTTTCGTCTTTTTGCTCGGTTTATTCCATACCTGCATAATTTTTCTAGCTATAATTTGTATGAAGTTTACCTTTCTCTGGCCGAGGTGCTTATCTCGGTTTTAACCTTGTAATCTGTTTAGCCATACCTGCCAACCTCTTCAGCCTGGATCCTTATCTCAGCTGAAGAGTACTTAAATTTTGTTATTCCGACCAACCATTCTTCAGCCTAGATCCTTATCTCAGCTGAAGAGTACTAAAAGTTGGTTATTCCAGCCAACCACTCTTTAGCCTAGATCCTTATCTCGGCTGAAGAGTACTAAGTGTTGGTTTTTCTAGCCAACCACTCTTTAGCCTAGATCCTTATCTCGGCTGAAGAGTATTAAGTGTTGGTTTTTCCAGCCAACCTTCTTCAGCCTGATCCTGATCTTGGCTGAAGAGAGCTCAAAGTTGGTTATTCCTGCCAACTTAGAGCCAGAGTGTTTGGTTATTCCTGCCAAACTTCTTCAGCCTAGATCTTGATCTTGGCTGAAGAGAGCTCAAAGTTGGTTATTCCTACCAACTTAGAGCCAAAGTGCTGGTTATTCCTGCCAACCTTCTTCAGCCTAGATCCTGATCTTGGCTGAAGAGAGCTCAAAGTTGGTTGTTCCTGCCAACTTAGAGCCAGAGTGCTTGGTTATTCCTGCCAAACTTCTTCAGCCTAGATCCTGATCTTGGCTGAAGAGAGCACAAAGTTAGTTATTCCTACCAACTTAGAGCCAAGTGTTGGTTTTTCCAGCCAACCTCTTCAGCCTAGATCCTGATCTCGGCTGAAGAGAGCTCAAAGTTGGTTATTCCTGCCAACCTAGAGCGAAGTGTTTGGTTTATTCCTGCCAAACTTCCTGCAGCCCAGATCCTTATCTCGGCTTAGGAGAAGTAAGTGTTGGTTTTTCCAGCCAATCTCTTCAGCCTAGATCCTGATCTTGGCTGAAGAGAGCTCAAAGTTGGTTATTCCTACCGACTTAGAGTAAAGTGTTTGGCTATTCCAGCCAAACTTCTTCAGCCTAGATCCTGATCTTGGCTGAAGAGAGCTCAAAGTGGGTTATTCCTGCCCACCTAGAGCCAAGTGTTGGTTATTCTGGCCAACGCTGCTTTCATTGCCCCTAGCTCACTAAAACAACTTTTACAGAAGAAAACCATTATGCTGAAAAGGAAACTTCTTGTTTTATTGAAAAAAGAAAAATTACAAGTACTTTAAAGAAAAGCTAAAAATAAAATAGTTTGAGATTGGCAGTGTTCTATGGCCTGGGAATGGCCTTGCTGTCTCTATCTTCCAAGTGGTATGCCCCTTTTCCTGCTAATCCAACCACTTTGTAAGGTCCTTCCCAATTAGGCCCTAACTTACCATCTCCGGGTACCAGAGTGTTTCCCATTACTTTGCGCAGCATCCAATCTCAAATCTTGAATTGCCTCGGATGTACCGTCTTGTTATATTTTCTGGATAACTCTTGCTGGTATGAGGCGATGTGAACCAGTGCTCTTTCTCTTATTTCTTCTGCAATGTTGAGTTCCAAGGCTATGGCTTCTCCGTTCAAGTATGGGTCAAAATTTTTACTTCTTATTGTGGGGAGGCCGACTTCCAGTGGGATCACTGCCTCCATGCCATAGGCTAAGGAGAATGGCGTTTCACCAGTTGATCACCGAGGTGTGGTACGGTAAGCCCACAAAACATGAGGAAACTCCTCAGCCCACTTGCCTTTTGCTTTCTCCAGCCTTTTCTTCAATCCATCCAAAACGACTTTGTTTGATGCTTCCGCTTGGCCATTTGCTTGGGGGTATGCTGGTGTAGAATTGTAGAATTCTATCTTGTATTCCTCACAAAAGCCTCTAAAAATTTTGTAATCGAATTAAATGCCATTGTCAGATATTAGAGCCTTAGGTATGCCGAATCGAGTGATGATATTCTGCCAAACGAGTGATGATATTCTGTCAGACGAACTTTTTCACATCCTTCTCCTTTATTGAGGCGAGTGCTTCTGCTTCCACCCACTTTGTGAAGTAGTCTGTTGCTGCAAGGAAGAACTTTCTGTTACCGGGTGCCGTTGGAAGTGGTCCTACTATGTCCAGGCCCCACATTGCAAAGGGCCATGGGCTAGTTAAAGGTAGAAGCTCTTTGGCTGGTTGATGTATTTGATGTGCAAACTTCTGACATTTCTCACACTTCTTTACATACTTCTCTGAATCTGCTTGCATGTAAGGCCACCAATATCCTTGTGAAATTGCTCTGTAGGCCAAAGATCTTCCCCCTTGGTGGCTTCCGCATACGCCTTCGGGTATCTCGAACAAGAATGCCTCAACCTTGCTAGGATGGACACATTTCAAATAAGGTCCTGTGAAGGATTTTTTGTACAAGGCCATTGATGGGGAAAGCCAAAATCGCTGTGACTTTGCTCTTATCTCTTCAGGTAAGACGCCGTCTTTCAAGAATACTATAATGGGATTCATCCATGAAGGGCCTAACTCGGCGCAACATACCTCAGCTACTTCGGGTTCTTCAATGCTCGGTCTTGGTAGGTAGTTGATCAGTAACGGATGTGGGATGGATGTATCCGCCATACTAGCGAAGCCTGCTAGTTCGTCTGCTCTACTGTTTTCTTTCCTGCCGATCTGCTCTATCCGTACCACTCGAATTTCATGATTTCCCTTCTAACTAATTCTTGGTACTTTGTCATCCTCTCATCTTTTGCTTCGTAGTCGCCTGAAATCTAGTTCACTACCAGCTGGGAGTCACTGTAAACCATTAGCTCGGTGGCCTGCATGAAGAGTGCTGATTTTAGGCCTGCTAAGAGTGCTTCATACTCCAACTCATTGTTTGATAATGGGAAGCCAAGGTTGACTGTTTGTTCCACTATTAGGCCATCTGGTGAGATGAGGACTATGCCAAGTCCTGCACCATGCCTATTGGATGCCCCATCCACGAAGAGCTTCCACATCTCTCCAACGAATAGCTTCCAGCAAGTGGAGGGGTTGGATGAAGTCTTGGGGTCATGCGTGTTGCTAACGTTTTTTTCCAAGTCCATGCCTACTGTTGGGATTTGCTCTTCACAGTCAGGCTACCTCAAGCCTCTGCTTTTTAATGAGTCCTCACTGGGAATGGCCTGGTTTATTCCTTCCTCCTGATCCTCAAACCTGTGTGGTTTGTAATGTGGCTGGGTATCTTGTACTAGGGGTTGTGCATTTCCTGCGGCACTTTCCATCCCCTTTTCTGTTGTACCAGTCAAGTCAACTGGGCAGATGTGATGACTTCTTGATGTGAACTCTGCCACAAAATCTGCCAAAGTTTGGGCTTTTATTGCGGTTCTAGGTTAAAACTTGATATCAAACTGTCCCAATTCCACCAAGGGGAAAAATCTTGCCCACTGGCCACTCTGGCATTGAGTTGAATCCGATCAGGGGAGATGTTGCAGGTGCCAAGTCTTTATCCTCCAGTTTCAGTTATTTGAAGGTTTCGTAATACATTATCTCTCATGAGCTTCCTTGGTTGATCAAAATCTGTTTGACGTCAAACTTCTTGACGCGTAGAGTGACAACCAGTGCATCATTGTGAGGGCAATATATCCTTGCTAAATCTTTGTTTGAAAAAGATAAGACATTTGTAGCCTCTGTTCTCCCCTTTTTGATGGCAGGTTGTGCACTAAATACCTCCCTTAAGTGCTCAGCCTTTTTGAGCATTCCCCTGAGCTCACATACCCGCTCAGGTTCAAATACTCCATGTGTTACGTTAATTACACCTTGAGGTGGAGCGTCGACCGGCATCCCGTTTGGGATGTTATGGTTCTGGGGGGCTGGCTGTGCCCCTCCTTCTATGTACTGGTCCAAGTGCCCAGCTACCACTAACTCCTCCAAATGTTGCCTTAATGGCGTGTAATTTTCTGTGCGGTGCCCCTTTTCATCATGGAAGGTGCACCGGGACCTCTCGTCATAGTCCTTTTGTACTTCTCCCAATTTAGCTGGCCATTGGACGAAAGGTTCGTTGCGTATCTCACTGAGAATTCGGTAGATTGGTTTTTTGAACACTGTGGTAATGGCAATGCGAACTCTTAACTTCCTTTTTTCTGGGTCCTCTCTGTTGGCCCGCCTACCTCGCCCATTTCTGTTTGGTTGTTCTACCGTGTTGACTTTTGCTGAAGTCTTCTTATCCGGTGTTGCTGTTGTGCCAGATTTCGCTTTAGTACGGGCGCTGTCTTCCTCCACGCGAATATGTTGGTGCACTCTCTCCATTAAGGCCTCCATCGTGAGGGGTGGTGTCATAGTAATTGAATCCCTCAATTTGTTGTCAACTGGTAGGCCCCGTTTGTATTGTGTAATGGCAAGGTTCATAGGGCAATCCCTAATCTGGTTGAAGGTTTCCCAGTAGCAACTGTTGTAGGATCTTAACGTCTCCTTGTCGCCCATGTCAATGGAGAGTAGTTGATCGATCTCCATTGGCGTCTTGGTGTTCATTCTAAACCTAGTCACGAACGCCTCTGCCAATTGTGCCCAGGAGGCGATGCTGCCTTCTAATAGCCTTTCGAACCAGGTTAAACCTAGGTCACCAAGGCTGGATGGAAACATGATGCACATTCAAGCTTCGTTTTGCCGGTATACTGCCATAACCTGGCGAAAGTGACTCAAGTGCATGTAAGGGTCTGTCTTCCCCTCATAAGCGGTGAATTTGGGCTGGTGGAAGCCTGACAGTAGTGGTGCGTTGTCTATTGCTGGAACGAACGGCGAGCTCTGTAACCTTGTTAATGCTTTGTCTGTTGGTTCGTAAGCAAGGTGCGACATTGGCATTCCTACCTCGACGCTCCCATGCGTCCGAGGGGCCAACCGCTAAAGGGCTGAAACTCTGCGTGGGTCGCGTACCCTGGTATCCTCTTTCAATCGTGCCCTTTCTTCAAGCACAGTTCGTAAGTCAGATGATCTAGAAAACTCCGTGTGCCTAGATGACGTCTGGTGCGTGTGCGAGGGTCGATAGGTGCTTCCCTTAGTATATGACCTTTCAGTTCTCATTCTCTCAGACCTGGAGTAGTGAGTCTTGGAAGTCCTCGATTGAGTGTCGCCTGTTCTGAGGCTCCTACTCTCTGCCTGCGATGGTGTGGTACGCCTATCACCATCCTCCGAGTGGTGAGGGGGCGTGTTGCCTTTGCGCCCCTCTCCTATCGCCGCCATTTTTCCTTTTATCTGGTGCTTCATGGACTCCATATCTACCGCCATCCTCCTTATTATCTTGTCCTGCTCCTTCATGCGATCGTCCAGAACTTGAGGGTCCATCCTCCGCCTCTGTCTTTCAGGACTTTGAGAACGACGGGGGCTGTTAGCCCGCCTCCCTCTTGCATCCCTCCGGGGGTTCTGTCGCTAATCTGCCATAGGAGGGATAGCAGGCAAACCTTCGCGCCTCCCACCCCCCTCTGGGGTTTGCCCATCAAGAGCAGATTGCGGCAAGTCTTCATTGTGCGCTATTGGTTTCAATTAAAGAGGAAAACTCTATCAAAAGGTTTTGTTCTTTGTGTTTTTCCCACAGACGGCGCCAATTGTACAAGCATGAAATAATCTTCTCGTATGATCCTGTTGATCAAGTCTGCGCTCCTCCAAACGTCGTCGCTTTACTTCCTGAAAACACAAACGTGAGCTAGCTGGCGGGTGTGTGCCGGATACCTCTCTGATGCCTAAGTCAGCAAAGCAGACAAATAGACAAAAACTCTGTGTATTCGAAAATCAAAGTTGTGTTACCTCCTCCACAGGTTCTGTTATGAGCTTTTATAGGTTCCGTGTGGCATAATCCTAGTAGGACTCTTATTTCATCATGTAGAGTCTCCTAGGAATCACACTCCTGAAAGATAATGCTTATCCTTCAACACCCCCCCCACTGCTTAAACCAAGTGAGATGGTTTTAGCTCGGTGAAATGACAACATAACCGAGCTAACAATATCTCTTTGTCATACTCAATCCAGTACCTTCACATGCAACTCATAGCTCGGCTCTTGTTCACATGTACCTCGGTTTTGTCCGTTGAGACCGAGCTAACTATAGCAAACTCTGACCGGGCTAACCAGAGTAAGGTCCACCATAAGAAACCACAATACCTCGGTTCCAAACATTGTGGCCGAGCTAATTACCTCTCCAACCGGGGTGACTGAGTTAACTACAAGGCCCTTTTTGGACCGAGCTAACCACAAGGCCCTTTTACTTAGCCCTTTTTACTACGACCCACAGAACGGCCTATTACCACGCCTTGGCCTAGCTCGGCCCTAATGCACATAAAAACTCCCTCTCAATAACAATAATAATGGTGATGAATGTGGTGGTAATAGACTGGTAGTGGTGGTGGTGGTGGTGTGATGGTGGTGTTGTGGTGGCGACGTCGATGGTAGTGGTGGTGATGGTGGCATGATGGTAGTGGTGTAGTGGCGACAACGGGGATGGTAATGGTCGTGGTAGTGGTAACGGTGATAGTGATGGTGGTGATGATGATGATGATAATGAGTTTATAATAGTATATATTGATACTTATGTTTAATATTTATAAAATCAATCAGAATTAAGTAAGTTTTATATAATTTAATTTTTTTTAAGTTTTAACCTACATTTTAAGAGGCATTTAAATTTTTAAGTGATATCAATTGTAATTATCAAATTGACTTAATTAATTATTACTTAATAGATGATTCAGTTTTAAGAACTGAATCGGATTACCAAACACCCCTTTTTGTCTTACTCTTGTTCACCTGTGCCTCATTTTCAATTTGGGATTTCTGAAAAAGAAAAAAAGAAAAGCCTTAATTATTAAGCACTGTAAGAACATGCACAATCCCTGTTAGTGAATGATAAGATTGGTTTCCGAATTAATCAGCTAGATACCGATAATATAAAAATAAAAATAAAAATAAAATAAAAAATGCACAAAGAGTTTGATTGTTGCCTCACATATATGGTGAGTTTGGCACTTGTATTATGCATCAAATAATGACATTTTTTTTAATTAACAAGTACGACAGAAGATGAAGTTGCGGCTGCGGTGAGACTCAAACCTAAACATCACGTTTGATAAAGAAATATTTTATTGAACTAGACAATGGTGCATTGTTGAAATGACTTAGCTAAAATCATATTATTGAACTGGACAATTTATATATATATATATATATATATATTAGTAATTGACATACATGATGTATGTAAATTTAAATAAATAATAGAAAACATAAATAATATTATTGTGGAGAGGTGGTTTTAAAATACTCCTTCAATCCAAACAAGCCCTTGAACGATTCACCCATCTATCAATTGAAACAGAAATAAAACTCCGATCGGTGGTGCCGGAATAAGCACTCCGATGAGTAAGTTAGCTTCTGTAGAAAGAATAGTGTTTTTGGTTTCTTAAGGTACAATTTTTTTCCACATACTCGCTTCTTCAGTTTTCCCTTTCCTTTTATAGAGTCATTCTCTTTGATATTTTTGCCATGCAGCTTAGCCCTGTTAGGACCCATCTTCTTACTATACTTTTTAAAAAAGGATAGTTGACTTACTTGATATACTCGGTGTTCTTCTCATTCTCTTTCATGCCTATTCGGCAATAACTTTCAGTCCAGTGGGCTTTAGCGTCATTCGGCCCACCTTGGATGGATTTGGATGTACTCTGTTTGCCGTTTTAGGTATATCTATTTTCGGCTCCCATAATTACCCCTCAAGCATAAAAAATTAAGGTTTTAAAGACCAAAATTTAGGGACAAAATTATTTTTTAGAGATTAAATATTTTTGTTGCAAAAAGTGTCGTCATTATATTTTTAGCAATGAAAATTGGACATTAGTGATGAATTATTATCATTTTGGAACCAAATTTTTTGTCTCAAAAAATAAACTATTTTCAGACCAAATTATTTTGTTCCTAAAAGTCTATTTATTAGTGACATTTTCAAAATTTTGTTGCTAAAATCTTTATTTTTTACTTTTCGGGACGACCTTCTAGCGAATATCCTTACGACGATAGAAATTTGTCCCTAAATGTATTTTGCAACAAAATTTTCACTTTTAGAGACCAAAAAATTTGGTTTTTAAAACTCTTATATGTTGTAATGTACGCCGAATGGGCTGCGTCCTCGGCTCTTGCTGGGTCGTCTTCACACAAACTTTGTGTAGACACCTCATTTTTTACCGTCCTCAAGACTTGGACGTCACCATTGGAACACTTGGCGATTACCCTTGTTTGTGTTCGTTTGGAGTTCCCGGAGGTCTCGGCTCGCGCGTCTTGCCTCAAGATCTCCGAACTTAACTGTTTAGTGTCTGGTTTTGCACCAAACACTTGTGTTTTGCCTTTTAGACGCCAAACTACAACAATTAACACCCTCTAAAGGTAGACTAGATTCAAATTGGATGTGTGCAATATTATTTCTGAATTTCAAAAAATAAAGAAAAAAATGAATCATCAAATAATTTCAGAAGGTAAATCCATCTAGTCCAGTAACCATAAAAGCACCTCAAAGGAGCATAAGAATAGGCTAAACTCACCAATCCCCATAAAGGCACGCATGACAAGCAAGAAAGGAAGCCCAACTCTGGTAGCAATAGGTGTCAAAACTGTTGTAGCTGACCACCAAATCACTCCAAAACCCGATACTAGTTTCCCACCAATTTTATCTACCCAGATACCTCCAACAATCTATTTGCCAAAGAAATATAAACAAAATCTAGTTAGTAAAGAAGGGTGGCAAGAATTAAGTTTTGACCTTCAATAAAAAAAAAATTACATGGAAGGACAATATCTCATCAAGAGCAATGAAGAGTTGATCACTATTTCAAATGTACAATCACCAGAGTATGTGGATTACAATTTCAACCACTGGCTTAGATGATGATAGCCAGAGACATACAGATTCAAAATCGTGACAGTTAATTGTTTCCAGATAAAAGGACCAAGACCCACTATAGGTGATAAACAAGAAGGGTTGTGTGAGTATGTGTGTTGTCATGCCCCAAAAATAAACCCACCTAACTATTACATCAATCCACTTCTAAAATAAGATATTAACCATGTACCTTTACATAATTCCAAATGTTTTACAAAAGTCATGTCACATACGATTATACATTCATTGACAACTAGTACATGAATCTATAGTATGTAAAATCATTTAATCAAAACGAATAAGGCCCTCAAGGGCTTACAAATTCCAAGGCAATAGCCTGGTTACACAAAATGATCTCTCGAACCCAAACATATTAGCCCTTGGCTTTACAAAAATTTCACAACAAAATAAAGAGTAGTCTACTCTTCACAAAACATATCCACACCCTCAATTTGGCGGGATCACCACATCTTTACCTGCACCAAAATCCCATAGGGGTGAGTATAAAGCCCAGTAGACAATTCTCACAAAGTATATACAGTTATGCAAATTCTTAACAAAATGCAAATGCTAATGCCATGCCATGCTCTTAGTAGGAAATTTCATTTCATGCTCTACTTGGAGATTTCCAATTTTCAATAAAAACTTTCCAATCTCAACACATTTCAAAACTTCAAATTTTTAATCAATAGGTGCGGCAGCCCCAACCGCTCGAGCGGCCTCCCTCCACCGCTCGTGCGGCTCATTTCCCCCGCTCGTGTGTTTTAGACAGAATGCTCACCCAGGTGGTTCAACCCTCATTGCTCGTACAGTCTAGCCCACCGCTCGTGCGGCCCCTCCCCGTACGTGCGGCCTAGGGTCCCACCCGCACGTGCAGCCCTAGCCCAGCCACCCAAAATTCCTGCTTCGCTCCCAGCACTACAGACTCACCCACGCACCCTCCAGAGCAAGCGAAATTCAATGCTGACAAAACAAGGATTAGAATTCTAATCTAGGGAACCATTTCCGAACGCTTCAAAACCAATGAAGATAAAATGAGAATGAAACGAAGAAGAAAGAAAGAAAGAAAAGGGAAAAAAGGACCCGGTCGTCACAACCTCCCCACCATAGGAAATTTTGTCCCTGAAATTTGAATAAACTCACTAAACAAGAGTGTTCAAGCAACTATGGTTATTTCAATAACATTATTAAACCACAACATTTATGTTCAACTAAATTTAACACTTTTCTCATCAAATCACAATTGCTCAAGCTAGGATGGAATGAAACATCCATAACAAAATTTCATCTCTTCATAACCTCATGCTTAAATTAACAACATATATAACCATAAACGATCAACGATTTGACATCTTTTCCCTTCAACACAAGGGAATATTACAATTTAAAACAAACAACTAAGCATGCTTGTAGACAAGTTCCCAGAGGTCTCGGCCGCGCGCCTTGCCTTAGGATCTCTCAACTTGTTTGTTTTGTGCTTGGTTATGGACCAAGGACTTGTGGTTTTGCTTCTGAGGGAAGAGGGTGACTTGTTGGCCATCCCTGCAACCCATCTGCTAAGGCTTTGTGCCATCGGCCATGTTTTCTTGCCATCGGCCATAAGTGTTGGCCATTCAGCACTCTTTTTGGTCGATCGGCCATATTCCTTGGCCAAGACCTTTCCACCTTCTTTTGCAGATATTTTTGTGCCAGTTGTGCCGGCTAGTAAGCACAATTCTCATCCTCCATACAAGTGAAATTCTATAAGAAGGGAGGCCCTTCTCCCTTTCCAGAGGTTCTGAGAATTTGATATAGAAGTTATATATCTCTCTCTATATATATTTTACCTCTCTCTCTTCATTTGCTCTTGTTTGTACTCAAAAGTGTGATTTCTTCATTCTATTGCACACAAACACTACTAGAACACCATCCTTTTGTTGCTGAGGTCCTTAGAAGTTGGTGTTAGAGTTTTTGGATTGGTTTAAGCTCAGAAAGAGTCCTGGAGTTGTGTTCTTGAAGGTGTTCTTCAAGGGTAAGCAACTAACCTTTTAATCCCTCATTCTTGCTTAAGCTTTTAGACCTACTTGCATGCTGATTTAAGCTTAACTTTTTACTATAAAAAGTTCTATTTTTTTATGCTTGTGATATTTGTTTAAGGTCACTTTTGTGTTGGGGGTAGTCTACCCCGTCTTAGGCCTTGTTTGGCCTTGTTTTGAACCATCCTTTTAAGCTATTGGGACCACCTTGTTTGGGCCTTCTCACCACTGAAATCCAAAGGATTTTCAGTGGTGGAAAGGTGGTTTTGAGGTCCCAAATAGGAGAGGGTCACCCCTCTCTCCTTGTGTTTTGTAAGCTAGTATAAATGGTTCATAATAGTAGCATGTGTGCTTAGCTTGTTTTGGCTCCATTTCAGCAAGTATTTGGTGTTATTTTCCCATGTTATACCTTTGTCTAAAGTTGGCTTGATGACCTCTTGCATGCACCATACACTTGTAGAGCAATTTTGCATGCTAGCATAATATGCATCTTGTGTTTGGACCATCATTCTTGCATGTTTTGGCTCAACTCAAAGGAGCTTTTAGCCTTGTTTTACCATGCTCTAGCTCTAATTTTGTATTGTCTTGGTCATGCATGCATTGTTTTGTATAGCCATGGTTCAATCTAGCTTGTTAGCTTTGTGCATCAAGTCCACTAGCATGCATTGCTTAGACTATTCTCATGATTTGGCATCATTTCATATGTGATTTCAGTCCATATAGTGTGGTCTTGCACTCACATTTGTCCCCTTTTCCATGCATTGGGAGGTTGGTGTTTTATGCCTCAAGAATGGATCATTGTGCATGCCATCATACTTAGTCTTTTGGGATGCCATCTCAGTGAGTTTTTGGGCTTATTTTGGCATGCCATAACTCTGATTTTTATTGGTTAAGTCATGCCATGTTTGGTTGAAATAGGTGTAGTGTAATACCCCTTTGTGGCCTTGCATGCTTTATGCTTTTGGTATTTTGTTCTAGCTTGTGTTGACTAGGTTCAAGCATGCTTTTGGTCTTGTATTGACTTGCCTTAGGATTGTTTTGGTTGCCCTTGGTCCTTCGAGGCTTGCTTTGCATGGCCATGGTGTAAGTCCCTTTGCTAGTTTTAAGCTTTAAGCTTTCTTGCATGCTATGCTTGCCTTGTTTGGGTGGTTTGGCATCATTCCTCACATGATTTTAGAGCTTACTTTATAGCCATACTCTCATGTTTGTCACTCCTTGCTCATGTTTGAGAGTTGTGCTCCTTATGCCTAGCTTATGGACCAATATGTGTGCATGCATACTTTGCCTTTTGGTGCCTTGGTTTTGATGTTTTGGCCACTGATTTGGGCATGGTTGAGGTCTGTCTATTTTGGCTTAAGTCCATCTTTACATGTTGTTGCATGCTTGTCTTGCATGTTGTTGCATGCCATGCATGTTTGCATGTTTAGGTTGCATTGCATTTTGCATGCTTGGTACATTGTTGCATACTTGTTGCATGCCATGTTGTTTACATGTTTAGGTTGCATTGCATCACGTGTGCATGTTTGAGTTACATTGCATTTGGCATGCCTATGTTGCATTGCATAGTATCTCCATGTTGCATGCATTGCATTGTGTTTGGTTTGGGGTATTAAGCCAAACACGAGGAACAAGGGACGTTTCATACTTGAAGTGATGAAACGTGCCTCAATTCTCGGTCGCCGACACTCTTGATCCAACATGATAGAGTTTAAGGCATTTGTGTGTTTTTGTGCATTTCATTCACATTGATTTGTGCGACTCGGCCTCTTTGGCCATCATGCATTGGAATGCGTGATTGATGGCTCGAGAGTCGAGCACTACACTCCTTTGAGCTTTAAACATGATAAAGGGTGTAATTGCACAACATTTTCTTGCAAATGTATTGACATGCCTCTGTTTGTACTCTGTTGCAGCAAAAGGAGCAATTTGTAGGAAGAGATGGCCGATTGGCTATCTGGAGTGCCGATCGACTAACAATTTTTGGCCGATGGACTCAAAAGTGGTCGATGACCCTTTTCCCTTGGCTGATGGCCATAACTCTTGGCCGATGGCTTCTCAGCATGTCCATGAGGTGGTTCAGAAGCATCATAGAGATTTGTACAGTTTTCAGAGGTGCAAAATAGTGCAAACAGAGGCAACATAAGGCATGGCAATGGATTTTCGAGCGAAGCCGACCGAGCATGCATCTCTTCCTCGCCTATGAGGCCATTTCAGTATTCATGATTAGTTCGTGTAGTTTAATCATTTAATTGGTTTTGTAATATTCATTTAGCTTAGTGTAGCTATTTGTTTCAATTTGGATTGTAATAACTAATTAGCTTGTTAGTTAATTAGTTTTGGTTTTGTAATAATTAGTCTAATTAGATTATTAGATTAGTTGTTTAGCTTAGCGTAGCTAGCTTGTGTTATTCATTCGAACCCTCCGTTGAGAGGGCGAATTTTGTAATAAGTGTGCGTGAGTGTGTGAATGTCTTCCAACCCCACGTCTTTCTCCCTTTTACTTAACCGCTTACGATGGTTAGTTCTAGGTCATATTTAGATTAGCATCCTTATGCTATACATGTTTGCATCCATTCATCTGTCTTTCATGCACCAGGCTCGGCACATCATACAAACCGCATTGTATTTCAATATATTTACTTGAATACGTGTTCAACAACATGTTATTAAGTTGCATCTCATATGCCATCTTAGAATAGCCGAGCCTATTTCTAGTTGCATTTTGCATGTGTTGCATTAGCCATCTTAACATAAACTAGGATCATGCATGATTTCTAACTAGTTGATTGTTTTGGCTTGGAGTACAAACTGTAAGTGTTTACACTTAAGCATCTTACCATGTGTTAGTGGTTGCCCATGTTAGCATGCTTTGCCATGGAGGCTAACTGCTTAAAAATTGATTAACCTGCATGAATGCCTATGGATGAAGGTTGGATTGCTTGAATTAGAAAAATTCATCGAAATGTGTGTTTTTTAAAGCACCACTTGAGGGTGGCAAAATCAATGTTTTTCTAAGCCCACTTGAGGGTGGCAAAATTCCACGTCTTAGCCCAACCTTGCGAGTACACCTTCAAACCATTTTCAAACACAACAGAGATGTTTTGTTTAAACTTAGGCGATCTAAGTCTATATTCGTGTGTTGTGCCGCATCACATAGTATTCTAGGCTAATAACGGAATAGAGAACGCAATGTGTTTTTCCAAAAAACAAGATATCATGTTAGTAAAGGCCGATCTTTGATCGGGCGAGCGGGGGTGCTCATTGCATGACCTTCCCCTCTCGTACCCAAGTTCCCGAGCTGAGGCAACTTTGGTGATGATAGACACGTAGCCTTAGGCACGAGTCAGGGTTTTCTAAATTCCCCCAAAATAAAATATTTTGGTGGCGACTCTGTATCTGGCAAAGCAGTCCATGTTTGGCACTTCTTTATAAAAATCAGTTTTCCAAAACGATTTTTGGACTCTTTAGTGATTTATCGGTCTTGCATTGCACTTTGTGAGATTAGATTCAGAACCGTGACATTGAGTCCGAACTGTAGTAGCTAATGAACAAAACGGATTTTTGCGCCAATTCGCGCGCGGGGCCGTGACGTTCGGGCAAGCCTACAATTTCGGGCGACTCTGCTGGGGATTTAGAGAACTTGACTCAAACTCATGATGTCTTGTTTTGATTACACTTATGTGTCTCTTTGCATTGCATTTGCATTGGTGCGCCTAGGACACCGTGTTTGCCGTATGCTATTCCTGAACGGTTTGTCGGAGGCTCGCTTTGAGAAGTGTGCCATAAGGCTAACCGGTTGCAGGCTCTGCCACGACGAGAACACAAACCCCGATCTTTACCAGGGCACCCTTTTTGACCATTCGACCTAGTGCATATCGGAAACTATAGTGACCATTCCAAGCTAAGACAAGTTGCTTACCCGATTATAGGTTGTTTGAAACCGCTGTGTGCGTAGTAAAACCCTAGCTCCTGACAAAATAGGACAGGGAAGCCCTACCCCTCCATAGGGGTGTTTTGGCTCTCACTTGCTTGCTATGTGCTTTTAGAGTTGGCCTCTACAGGAATGCACGTATCAGTTTGTAAGTCTGGGTATTAGGCCTGCGGGCATCAGATTCGAAGAACCAGTTTTACCTGCGGGTATCAGATTCAGATTTGGGGCAGTGATTCGGGAACAGTGATCAGTGGTTGAGAACAGTTCTTTCAGCTTGTGTTTGCCAACTGTGTGTTGTCTTTACTTAAGCCGTTATGCTGTCCGTTTTTCTATTCTTTGTTTCCTTATTATGCTTTATTTATCTTTTTGCAAGGTAGTTTAGCACCATTGCATCCAACCAGGAAGATATTTCCCGAGCACTCTGGGTTAGAGGTCGTAGACTTAATCGATCCAGGGATCTGATAGATGGACAAGCAGTGTTCCTTTCTTTACCCCCGGTTAGCAAACGGCGGTCAAAAAGGCACAGTGTATCGGTACAGTGGTCGCCAGATCAGTGGTCTAACCCACCAGTGAACAGTCAGGCTGAGGTCTCAGTTTCTACTGTAGGGATAGATATACTGGTTGTTCAAATAGATCAGCACAACATGGCAGGTATAGAGGAGATGATGCGTCAGCTCCAGGAAAGTATGAAAACCATGCAGCAGGACGCTGCCCGTCAAGCAGAATTTGTTGCACGCCAGGCCGAGGTTATGGCCCAACAAGCAAAGTTAATTGCCAGACTGTAGCAACAACAACCACCACAGCAAGCTGGAGCATCTACTTTGCACCAAGCTCCTCCCCCACCAAAAGTTCCAATACTCGAGGAGACTGCTCACGTCCAGGAAAATACGAACGTTCCAATGGGGCTGGCTCTGCCCCCGACCCTACCCCAGCTATCTAAAGCACCTACCAACCTACTGGATTCGCCGTTTGAGTTCGAGGTGGACCCTATAGCGTTAAAAGTGAGCAAGCTTGAAAAGCTGTTCAAGAAGTCTCAATGCGTGAAATCCATTCCGGATTTTGAGGATGGGTATACCGACTCGACCGAGACTCTGTCGGGCCGATTTAAAATGCCGCACATAGACCGTTTCGACGGGTCTAGAGATCCTATGGTGCATTTGTGGCTGTTCTCAGATATACTAAGGCCGACGGGCCTCTCTAGATTACAGAAGCTTTCTCTGTTTGGCCGGACCTTGTCGGGTGTAGCGGCTATTTGGTATGCAAAACTGGAAGACTCTGTTAAGAGGAATTGAGAGGAAATGGCTGAGGCCTTTGTAGCTCAATACTCCTACAATACACAGATCGAGGTCATAACTCGTGATCTCGAGACAACTAGGCAAGAGCCGAAGGAGAGCTTCTCAGATTTTGTGACCCGCTGGAGGGCCAAGGCCTCGATGATGACCATCAGGCCTGTTAACAAAGATCAGATTTGAATGATTGTGCGCAACCTCCAGCCCAAGCTCATGCAGAAGATGATCGTTCTCCCCCTCCCCACCTTTGCAGATCTACATGAGATAGGGGTGCAGATTGAGGATGCGATGAAGTAGGGCCTCATTGATCATGAAAGAGAGCAGCCCAAGAGGGCATTCAACCGCAGTACAAATGCAGGCACAAGCAGTGCTGCAGCTGCCAGATCTTCAGATGTGGGTATGGTCACCGCCACCACCACCCCCCAAGAACCCTTGCAGCAACACCATTCACCGGTGTGTCCGGAAGTAGCTCGTAAACAACCAAATTCCCACCCCGAGGCTAGAGAACCTTTACCCCGCTATATATATCTCTGTCCAAAGCTTTAGGGGTTTTAATCAGCGGAGGCAGATGAGAATGATGATACAGAGCCTGAGGGGTCTGCGAGCTTCACGTACAACTCGAGCAGTTACATTACGTCAGCAGGCTAGGCTAGATCGAATGTGGAATTGCGAGTGGGGGCAGAGATTTGTGTAGTACGAGAGGATGGACCTAATCAGGGGCTGGATGACCTGGCAGAACTGGAGGAGGACATCGCAAACCTTCAATTCTTCAACGAACATGACTCAAGGGACGTGACTGTCAACTGGTTCGGTCTGGAAGGGTCAACAGAAGCTACTGGGTGGCTCAGCGATGAGCCGGATGTTGTTGAGTAGCCTCAACCAGAACATGGTCTGTCAGGGATGGGGACATCAACAGTGGCCGGAAGGGCCGAGGAACAGAATGCACTGCCAGAGAGCACCGGTGTTAAGAATTTTGCTTAGAATATGGGCAGTTTGGGTACGGAAGATACTGAACAGCAGGCTGCACTGAAGCAATTTGAGCGGGAAAGGATTGAAGATTCTGAGAGGGCCAAAAAGGCCAAAGCCCCTACGGGGACAGAACGTATTGTGTGCACAAAAACGGAACGTGCTGTGAGCACAGGAACGGAAGGTGCTGTGGGCACAAGAATAGTTGTAACGGAGCCAGACAAGTGTTTGTTGGTTGCCCATGGCATGTGGTGGGAAGATGACGACCTATATCTTGGCCCACACCGACGGAAACTGGGGGAGCAATCAGCTGGATGATACCTGGTACGTTGGTGAAGTTGACCACATGACTAGGAGCGGGTGGTATTTCAAGCCCCCGCACTTAGATCAACCAGAGGTGTCTGGAAAGGACAAAGAGGCGGAGAAGCAAAAAGATAAAATGCTCGAGGAGGAGGCTGTGCTGAAACAGCTTAAGAAGATACAAGCAGACATCTCCATCTAGAGATTGCTTATGGCTTCAAGAGTTCATCGACAGGTTGTCCTTTCTGCAATGGACAAGGCCAAACTTTCAATAGATACCACGCTTGAGCAGCTGGTAGAACTGGTCTTTCCAGGAGGAGCTTCCCTGACCCTGACCTATACCGATAAGGAGCTACCGCCTGAGGGCTCGAATCACAACAAACCACTCTATATCTCTGTGGAGTGTAGAAACAAATGGATACCGGTAGTTCTTGTTAATACGGGATCCGCCATTAACGTGTGCCCGTCGAGGACGGCATATGCAATCGGGTTAGACCCCGCGGATTTTATGGCAACTGCCCAGGTGATAAGGGCTTACGACAATACCAGCATAGAGGTGATGAGGACTGTGGAGATTCAGACTCAGGTTGGTCCAGGACAACAAGATATTGAATTTCATGTCTTGGACGTTCCCGTAACCTTTAATCTACTCCTAGGGCGGCCGTGGCTGCACCAGGTGAAGGCGGTCTCTTCTACCCTGCACCAAATGTTGAAATACCCCCACGAGAAGGGGGTGGCTATTGTTTTTGGGAATTCGTCAATCCATCCGCCGCCAGAGGTCTCCACACAGATTTTGGAAATCGAGCATGGCACGAAGGATGTGTTCCTGTCAGGATTTACCCTAGCCGAGGCCCGGGTCGTACATAACATTTTGGCTGTTGATGAGGGGTTATATGTCAGCGTACAATCGGTGTACCTCATGAACAAGCTCCAACACATCCCTGGGATGGGACTAGGAAAAAGTGATCGAAAAGGCATTACAGTATCGACCGAAGTGCCGCACAACCCGCATATCTTTGGCTTGGGTTATCTGCCCACCAAAGAGGACTGGGTGAGGAAAGGTAAAGAAATGATCAGGAGAGCCAGAGCCAAGTAGACCGGGAGGCATTTTGAGTTGATGCACTGGCCTATCCAGGGCACCCTGAACGGACGCTTTGTTCGGGAGGGAGAAAATTTTCCATTCTGCGGCTTCCTAGAGCCATGGCTCAATGCAGAGAAGTGGCGCCTGCCGGGTTTTGAGATCTTCTTTGACTTACAGTTGTCTGGGGATGATATTGCCGAAGAGCAGACAGACCCATCAGCTGAGGCTGTGCAGTGTAAGGAAGGGAATTCTGAGAGCGCAGAGATTGAAATGGGGGTAGCACTGGCTTGTCTACTTTCAGATCCTCCGATCGTACATGAGTGCTTGGGTGATAGCTCAGTGTCTATGATTGGGAATGAAGTGGCTGCGAGCCCATCTTCAAGCATTCTGGATGTGTCCATCGCACCCTCCCTCGTCTAGCAGTACGAGGAGGAATTCTTATCGAGCAGCACCAGGTCAGGTAGTGAGCCGGAATCTGATTCCACCGAGTCTGTGGAGTCGGAATCAGGTTCCAGCTCGTCTGAGTCTGAGTCCGGTATTCCTGGGGGTGATAACCCGGATGCCACAATCCTATCTAGGTCGTCTTTTTCTTTTTCCTTTGAGTCTGTTGTAACAGAGGAATCAGGCGACTTAGAAGTGATTAATGAGAATGGAATGGCTGTGGCATTTGAGTACTTTTCTGTGCCCTTGATTTGTTGTATTAATCAAGACTTTCAAAATTTCGATAAAAACGACGAGGAAGAAATTCCTCTGATTTTGAAATATTTGCTTGATCAAAAGCAGGAGAGGTTTGTAAAACTGCTGGTTAATGAAATCACCACAATTAATGTGGGTACTGAGAAGGACCCGCGATTGGTCCAGATCGGGTCCATGTTGTCTTCGGAGGAGCGCGAGCGCTTAGTCGCTTTGTTAAATGATTTCAAAGATGTTTTCGCGTGGTCCTACGAAGACATGCCTGGAATCGATCCTGAGATTGTATAGCACCGGATCCTTCTTGACCCAAAGGCCCGACCTATTAAGCAGAAACTCAGAAGGATCCACCCAGACTAGGCCCTCAAGATCAAAGAAGAGGTCACCAAGCAAATTGACGTACGGTTCCTGCTGGTATCTGAATACCCAACTTGGTTGGCCAACATAGTTCCAGTGCCGAAGAAGGACAGCAGAATTCAGGTATGTGTGGACTTCAGGGATTTGAACAAAGCCAGTCCAAAGGATGACTTTCCTCTGCCGCATATCGACGAGTTAGTGGACTTCACTGCAGGGCATGCTTTGCTCTCATTCATGGATGGCTTTTCAGGCTACAATCAGATTTTGATGGCACCCGAAGACCGGGAGAAGGCTGTTTTTACCACCCCATGGGGGACCTATTGTTATAGGGTGATGTTGTTTGGGCTGAAGAATGCTGCGGCTACATATCAACGGGCCGCGACCACGATATTGCACGACATGATCCATAAAGAGGTTGAGGTGTACGTGGACGACATGATTGTCAAGTCCAAGAAAAGAGAGGGCCACTACACTGCCTTGCAAAAGTTCTTCCAAAGGATCAGAGAGTTTCGGTTGCGGCTGAATCCTCAGAAGTGTACGTTTGGTGTTACAGCAAAGAAAATGCTGGGGTTCTTGATCACACAGAGAGGCATCAAGGTCGACCCTTCCAAAATCAAGGCCATCTTAGAAATGCCACCACCAAGGACTGAAAAGGAGGTGCGAGGCTTTCTAGGTAAAGTACAATTCATAAGACAGTTTATTGTAAAATTAACCTTGACTTGTGAACCACTCTTTGGTCTCCTGAAGAAAGGAAAGAAATTCCAATGGGACGGCCAATGCCAAGCTGCTTTTGAACAGATCAAGCAATATTTATAGAACCCACCTGTGTTGTCACCGCCTGAGCCAGGGAAACTGTTGATTCTGTACCTTTCAGTGACTGAAACTACAATGGGCTGCATGCTTGCACAGGAGTCTTAGGACAAGGTGGAAAGAGATATCTACTACCTGAGCAAGAAAATGCTGGATTATGAGACCCGCTACACTCCGCTGGAGAAGGCTTGTCTGGCCTTGGTATGGGCTACCAGGAAGCTGCGGCCCTACCTGTTAGCTCACTCTATAATACTGGTTTCGAGATTAGATCCCATCAAATATCTCTTCAAGAAACCAGCACTTACGGGTAGGCTAGCCCGTTGGTTGCTTCTGCTTTCTGAATTCGATCTGAAGTATGTGACGCGCAAGTCAGTAAAGGGGAGAGCGGTAGCGGAGTTCCTAGCCGATCACCCAGTGGAAGGGGATGAAGCAGTCGAGTATTTGTTCCCAAACGAGGTCATTCTGCATGTCGAAGAAGAAACCTGGATGATGTACTTTGACGGAATGTCAAACCAATACGGGTATGGGATAGCACCCGACAATTCCCTCATACCTTTACCATTCAAGCTCCGATTCAAAGTCTCAAACAATGAGGCAGAGTATGAGGCATGTATTGCTGGTTTAGAAGCTGTCCTAGAACTAGGGGCAAAACGGTTGGACGTCATCGGGGACACAAACCTTGTTGTATCTCAAGCTAAAGGAGATTGGAAAGTTAAAGAAGAAAAGATGAGAATCTACCACCAGACCTTGGACGTGCTAATTCCTCGATTTGAGAAACTGAACTTCGCTCATCTGTTAAGAGAGAACAACAGGTTCGTAGATTCACTAGCAATTCTCTCTTCTATGATAGACATTCCTTTCGGAGTCTGGATGCGTCCGATCATCATCGAACAGAAATTTGTGCCGGCCTATGAGCTGATTGTTGCCATAGATGAGGTACAAGATGAGAATCCCTGGTATTACGATGTTTGGAACTTCTTGGAAAAAGAGGCGTATCCACCAGGAACAAATGCCAAAGATAAGAGGGCAATTCGAAGAATGGCTACTCAGCTCATCATCTGTGGGGGTAAACTGTACAAGAGAGATCATCTCGAGATGCATAAGCTGTGTGTTGATGTTGAAGAGTCTAAGCGCCTGATGGAGGCCATCCATGAAGGAGAGTGCGGATCGCACATGAACGGGGTGATGCTAGCTCGGAAGATCCTTAGACAAGGTTATTACTGGTCCACCATAGAGGAGGATTGTATTGGCTTTGTCCAGCGATGCCACAAATGTCAGATACATGCAAACCGCATGAACATTCCGCCGTCGAAGCTATACAACATGACTTCGCCATAGCCGTTTTCAGTCTGGGGGATTGATGTGATTGGGGCTGTCACTCCGAAGGGGTCCAATGGGCATGAGTACATTCTGGTAGCGATAGACTACTTTACGAAGTGGGTTGAGGCCCAATCTTATGCAATGTTGAAGGCATCGCACGTTGCTAAGTTCATCAGGAACAACATCATCTGTCGCTACGGGGTCCCGAACGAGATTATTTCAGATAATGGTTCCCACTTCAAGAAGGAAGTGATCGACTTGTTAGAGAAATACAACGTGGCTTTTCATAAGTCATCTATATATCGGCCGTAAACCAACGGAGCGATTGAGGCCGCCAACAAGAACGTTAAGCACATTCTGCAAAAGATGGTGGAAACCTACCGGGACTGGCCAGATAAGCTGCCATTTGCTCTGTGGGGCTACCAGACTTCAATTCGAACTTCTACTGGGGCAACTCTGTATTCCTTGGTTTATGGGATGGAGGCTGTTCTACCTATCGAAGTTGAGGTTCCGTCATTACGGGTGTTGGCTGAGTGTCAGATAGCTGAGGCAAATTGGCAGCAAAGCAGGTTCGAATAACTCATGCTTTTTGATGAGAGAAGGTTGAAAGCACTGTATCACATTCAGGGTTATCAACGAAGAATTGCAAGGGCTTTCAACAAGAAGGTTAAGTCCAGGAATTTGAAAGAAGGAGATTTGGTGCTCAAAGACAACCGAGCTCCCATCCACGACCCTAGGGGCAAGTTCAGACCCAATTGGACTGGTCCTTATATCATCCAGTCTATCTGGTCGGGTGGAGCTGTCGTTTTGATGGACCTAGATGGCCTAGAGTTCTCCCAACCGATCAACATGGACAAGTTGAAGAAATACTTTCCCTGAGTGGCTCGCTAGGCAAAAGTTAGAGCATGAAAAATTTGAAATTATAAAAACTGAGCTCGCAAGGTTGAAAACCCAGAAAGGGCAGCCTTGGCAAAATTTAGAGCGCAAAAGTTGAGGGTTAATACACGAGTGAACCTGAGCCGAAATACGTAAGGCTTGATTCCCATGTTTGGGATACGTAGACAACTTCATTCTGAAGTCCAGCCATAAACACTTCCAAAACAACTTTGTCCATGTGATCATGTTTGGTCGTCTTTGTCTATTCTGCATTTAAGAGCTCGGTTGTGATCTCCAATACAGTGCTATTCAGACTAGGGGCAACTTTCCAGTTGCTAGGATCCAGGGTTGTACATCTCAAGGAAAGATCTCAGGCGTGTCTAGTTGTGATCCATATCGAAAATGATTTTGAAAAGTTTTAATAAAAGTTGACTTTGTTCAAATTAATCTTTTTACAACTTAGACCATTTTTGGACCAAACGGAAAATTTTTAGTACCCACAACCTTCAATTACATTGATTTCAGTACAGAGTTCTCCTACTCTTGAATACAAATTGAAGTTGCTTTTTATTACATTCATAAAGAAAACTTGAAAGTACTGATTAAAGCAAATAAATTCAGGGCATAGTCAGGTGTTCTTGCGTCCCCTCCCAGAGCTTGAAGAAGCCTCTGATGCCAAAGTGGGCCCGATCTGTGCCTCCTCGTCAAGCTAAGCTATGCACTCATTAGAGAGGGTGCAACTGAAAGTCAGAGCGGGGGCTAGAAGCTCTCTCGTCCTCCATGCTGTGGCATACCGAGCCAGCTATGCACCTCGGACCGAAAATGCAGCAGGGTACTCTATTCCCTCTTCCAGGCAGGTCTGATCATGTCCAAACTGGCGCCGAAATCAGAACGGGAAGTAAAAGACACAGTGCGTAAGGCCAATCAACTGAATCCCTGGCTGGCGGGTCATGCTGTAGCTTATTGTTGGTAAATTGAGCCAGGGGCAACGCCAAGCAATGTCAAGAGTAGACAAACTGTGCATCCAGTCGCACCACCATCCCTCATCAGGGGCATCGACTAGATGTCTTAGGAAGAAATAGCTGCGAGCTGAATATGCTGGGCATGAGTCCACAACCTTCAATTTATCCATTAACCATACCTGGGGAGGGATGAAAATTAAGAGATTAAAGAATATAGAGGTGTACGTTGAGAGAAAAGTAAGAAAAGGGTTTTGAGAGAAAAACTGAGCCTGAGGGCTGAGTGATGTGAGCAATATATGTGAGATAGGGTGGAAAACATTACCTGCAGTAGTAGTGGACTCCCCGCGAGTCTAGTCATCTCTTGGTGATGAAAAGCGTCCAAGCCCATCAGTGTCTCAGCTAGCGTCATGGCGATGCAGCTCTTGCCCTCTTTTAAGCCCTCGGTGACCTCAATCAAACGAGTGCTGAACCCACTGGAGCCCGGGGCAAGCAAGAAATGAGACAGCATGCACAAGCAAAGCGCATGTCACCGATAACCCTGCCAATGATGATCGCCGCGGTCACCGGCATCAGAAAACCGACGAACCAAGCTCGAAATGTCCAGCTCTCTGTTGCGAATCAATGATCGAGCGTCATGCAAAGTAAGGCCACATATCTGTCCCAAGGCTTGGACGTAGCCGAAGCGGAATTGAGGCAAGATTTCTTCATTACGCTCGGATTCCATTAAAGCTTGGAAGTCCTCGAAAGTGGGACACATCTCTTGTCCGCCAAAGCTAAAGACGTGTGTCATCGGATTCCAAAACCTTGTCACGGCATGGAGGAACAGAAAACACAGTGGGGTGCGACTCAACGTGAATAGTGCATTTATGTCGAAGCCCCAGAAATTCAGCTTTTTCGAGCCATCCAAGTTAGCAATCCAATTTGTGAGATTTTGGACAAGAAATGCTTCCATTTGGTGCAAAAACTGAGCTGAAATGGAGAAAACTACGAAGCTGGGGCTTTTGTAGAAGATAAGGTGTTGAGTGGAAGACAGGTGTCAGCATTCTAGAGGTGCTTGCCATTCTTGGCCGATCGGCCAAAAATAGCGCCGACTGACCATCTTTTTTGGCCAATCGGCTAGCAATAATGGCCAATGGCCATTTCTTGTGGCCGATGGCCTCCCACTTTGGCCGATGGCCTCTTCCTTTGTTCTCTGAGCTGTCTATGTGTTGAATATGTTGAGAACTTGTGATTGGTTCCACTTCAAATGCCTTTCGGTGATGATTTTGTGAAGTCGCGCCTGTGTTACTTCAATTTGTTTATCGAGTTGTTGTACTTTTGTTTATCGAGTTGTATTTTGTATTCTTTAAGTCTTTGTTTTGCTTATCGAGTTGTATTTGCATTTAGTTAGCATGTCAAGTTCTTTGTTTTGCTTATCGAGTTGTTTTGTCATCAGTTGGTTCACTACCTGATTAATGCAATTCGAGTGTTTAGTTTTCAAAACAAGGTTCAATCTCATTTACATTGTTATGTAATGTGATGCGATGCGATGCGATGCATAGAATGTACAAATGCAACACTTTTTTCAACAAAATGGCTATTTCATTCCATCATATTTTCTTTTGCAAAATGTACATAGTTTTGAAGAAAATAAAACCTGCTTGAGGCAGTACGATGTGCAAAACTACTAGTAAAAAGAAAAATAAAGCAAAAAAAGAAAAGTAGCAAAATGTCCGGATTGGTGTCGGTCACCTCAAGCACAGGAGTCTGTCCTCGTTCTCTTCCTAGACGAAGGTCCAGGATCGTCGCCGCCAGCTCCGCCCTCTGAGCCCGAGTCCGAGCCATCTCCAGTCTCGTCCTGAGACGACTCTACCTCTGCGTCAGACTCGTCATCGTCTGGGATAGGCGCTCGCGAGCTACTCCCAGAGTGAGTACGCCCGGCTCTGCTGCGGTGACGTACTGAGATCCTTCGCCCTGCTCTGCCCGCTCCTCGGGCAGGTACTAAAGGTCCTACTGGAGCACCCCTTGCGGCCGGTATCTGGAATGGGGCCTGAAAAGAACAGCGTATGAATACCGAATACCGAATACAGTGTATGAGTACAGTATATGAATGCTGTAAGTAGTGTATGAATGCGATGAGTAATGCGGTGAGTAGTGTATGATTACAGTGTATCAGTGCCGTGAGTGGTATGTGAGTGCAGTGTATCAAGTGTCGTATTGATAATGCGATGTATTAGATCAGTATGGAACAGATGTGCAAGGTTTTCGGGCTAAGGTTAAAAAAACTCACCAGAATACCATATATGCTGAGCAAGTCCATGCTCCTCTGCAGCATCCCCATCACTGAGGCCGACAGCTCTAGAGCCTGCCTAGTGTACTCAATAGAAGCTTGCAAAAGTGTTGAAGTCATTAGTATTCTGCAGGATATCAAATGAAATGAAATGACTGTACAGAATGCAAAGTATAGTACGTACCAGGGTCGAGCTGCGAACTCCGACGAGCTCATGACCAACCGGAGGAGGAGCGATGGGTATCTGATAACTCTCTCCACCCTGTCCTCGGCATGTCATGGTGGTGGGCAGCTCTGGCCACTCCACTCCGTGTCCCCTTCGGGAACTACTCCGGTCGCGGGCCTGAGTCGCCCTTGGCACTCCTGCTCCTCCTGCTAGCACTGCAGGCCTCTCCCTCTCATCTCAGCGGGTACTAGCCAGAGGTCACATGAGATAAGTCTGGATGAAGACGGTGTAGTCGCCTTCATCTCTGAAGAAGTCAGAGTCCCAGCCGATGGTGAAGTCAATCATCTCCTCCAGGGTGTACCTCTCTATATGCCTCATGTGGGTGGGAGGTGGCCTCAGAACTATCTACTCCGGTAAGCCGAGGGTCTGACGTAGAAAGCGCTCACCCAGATACCATGCCCGGCAGCCCAGACCCTCCAGAAAAACCCTAAATCGGGCAGTCTCCCGAGCACTTGCATACTGCTCTCTCACTGCCTCAGGTAACGCAGCCCAGGGCTGCCAGGTAATCTACAAATGACAGGATACACAGTTTGTTATCTACTGTTAAAAGTACAATGCAAAGCGAAGCTCAAATAAGTTGTAATGTTTGACGTACCTCAGCTGCGGTGATGGTGTCGAAGTATCTGCGGAAGAATAGGAAAGACTCCCGTAGCCTCCGCTCGCATCTCACGTCGAATCGATGAGAGTACGGGACAGCAAGGGACATCTCCACCTCCGACTCTGGAGCAAGCCTCGGGAAGTAGGCATATACCCACAACTACATAATGTAACAAGGTGAGAATGAGTATGCTTATCAGTAAGGCAGTATGCAGATAAAGCAGAAATCAGAGAATGATGTGCAGTGTATTGTATAGTGTATGAAGTATATTGTGCAATGTGTACAGTGTACAGCCAGTGTAAAGCAGATTGCGTGTGTGCAGTGTGTACAGTGTACAGATAGTGTAAAGCAGAACTGTAAAACGAAAAGGGAAAATATACCTCCCAGGCTCGCCAGTAGTCTCCGAGCAAATGTCCGCTGCGGCGGGATAAAGAACTCATGTATCTGTAGAGCATAGCCAAGAATGCGCCACCCCAGTCGTCGCGACAAATCCTGGTCACGTCCACCAATGCACTCAGCAGATATAGGGCGACAATGTTCGCCCAGTCGGCAAATAAGGTGGTGCCCAACCAAAACATGATGAAGCCTCGAGCGTACTGCTCCATCTCCTTACGGGTCGTAGACGCCTGTATCCGAAACTGGTCCTCGAACCAAGAATACCTCACCAACCCTGGCCGGGAGAGAGGTGGCCGAGCACCAAGCAAGTAGATCTGGGCAGCGTCCCATTCGCCCATGTCGGTGTCGAAGGGAATCGGATCACCCCCTACTCCGATGCCGGTGAGCATGGAGAAGTCGAAGGGAGTCATCGTCATCTCCTCTACAGTAGAAAGGTGGAAGGAATCGGTGGTGTCCCACCACCTCTCCACCAGAGCACCAAGAAGGGGCCTACTCACAGTAAGGCACGAGAGTCCCATGCAAAAAATGCCGAAGCTGACCTGGTCGATGATATGGCGAACCGCATCGGGCAACTCCATGTACCAACCTTGGGCAATGGTGTTCCCATACCCCCGGAAGGCATAGGAATCTCCCTGTGTTCAAAGACAAACAGATGCAGAGTAGTGTTAGAAATACAGTGTTTGAATACGTTCAGAATTGATGAAAATGCAGTGTGTGTGCATGTGTTCGAGTTTACGCAAATATCATGTGTGAGTGTGCTCACGGTGAACTAAGCATGTGATGTATCAGTATGTTTGGGTTATTCAGTTAAAGAACAGAATTGGCTATTCGAGATACCTGATCTACATTGCAGAAAATAAAAGAGGGGAAGAGTCTACCTCAGCAGCGCCGTAGGAAATGTGTGACTCTGGCTCGCATAACAGGAGCTCCAATGGCGCACCTCGCGCGTAGCTCCTGAACTGACGGATGCTATCAGGAGGCAGTATGTGTATCGCCGACCGGTATGTCACCGGGTCGAACGGTCAAATCCTCTGCGGTAAGAGCTCGACCTCAGGGTCCGTATCCATCTCTAGAGGAGTCCTACCCCGTGGAATGTCGTCTGCCATCTCAAGAAGAGTGCAAAAATGGCTGAGGGTGTGGAAAATGGGCAAGAATGCCAAAAGTCAACCCCGAGGGGTGAAAAATAGGAGAAAAGGTCAGAGTGTGGGAAAAGGCATGAAGATCGAGGTAAACTCGGGGGAAACAAATCCCAAGTGGTGGAAATCGAGAATGTGGCATCGAAAACGTGTTTCATTCGGTTCAAAGTATGTAAAACAATGAGGGCTTCGTGAATCAGAAGTTGCGGGGGGCTTGAAAACGGGAGAAAAGCTCGGATCTAAGGGTGAAAAATGACCTAGAGAGAGAGAGCAATGATTTTCGACTAAGGTAAAGTGAGGAAATAGGGTTTGAGGCCCTATATTTAAAGACCCGAGGCAAAATGTCAAAACTGCCCCGAAATTGCCATTTTTGGCCGATCGGCCAAATTGTTAGCCGATCGGCTAAATTTTTGGCCAATGATCTCCTTTTGTGGCCGATGGATGGCCGATGGCCTCCTCTTGTGGTCGATACACCTCCAATGCCCTTGTTTGGGTCAGTTTTGTTGATTGGTACCCTCATTTCTCAAGACAGTGCAAGAAAATACACTTTGGAAGCTTAACCGGCCTTCGTGTTGACCTTGAACCTTGTGTCTTCTGTGTGCGGCACTCGATACGCACAAGGTGTATCCTTTTTCGTATCCTTTTGTATATTGTGAGATTCAAAAATTGCTTTGAATATGTTGTATTACAATGCTTTGTCATGTTTGTAATAAGTGTGCTTGTTATATGTCTTTTCGCTCTTGCATTGAGCATGCCTCGTCTTGCTTTGAAGTTGCATCTCAACATCGCGAATAACTTGCCTTCGCCATGCTTATGTTGAATATGTGCCTCTCTTTGTTGTCACATTGTTATGCACACACTATATGCGTTGTAGCGCACGTTTCCTCGCATTGTTATACACATTACTTGTGTTGTCGCGCATGCTTTACTTACATGTGTTTATACACCACTCAGCTTGCGTTGTCGCGCATGCCCTCCTCGCATTGTTATACACATTGCTTGCGTTGTCGCGCATGCTTTACTTACATGTGTTTATGCTTTTCCTCGCATTGTTACACATTGCTTGCGTTGTCGCGCATGGTTTACTTACATGTGTTTATGCCCTTGGCTTGCATTGTCGCGCATGCCCTTTTTGCATTGTTATACACATTGCTTGCGTTGTCGCACATGCTTTACTTACATGTGTTTATGCTTTTCCTCGCATTGTTCTACACATTGCTTGCGTTGTCGTGCATGCTTTACTTACATGTGTTTACACTTTTCCTCGCATTGTTATACACATTGTTTGCATTGTTGCGCATGCTTTACTTACATGTGTTTATGCACCACTCGGCTTGCGTTGTCGCGCATGCCCTCATCGCATTGTTATACATATTGCTTGCGTTGTTGCGCATGCTTTACTTACATGTGTTTATGCTTTTCCTTGCATTATTACACATTGCTTGCATTGTCACGCATGCTTTAATTACATGTGTTTATGCCCTTGGCTTGCGTTGTCGCGCATGCCCTCTTTGCATTGTTATACGCATTGCTTGCGTTGTCGCGCATGCTTTACTTGCATGTGTTCATGCTTTTCCTCGCATTGTTATACACATTGCTTGCATTGTCGCGCATGTTTTACTTACATGTGTTTATGCCTTCCTTGCTTTACACATTGCTTGTGTTGTCGCGCATGTTTTACTTACATGTGTTTACGCTTTTCCTCGCATTGTTATATACATTGCTTGTGTTGTCGCGCATGCTTTACTTACATGTGTTTATGCACCACTTGGCTTGCGTTGTCACGCATGCCCTCCTCGCATTGTTATACACATTGCTTGCATTGTCACGCATGCTTTACTTACATGTGTTTATGCACCCCTTGGCTTGCGTTGTCACGCATGTTTTACTCACATTGTTATGCTTGTTTCAAAATTGCATTGTTATGCATTCCCCTTACTTGCGTTGTCACACATGTTTTACTTGCATTGTCATGCTTGTTTCAGTTGCATTGTTATGCACCCCTTGCTTGCGTTGTCGTGCATGCTCTACTTGCATTGTCATGCTCATTCTAGTTGCATTGTCATGCATCTTTTCACTTGCATTGCTATGCACCTTCTCACTCGCATTGTATATGCATGTGTTTATCTCACATTGAAATAATATCTTGATCTAACGATTGAACATGCATTCCTACTATATTGTATCTGTTGAATTTCTTTCTTTTACAGGAACGATATTGTATGTACGGTTCATTCAAGAGAAGTTCCGGTTCAGTTTGACTGCTACTCTTTTCCACTCGCATTTGGCATGCGTTTGGACGTATCTCTCTCTTCTCGCGTTTGACACGCGTCTGGATGACTGCGCTTTCTTGCACAATCCTTTCCTCTCCTGCGTGTGATACGCCGAGAGATGTTGTGTTTGAGACTCCAGGTGTCCTCGGTAGCCGCTTTTAGTCTTCTCCACGTGAGATGCAGTAAGAATTGCATAATTTTCTTACATCCTTTCTGCATGAAATGTAGTTTGATTCTTATTCGCTTGCTTAAACTGTTGCGTGTTATGCTTCATTACAGCTCTCTTTGCATGATCATAAGTTATGCTCGGCATTGTGCATATCATTTGCATCTTGCCCTTGCCTGTAGGCGCATCTCTTTGCTATCTTGTATGCTTGTCTAAGTCTTCGGCCTTGTCAAAAATGGGTCGTCTCTGGGCTTTGACATTCACTCCCGTCATCTTATGACTTTCGAGTTCTGTCAAAGAGGGGCAACTGTAAACACCCCATTTTTTACCGTCCTCAAGACTTGGATGTCATCGCTTGAACAATCGATGATCATCCATGCTCGTGTTCGTTTTGAGTTCCTAGAGGTCTCGGCCGCGCGCCTTGCCTTAGGATCTCTCAACTTGTTTGTTTTGTGCTTGGTTGTGGACCGAGGACTTGTGGTTTTGCTTCTAAGGGAAGAGGGTGGCTTGTTGGCCATCCCTGCAACCCATCGGCCATAATATATATATACACACATACATACACATAAATTTTTTTTTTCATTTGTTCTGTAATGGTTACCACTGTATGTATCAATGAAGTTTGTTGGGTCAAAACAGTGGCAAGCAATCAACAAAAACTTTCTAGTGGGTTTGATTTCATTATTCAATTTTTTATTATGGTTGGTAGGTTTGATTAGCTTGATTGTGTTATGAACTTTGGTTGACGTATGGTGGGCTTTTCACTGGACTCTGTTTTGCTATGGGTGACTAATCTTGATTTGATTACGTGTGGTGATGGGTTTAATTTCTTTGTTCAATTTTTATTGAATTTCTGGTTGGTGGGTTTAATTACCTTGATTATGTTATGAATTTTGGTTGAATACAGTGGGTTTTTCACCGGTCTGGTTTTCTAATGACTCTTGAAAACTGGTGAGCTTCGTCTTCTCAAATTGACTTCGGAGCTGCGTGTGCGAAAACAATTTTTAAAAATTTGAAAACAACTTTCATGTTTGCTAAAAAGCTTGTATTTTTCAGAAAATTTCCAAAACAGTTCATAGAACAAGTATTATCCGAAAATGAAAACCCAACAAAATAATCCCAAAACATCAAAACCCACCAAAGGAAAAAAAGTGCAAGAACCAAACTGAATCAGAATCATAACTTGAAACACTTTGAGAACCAAATCCAGGAATAGAAACAATCACAAATCTGAACAAAAACCTAGATTAGAAATAGAAAAAAAGAGAAAAGATTGTGAATCTACAACTCCATGGACAGCTCCAGCCTTTTTGGTTGAATACGGTGGGTAATCCATGAGCAATTGACTTCCCATGGAAATTGTGCAAGTGTATTGGTGAGCAAGAGGAAGAAGACGAGAGTATAAAGGTTAATTTACATGTTTTGTTAATAGAAGTTAGTGTGCATTTTAGTTCACAAATCACGTGCAGGGTTATGTGATTATTTTTAAATAATAGGGAATAAACCGTGTATGACCCAAACCATAAGGGGTGAAGTGAAATTTGCTCAAAAATTTATATAATTTACAATGTCCACCAAACTTAGACTGCATAATATATGGTCTAGTGACCTTAATGTTTGTGGAAATTCAAGGAATTATACGGGCTAGGAGGACGAACATTTCTGGTACTTAATCTAGCACCGGTGGGTTGTTACCCGTCGTTTTTGGCGGGGCTACCACACAACAGCTCCGACCTTGACGCATTCGGGTGCGTAATTTCCTATAACAATGCAGTGGTGGACTACAACAACATGTTGAAGGAAGCTCTGAATCAAACCAGACAAGCAATCCCAGATGCTTCTCTGATATATGTGGATACTCATGCTGTTCTGCTGGAGCTCTTCCAGCACCCCATATCTCATGGTATGGTTCGATTCAAACCAATGCCTCAAAAAAGTCACATAACTCATATCATACCATGTGTATCTTCAATTTATGGGATTGACAACTAATGTATTCATGTACTAGTAAAATTCTGTCCTTGAATCACTTCATTATTTGGAAACAACATTAATCGTTAGATTTTCAACTATATTATATAGGGCATTTTCATAATTGTTAAATTTATTCAATTTAAATTCTTAATTATGGCATATAAGACATTTTTCAAAAACTGGTATGTTTTATTATATAAATAATAATAATTAGAATTGCTTACAAAGTTGGTACTACTTATACTTTTATAAAAGTTGCAAATGTGAGATTTTAAATTTGTGGATTGTTTATGAAAGAAAAAGATAAAATAATAAGTAAGATTAGTCTAGTTGGCCAGAACTTTTGTACTAAATTACAAGGTTAAGAATTTGATTCCCTGTTCCTTATACTACAGGCTTGAAAAAAAGAAAAGAAAAAGAAAAAACAAGAGATATAAATAAAAAATTTTCCCACCTTTCCTTTCTTTTTTATTTTCTCTCCACAAATTCTTCATGAATACACTAGGGAAAAGTGAGGAAGTTGAAACCATAGTCTTCTACCTTGAAACCCTACTATTCATCCAAAAGGGGTTCTTTCCTTGAATCCATATAGAGATAAGAGATATTATTTCTCTGTAATTTTACAATAATGTTAGAAGTATTAACTAATGTACTTGCAAACATGCCAACTATATCATATTGCAATTTATGTTTTTGTTGCCACTATTTATTTTTCATTATTTTGACACACAAATAGAACAAGTTCAAGGTTGTCACACTCACATGTTTGATGATAAAACAGGATTGAAGTATGGTCCAAGAGCATGTTGTGGATATGTGGATGGAGATTACAATTTTGACCCTAAGGTGTACTGTGGAAACACGAAGGTGATCAATGGGAGTACTCTCACAGCAATAGCTTGTAGTGATCCGTACAACTATGTGAGTTGGGATGGAATACATGCCACTGAGGCTGCAAACAAGCTTGTCACATATGCTATTCTCAATGGCTCTTACTTTGATCCTCCATTTCCTCTTCATCAGCTTTGTGATCTCAAACCTATAGACTAATGTATTTATCTTTCTGAACTTAGGATTGTAATAAATAATACAACAATGGGTTAATTTCACTTTACCCCCTCAATTTTAAAACGTACATTTAGACCTTTTTCTTCTCTCCACGAATGAAATGAGAGAGAAAGTCAGAGGAAAAAACTCCTTTTCTCTTTGCGAGATCCTAGAGTGGAGAATATACATTATTCTTTGGGTTCGTAGGATCAAATGTAAAGAGTTTTAAACTTGTCTTCATAGAATTTTAAGCAGCAAGAGACTTCAGGGCTTGTTGGAGCTGCTGAATATAACAAATCGAAGCCGAATATGGGTCAAGATAGCTTGTCTACCAAGTCAATAGGCAAAGGGCATTGCTACACTTTCACCCTCTCCAGAAAAGGGTTTCTTCGTATGGGTTTTGATAGTTGAGGATTTAAATGTACGGTTTTAAAGTTAAGGTGGTGAGTAAGGATTTAAATGTACGATTTTAAAAATAATCAATCTCCTGTGAGTGTTGTAATATGTTTATTTAGTAATGAAACAAGTTTATTACTTGCGTTCAACACGTTCTTATTCCTTACATGGGTAGTACGTACATGGAAATCATTTGACAATGTTGTGAGTAGGTGCACATGGTGTAGTTTGAGCAGTTTGAAAGTGAAATTATAAATCAAATTGTGCATAATAGATTGGCGAATAACCAAATTGTGATTTGGGTGGTTTTAGTTTGCTAGTTGATTGAAAAATATTTTTAAATAATTATCAAGTATTTTCATAATAGATAATACTAATTTGTATAATATTTTTCATATAATACAAACTAATTTTACATAATATTTTTTTTTTATATATAACTACTAATTTGTAATAAATTTCACATTTAAAATCTCCCTTACACTCATTGTTACTTTAATATTTCATTAGAGATTCTAAAAATTTATATGTATTAATTATAGTAGAATGGAGCAGTTTCGAAAGCAAATTATAAAGTTCAAAATTTAATTTGTGATTAGTGGATTGAGCGGTACGGATCATTGCGGATTGGATGATTTTAGCGGATTGTTTAGTATTTTACACAATTCTAGTTGTGAGTTTTAAGCTATGCCAAATTATGCTAATTTAATTTGACATTTTAAATTGCGTTTGAATCTTGGATTAGGAGAATGAAAAGAAAAGAGAGAGAAAAAAGAAGTTAAACTTTTTCTCCTTTTTTTCTTAATTTCTTCTTCATAAATTTCTTCACAAGCTGCCATTAATAGAGATGAGTTTGTGTGTGCACTCGTGGGTGTGGGACTTGCGGATGTTGTTGTGTTGTGCCCCTTGTGGGGGCTTATTCTTAATTTATGTCAATAATTTAAACCGTTCACGTTATAAGATTAATGAAATAAATTATTTATAATAAGAAAAAAAGAGTTAATCAGACATTCATAGTCACGTAATGAGATCATATTTATTTTTTAAAAAATAAATGGCAAGCATTATTTTGATAATACACTATTTATTTTTTAAAAAACGATTAGGACGTAATTGCGTGACTCTGAATATTTGATTAACTTAATTTTTTTAATAAATAATCTATACAATAAATCTTACAATATAAACATTTAAAATTATTAAAATAAACCGAGGATAATAAGCCCACATGAAAGCTCACAGCAACATCTCCAGAGTCAGTTGAGTGTATGAAGTGAGAGCCTGTATTTTTAAGATAGGAAATGAACCAATGAGGAAGCTCAGTTCCTCCACGCGTGACCTAGCAGAATCAGTGGCTAAAATGTATTATGGGCAGAAAGGATGTTAAAAAGAAATAGTAATTCATATTAACATAAATTTAATTCAATATAAGACTTTCATTTGAAATTTACCATTTCTCCAACAAAAAAACAAAACAAAACAAAACAAAACTGAGTTAAGATCAAATAACATAGTCATTCTAAATGAGATTATTATATGAAAATTACCACTTTTCACAACCAAAAAAAATATAAAAACTTAAAAAAATACATTGTAATTACCTTCTTTTTCAAAATAAAAAAATGAAAAATGAAAAATTACATGGAATAAATTTATATTTTAATATAATGTCATCCACAAGCAAAATAAATATAATTTATATATTTTATTTTTAAGAATATGTATTTTTGATTGCATAATATTACTAAAAAAAACTCCCAACTCAGATCAAAATAATAGAGAGCACAACATAACAGAGAGAGTAGATAGAGAAAGAGAGGTAGATATACAAGCAGAGAGACACAGACAAAAGCCTTGGAAGCCTTGGGAATTGCTTTGGGCAGCCAATTTACATGGCATCCACTTCCATGGCGGCCACCGCCACCTTAATGCCCTGTCGGCTACCCTCCACCACCACTGCCAACTACCCACCTCGCTGCTCATCGCTGCCTTCCCTTCCACCTCTCCTCTTGTCCACCCCAACCTTTTCCACTTCCTTGAAACAGCTCTCTCAGGTATGCTTCCTCTCTGTGAGGCATTTCGTCGAACCCACACATAGTTGAAGTTCCTCTTAGCACGGTTTACTGCTCTTCTCTTCATTTCAGTTTCACATTTTCAACTTTCTTTTACTTGGGTTTTATGTAGTTTCTAAATTGCATTTGGAAAAATGTAAACTTGCATAAGAAAAACAAACTTATGTTGTGCGTGGTTATTTTGGGAAATTGATAAAGCAGAACCCGGGAGGTTTTCTATTCTTCAAGTCAAGGCCACTTCCTTAGAAGAGTCATCTCCTCTTGTTGATGCCGGAAAATTATTCAGTGATCTAAAGGAAAAGGTGAGGAGCAAATCGGGCACCATACCAAAGAAGAGGAAGCTTGAAACTATTTCTCAGTTTGTCTTTCCATTGCTTTCTGTTACAACTTCTTTTGATTTGAGTCTATATTGATGGTTCACATGAAATCTTTTTTTTTTCTTTTTCTTTTTTTCCATTTATTTTTTTGATTCTTTTGCTGCTATGTTCAATAACGGGATGCAGTGGAAGACAAATCTACAGTAATTCTGTATGGAGGAGGGGCAATAGTTGCAGTTTGGCTATCTTCCATTTTTATTGGAGCCATCAACTCAGTGCCTCTTGTAGGTGTTTGTCATTTATAAGTCATGGATTTTTCGATACAGTTTTTAAATTACTTGATATGATCACTTCCCCATGCTAGTGCAGTAGGGAGGTACTAAACTGCAAGTAACTTGATCCCCGGCGTTTTTGTTTTTGTCAGCTTCCAAAGCTCATGGAGTTGGTACGGCTTGGATATACTGGATGGTTTGTCTACCGGTACCTTCTCTTCAAGGTGAGCTTGACATGGTTTTCTATCCTTGTTTAAATTGAACTTATTTTCTTTTATGAATATAGTTTGCTATGTTGTAAAATCTTATCTTTTCGGCGTAGCTCATAACCTAAGTAATGGAATTAAACCCTCGAACTAATTTGAATCAATGCATCCACAAATCTCCTTTACCAGATTTGACGCCTAATTTGGTATTGTTGTGTTTTATTTATCCACAAAAAAAAAAAAAAAAAAAACAGGATCTCTAGCTGACTTTGATTTGGGTTTCTGTATAAGTTAGATATGCAAATTATAGGGCATGCCTTCTTAACAAATTGAGAGTAGGTTTTTACAGGCTTCTAACATTGTTGGCAATTAGGATTCTACAGTAGTTTGCTGATTTCAAAAGCAAGCAAATAAGTTGGACCGGGACCTTCTATCCTTGGTATGCAACCATCGACTCTATTCTGACTGTTAGCCTGGATGGTCAAGTGGTAACCATTGGCTTATGAGGATTGTTGCTTGAGATGTCAGAATTGTCAGAGAACTTTTCATGCTGCTGTGCCGGTCTAGTGTTTGTGACTGCAAATTCGGAGGGTGGGAAAAGGGTGGGGTTCCCCAATTCAATGCCTATATCCGACTACTTGGGCAGCAGGAGCTCCATTTTGGAATGGTGGTGCTGATGATTTTGAGGATATTTCTGAAGCAAATGTCACTCCGGCCTCTATGAGGTGGGGTAGGCAGAATACAGCAGTGGGATCTGAGGTAGACAATTCCTATGGTGCTGCATTATGATGAGAAGTGACCCAAACCCAGTTTGTGGCTAAAGCTGCTCAAGTTGGCTAGTTTATAGTTATTGTAGCAGTTGTAGTTCTTCTTGTAGAATTTAGATGTTTTCTTTGGGTCTTATTTTGTTTAAAATGTCTGTCCCATAGATATAATATGTAACTTATGATATGCTAGAATGTGATAGTGGTTATTGAATCAAGCTGTATTTTTGTTGAATCACTGACATTATGTTTCTGCAACATGATGTGTTATTTCGATGGAAATGGAGAACCCTAGTTAAAACTTTCAACCTCATCATTTTCCATGGTGTAGTGTACTGATTTTTACAGATAATATTGTCAATTGAAAGTCAGTTAAGTCAGTTTTTACGCTCTTGTTATTACGACTGAGTTGATTAATTTGACTTGGAAGACACAGGGGTATAAGTTATAAGTTATCCTTGTGCTTTGACGATGGTCTATGTGTAGTTATGATTTGCGGTCATTTCATCTCAGTAGGGTGATAAATGAGCCAAATGAGCTGAGTAATTAACTGTTGAAGCTTGGTTTGAAAACTTTAATGATTTTCAAAATTTGTTCAGGCTTAGTTTGTTAAATTTTCGAGCTGATCTCAAACCAGCATTTGTCGAGCCTAGCTTGAGTGGTTTGGTATTTTAATATAGTTTTAGGCATACTGAACAGAGCTGAATGAACAATTGATTGTTTAGGCTTGGTTTGAAAACTTTGACAAGCTTCGAAATGTGTTTAAGATTGACTTGTTTACTTAATGGACTGAGCTCTATCGAGTTCTTAACGAGCCAAACTTAAGTCGAACTCGAGCTGTTTGGTTCATTAATCACCCCTACATCTAGCTTTACTAAATTTTATTGATGTTCTCTCTTTCAATTGTATTCTCTGTGGAACTTATTGATTTATGAAGAGTTCAAGTTGTGATCAGGTAGTTACCAGCATTAGTTTTCTGTTGTGCCACGAATATCACAGAAGTATCACCATCATCATCATCGCAACTGCAATATTTCATCATCTCAATTTATGTATTATTCTTGTTGTAAAATGTCGATCTCTATGGATTTTATTAGATAGGTGAGTGAGTTGCATAAAGATTGCTTTGGTGTTTCTTCGTGTTGGATAGGAAATTACAGCACCAGGTTTATCTTAATAGGTTTTACTTTCTTATCCTTAAATTCTGTTATCTAATTGATCTTAAATGCAGTTGTTTCCCTTGTTTGTTGAGCATGCTATTGTCTTGATATGTTTGCATGTCCCTAATGTAGCCTAAAATTTGTATGTTATGAACACATCCAGCTTGCTCAGAGGCTTCCGTTGCTGATAAACCTTTTCTTGTTGTCTTTACAATAAACTTTCATCAATTGAATGATTCTTTTGTGCTGAAAAAGCTCTTTCTCGGTATGCCTGGTCTTCACGAGATTAGCAATCACTTCGGATTGACAAAATTTTATCAATTTTATAATTTAGCCAAAATTAGTCTGAGCATCTCTTTTTTTCCGGACTTTGTATATCACTCCCTTTCTGGTAGACTATTAGTTTGGACTTTAATTTTTTAGCTAAATGTAAGGCCATGTTAAATTTTTTTCCCGGACTATATCTGTTCACATATATTTAGTTTCATTTTCATCAGTAATTTATTAGTCATTGTTTGTTATTGTGTTTTCATATTATCTACATTAGTTTTGTCTATTTAACCCTATTAAAAATAAAATCAGTATAATTATGTCAAAGCTGCAAAACTTGGTGTATTTTCTTTAAATCTCAATGAAATCACTAATATACCCTTAATATTTTGATAACTTTATTTTGTAAGTTATATATATATATATATTTCATTTTAAAATGATTAAAAGGTAGATAAATTGTTGCCAAATGTTGAAAAATTTATTTGTGATTTGTGTCCATCAATTAGGAGCGGATCAGCATTTACCGATTCACCAAAATTGAATGGTCTGAACTAATCTGCTACATAATAGATAGTTTTAGTGGATGTATTTTTTTTAATCTACCTAAATTTTGATGAACGGCGGATAGGAAATCACCCGATCTAACCCGATTCGTCAAGAATCCTAAGAAATAAGTTTATATATATATATATATATATATACTTTTGTGTGTTAAAGAAGGGACATTTTATATAGTAATTCTATTTGTTATTTATGAAATTTGAAAGTTAGGCCTTTATTTTTATTTTAAAAAATTAACAATAAAATATTTTGAGTTCAAAATAGTAAAGAAATATTGAAAAATAGTTTTAAAAAAAATAATTTGCATCCATCTGCCAACCTTTGCACGACTCACTCAATATACATCCGCTAATTAAGCGAACAGATGTATATTAATTTTCCTCAATCCACCTAAGTTTGAACAGATGTGGATAAGAGGCCACCCAATTCACTAGCACCCCTACTTTTACCAAAGATGAACAAATGTTCTGAATTGGATTTTATTTACAAATTTAGAGTTTAAATTACCAAAAAGTCAATCTTTCTCTCTATTTTTGTGCACGTCTTCTGTAAAAAAAAATTAAAAAGCTAATTAAAAAAATTAGTTCCCAATTTGTTATAAAACACTGGTTTTGTTTGGTTGATTTTGGGTAGTTTTTTTTTTCCTTGTGAAATCAGAAACTAGTTTAATATAAATAAACACACAAGAAAAATAAAATTCATATGAAAATATAAAAAATAATGAGTGCTTTTAAATTTTTCCATCAAACTACTATTTAAAAAAATTTAGAAAATAAATTCTCAAAATTTCACCAAAGGAAACCTTGTAATGATTCTAGTTTTGCTACTTCGCTGAGTATGTCGGGGATCGAGTTGTCCGGTCAGCTCGCGGGGGTCCAAGGGCAGCACTCTGGCGGGGATCGAGCTGCCCAGTCAGCTCGCAGGGGTCTAGGGGCCCCTTGGCGGGTCCTAGGGCAGCGCCTTGGCGGAGTTGAGAGGCAACGCCCCCGAAGCAAAAATGCAAAATGAATTAGAAGTTGTTTGTCCGCTCGAGCGGCAGTTTATGTGCTCGAGCGGAGAATGTTTGGTTCTAGAAGTTTGACACGCTCGAGCGGACCATGTATTATATCAGTTGATAGTTGGGCTTCCTAGAACACAACGAGGCAATGATGCCGTTTGGGTGATTGTTGATAGGTTGACTAAGTCTACTCATTTAATTCCGATGTGCACCAGCGACTCAGTTGAACGCTTGGCAAAGTTGTACATTAGAGAGACAGTTCGACTTCATGGAGTCCTTGTGACTATTGTGTCGGATTGGGATCCTCGTTTTACTGCCCGGTTATGACAAAGCCTTCCAGAGGCGTTGGGAACTAAGTTGACTCTTAGCACCGTTTATCATCCTTAAACTGATGGACAGTCGGAATGTATCATTCAGATTTTGGAGGACATGCTTAGAGCTTGTGTCCTTGATTTTAAGGGTCCTTCGGAATGGCACTTACCATTGATTGAGTTTGCTTACAATAATAGTTACTAAGCTAGTATTGGGATGGCACCATTTGAGGCATTGTCTGGCCGACCTTGTAGATCACCGGTTTGTTGGGTCGAAGTGGGTGATGCACTGTTACTGGGTCCAAAAATTGTTAGAGAGACAACCGAGAAAGTTGTTCTCATTCAGAAGAGGTTAGCTACGGCCCAAAGCTGACAAAAGAGTTATGCCGATAAGAGGAGATGGCCTTTATCTTTTGAAGTTTGTGACCATGTGTTTCTAAAAATCTCACCAAGGCGGGGTTTGATGAGATTTGGTAAAAGTGGTAAATTCTCTCCAAGGTTCATTGGGCCTTTTGAGATCTTAGAGCGAATTGGGGAAGTGACATACCGCTTAGCTTTATCGCCATAACTTTTGGGAGTTCACAATGTATTTCATGTAACTATGCTTAGTAAGTATGAACCCGACCCTTCTCATGTGCTTGATTGGGCTGACTTGGAGATAGATGAGGATGCCTCTTATGAAGAACAACCGGTTCAAATATTAGATACCCGGGAGCAGGTGCTACGAGGTAAAACTATACCGTTGGTAAAGGTGTTGTGGAGACACCATGGGGTTGAAGAAGTGACGTGGGAACGGAAGACGGAAGTCCGCTCCAATATCCGGATTTATTTAAAAATACTTAAGTTGTTTTTCTTTGTAATATTCCCTAGAATTGAGGGAAACGTATTTAAAGTTGTTAAACACAAGTTGATATGTGCGTTGTTGTCTTAAGCATAAGGTTATTTAGAGTTGCCATTACTTTTTGGGAAATTTCATGTTTATACGTATTTGGGAGGTTATTGTTAATGAGATAACCATGGTGGAAATGGTGGAATTTGGTTGAGAGTTAGTATTGTGATTTGAAAATGAAATAGCGTGGTTTTGATCGCTAGAAACCCTTTGTTTGGGTAGTTTGATTTGAAATTTCAAGAACGAAATTCTTTAAGGGGGGAAGGTTGTAGCGATCCCAGTTTTGCCACTTCCCTGAGTATGTCGGGGATCGAACTGCCCGGTCAACTCACGGGGGTCTAGAGGGCAGCGTCCCTTGGCGGGGATCAAGCTGTCCGGTTAGCTCGCAGGAGTCTAGAGAGCAGTGCCCCTTGGTGGGTCCTAGGGCAGCGCCTTGGTAGGGTTGAGAGGCAACGCCCCCGAAGCAAAAATGCAAAATGCATTAGAAGTTGCTTGTTCGCTCGAGAGTCCGTTTATGTGCTCAAGTGGAGAATGTTTAGTTCCAGAAGTTTGACCTATCTGCAAAAGTACTGGGAAGGTGTATTTGACGCTTGAACGGGACTTTTCACGCTCGAGCGGACCATGTATTAAATCAGTTCGTGAATCTGATATCTCAGATCACTTTTGTATATATCTCTCTCTCAAAAAACATTTTCTCTCCCTTATCTCCACATTTCCCTACGCCAAATTGGATCAAAACCTTGATTTCTCAAGATCCATTAAAGTTCTGCCATAGGTTCTTCATTAAAGTTGGTTAACTTCTAGAGGGCTTCGTTGTGTGTGGTGGAGATTGAGTTTCGACACTGTTGATTTTGGAGGTTTCTGTCACGACCCGCTCCTCGTACCCAAGGGTTAAGCATCGTGATGGCCAGTAACTGAAGTTATCTTCGGCCAATTCTTGGACAAATTAATAAACGTGAGTGGAAGTAATATTTAAATAAGGGTACCAAAATAATCATTGGAGGTTCTATTTTTATTACAAAATTTATTGACCAAAAAGGTCGATATTTACATAAAAAAATATCATAAAAGTGTTGTGTGTGGCTATTCCGCAGCCTCGCATCTAAGACTTTCCAAAAGCCATTTCTTGAAAATTGGTAAACAACTATAAGCACATGGCAGAGTGAGAAATATTATACCAAGAGTATAAGGGACACGAAATAACCACAGATAGTTAGTTAGGCAGAAACATTTACATAACTCAATTTGGTGAATAAATCATTGGTAAACAGATCATTTAAGTGGAAGAAACTGAAACACAGAAATTATGTAAATAAATAACCATAATCACGGTACAGAACAGAACAAAGGTCATAGAAGTGATAGTCAGAACAGAGGTACGGATTCAAGAGGTGGCTCGTACGGATTCTAGAGGTGGCTCCCACAATAGTGTAACACTTAACTTCGCACAACACTTTGCTCCGCACAGAACAGAGGTACGGATTTAAGAGGTGGCTTCCACAATAGTGTAGCACTTAGCTCCGCACAGCACTTTGCTCTGCACAGAATAGAGGTCAATGGATTCATGACAGACAGAGGGCCACAAAGTGGTCAAACAGAAGCTAATGGTTATTTAAGTCCCCTAAGGCGTGAGACTCCCGTGGTGGTACTTACAAAACATAATTGTATATAAGCTCATAGTCAAATATTCTTTAAAATATAAACAAACATATCCATGGGTTTCCTTTTAAGTAAATAAGGTTCAGAAAATAATCCACGTAACTGAAATAATATAGTTTATAATAATTTATAAAACATAACTTGTATAAAATAAACTATGGTATATTAAAACATACGTAAAATATATTTTGGTAACTCAAGGTATAATATAACTCACCTTAACTTTAATACCTCACTATTTATTTCCACTATCAAAGACCCTAACTTCCACTATTCTTTCTTTTCTTTCTTTCCTTTCCTTTCCTTTCTTCTTTCTTTTCTTCTCCAAGTAAAACGCCTCCCTATTTATAGGGAGGTAAGCCCTGTCCGTGGCCAACACGTGGCTACGCGTCTCTTTCCTTAAGATTTAATTCATAATTATATAGATTCATTCTTATCCTTAATAAATATTTAAAATAATTACACTTTGGCCCAATATTTTAATATAATTATATAAATAATTTAATTCCTAATTAAATTACACTTTATCGTATACCAACGGTAAATTAATTATTTATTTATATTTTGATCCCTAAACTTTTAATAATTATATTATTTTACAAAATTACGCATAATAATATATAATAAATTATATATTTTCCTAACTGAGATTAAATAATATTAGTATAATTTCTACAGAATAATTAAAAATCTGGGTTGTTACAGTTTCATCTTATTTCTTCTTCAGAACTTGAGGTAGGAATTTTCTTAGAGTTATATATATATACATATATTTGCAGGATCTATATGATTTTCGAAATTATCTTTCAATAGTTTTGAAAATTGATTGTTGATTCAAGAAGTTGAGCGATTTTGAAAGTGGGTTTGTCTCTTGTTCTTTTAGAATGATCTTATGGGTTTTGATCTTCGTTGATTGAAGAAAATATGATTTTTGAAAGTTTTCTTTGAAAAGATTTGAGTTGCATAGTTTGGTGAGAAAACCTAAAATTTGGGAATTTTTTTAAAGAAGACTGAAAATCCATGAACGATATTATTATATTTATTTTGTGTGTCAAAATAAATGGATGTTTAGAAAATTTCTTATTTATATTTATATAAATAATGAATTTTAGGGAATATGAGAATTGTTGTTCATTTTGGAAATTATTGTTCAGAACGTTGAAACAGTCTTGAAATAACTAATTGTTGAGGATACTTGAGAATACGAAATTGTGTGATTCCGTGGATGATGATTTAGAATAAAAGTATTTATATTAATCTTGTGAAATTGGCATATCAATTCATTTGATTACATTAAATTTTATAAGTTGATTTGAAAACTTGCATTAAGAAAAGAATGTTGAGAAACAAGTTTTCATGGAATGGTTTTGGGGTAAATACGTTGGTAAGTCTTGATAGGTAGTATAGATGATACTGAATAAATTGGCCTGAGAGTGCGGGGTGAAAGACCGAAAACCTGTGTGGATAGGTGTCGAGCCTTCCGGTTAATACCGGTAAAAATGACAAATTGATAGTATTTTTATAGTCTACTTATAGACACCGACCTAGGGATTATTAGAGTCGTATTTACCGCTCTTGAAATGAATTGTTAAATTTTAAAGAATTGAAATTGCATGACATCATTGAGCATGATGGCTTTCAGAGATAAAGATATGATTTTCTTTCAAAAAGACATAGCATGGCTTGTGCATTTTATCTCTTGAGACTTGTATAAAATGTATATACTTTGTTAAGGATTTCCTACTGGGTTTTATGCTCACCCTAAGAGATTTTTCTGCAGGAAAAGATGTGGTGATCCCACCCAACTATGGGCGTGGAAGTATGTGTGTTGGGAGTACAATGCTCTCATTTTGTTGTGAATCTGTGTGTAAGCCAAGGGCTGTGTTTGTGTGGGTTTGAATAACCGTTTTGTGTAACCAAGCTCAAGCCTTGAAAACTTGTAAACTCTTGAAGGTATTTATTTGTTTATTTACTTATTGTTGGATTAATGTATTGTTGCATGAAAAACTATTGTCATATAATGTAAGTTTGGAGATTTATTTTCAGTTTTTCTTGAAAGAGCCATGATTGTTGTATTATTATTTGGGTTAGAAATTTGGAGCGTTACAAACCTAAAACATCTAGAGCCTACTTAGGGGTGGGCATAAGCCTGTTGGCCCACCCAGCACGACCCTATTTTTTAGGATTTGGAAAAGTTGTTTTAGTTCATAGGCTAACATTTTCAACCCAATATATTAATGGGCTGGATTTGAGATTTATATCTTCAACTCGACCCGGCCCGACCCACTATTAAATTAATTAATTATAATATATTAAAAAATATTTTTTTATTAGAACTTAGACTTTATCTTTATTAATTTTATTAAAACTTACATTTGTGATGATATTTGATTGAATTTATTTAATAGATCTTTCAATTTATACACAAAATTCTTCAATTTATAATGATGACATTATATTTATTTAAAAAATATAATTTGTGATTAAATTTAATTATGGAATATTTTTAAGAAAAATTTAACATATAGCCCGATTGATGGGTTTGGGATTTATAATTATTTTTTGGTCCAAGCTTGGGCAGTGTTAGAGGTCTGATGTTAGGGTCGGTGCAGGTTTGAGTAGACACGAAATCTTTTATTATATAGTGTCGGCCCAGCCCGATGAATGCCCACCCTTGATAATTCATTGAGTCAATAATAATGAGATTGAGAAACGTTAACTTAACCTACTTGGTAATGTTTATTTTTGTAATTTTTTATTTATATTTATATAATTTTTGAAAATTGTAAATAAAAATTATTTTGATTTTATTTAAGTTTTCAAAAAAATTGTAAACAATTTACAAATTTGATCAAATTTTATAAACACAAAAAAATTGTTTCACTTGTTTAATTTTATTTATTTTTTCATTTATTTCTCTTTCCCCCATTCTTTCCGGCCATTAGTAATTACTCATCACTATTATTCGCCACCATCATCAATGGCCTTGACTGCTAACTATCTCTTGTTCATTGCCAACCACTTCCAAAAAAAAAAAAATACAATTTCAAGACCAAAACATCACATCATTAATGACGAGACCCACTGCCACCTAATTAGTAGGAGCACTAATTAGTGCTCCCAAGCATTTTTCAAGAGGCTCACGGTCCACGTCAAGAGTGATTAGCCTCGTCAACTGATGATGCGTGATTTTGGGTAGAGCTAAAAAGCGACACGCGACTTGACCTACCAAAATAAAATAAAAAATAATTTTGTTACACACATTCCAAATCATATAGGAGTATATTTTTATGTCATTTACCTATTTAATTATGGTATTATTTTAAAATATTTAGTTATAAATTTTTTATATTTGGTTATAATTTTTTTAGTTATGACTCAAAAAAATATAGAGTTATGTCATTTTTTTTGTAATTATAAAGTGCATATAGTACACACCATAATCTTTTTTAATAATAAAAGATTAATTATACTTTTTTTTTTTTTTTTTGATTGAAATGACTTTTTCAAAATTTCTTACAAAACATTCATACTAGTCCGTTTAGATTGGGTGATTTAGAGGGAAAAGAAAAGAAAAGAAAATAAATACAAATTTTTGGACGTTAATCACTTATTTGAATTATTTAAAAGATAAGAAATTAAATGAAATAGAAAAAATATATATACAAAAATACGTTACTCTTAAAACTCACTTATTGAACCTCTCTAAAAATGAAGAGAGTCGAGGTGAGAAAAATAAGTCATCTACTGTTGACTTCTCTTAGCACTAAAGTCACTTTGTCTACATAGAAAAGAAATGAAATAATGAGAGATTATTTTAGTAAGACAATAGAAGTCATTTTCTTTTCTTTTTTGGGTTAATTATATTTTTCACTTTTATAATTTGATTCAAATTTCACGTTAATCTTTATAATTTCAATTTGAATAATTTGATTTTTATGCTTTAAATCTAGTTTTAATTTGATCATTTTATCTAAATTGAAAGTCAAAAAATAATTTTGAGGCATTTGTAAATTTGTAAAGGTTTTAATTTGTTTCTTCTTTCAAAATTTAAAATTAAAATGAATATTTTTTTGGGCATTTGTCAATTTTTCAAGGTGTACACGTAGTAAAAATTAACAAAATTGAAATTATAGGGGTGAAAAATGTAATTAACCTAAAATAATAATAAAGATTAATTATAAATATATCTCTTGAAATTTACTTAAAATATATATTATATTTGTGATTTTTAAAAATTATAAATATATGAATTTGTCATTCTGGGTTGTTTTAGAAATTGGTTATTTTCATTGATTTTTTTAACATTTTTTTAAAAGACATGCAGAAAAATAAATAAAAGAGTTGACCTTTTTTATTTATTTATTTATTTTTTTGACTATTTTAGGCTTCATTTGGAAAGTTGGGTTGGCTTTTGGGCTATTTCCAGGCAAAAAAGTTCATTTGAATTGGTTTTTTTAGTTTTTTTTACTTTTGTGAAGAAAAAAAAGTGAAATGATTGTGATTTAGATATGACATTTTGTCTTGTTAACTTTTAGTCTTTTTCTTTTTTTTGGGGCTAATTTAGCCAAAAAAATCAAAAAAACTTTCATGCTGAACGACACCTTAGGGGTTGTTTGGGGTGCCCTAAATAAGTACATTTTTTTTTTATTTTTTTGGACTAAAAAGTTGAGTAGAAAAAGATAAATGTTTGGGTTAATTTTTTGCCTTTTTACGAAAAAATGTGTAATAAAAAATTGTATAAATAAGTGTATAAGAGAAGTAAGTGTAATAGGCTGTACGACACATTTTTCTAGGCAGAGTGTAGGAGATTAGGACATGATTGCCTCCTCCGCGGGCAACCATTGGATTGTATTGTTCGGCCCGTGAGGCCACCACGAGTCCCATTTTGATAATCTGAGCTGTTTAATGAATAGAACTCGTCGAGTACTATATGCCTGCAAAAAATCACATTGATCTGATATCGAAATCACATTGATCGAATATCGAAATCACATTGATCAGATTAGTTTTTGTTCACCAGTTAAGTATAATACTATCGATTTTTTATTTATTTATACAAAACTGATTTGATCATATAGTTAGCGATATTCGATCAACGTGATTTTTTACAAGCATATAGTACTCAATAAGTTCTACATATTTAACGGTTCAGATTATCAAAATGTGACCAGTGGTGGCCCTCACGAGCCGAATAACACAATCTAAATGGTTGCCCGCAAAGGAGACAATCATTTCTAGACCAGTACAGCAGACCAATAACGCGGACAACCCATCACTTCAGCAAAAAGTTGAGTTGTATTTTTTTATGTGTAAATTCATTTTTTTTTGTGAATAATGATAACCTTTTAACTTTTTAAATAATTTTTTGACTTTTTATCTTTTTTAAGACATGCTAAACCAGGCCTTAGTAAGGGTTATTTTGGAAAGTTGGTTAAAAATTGGCTTTTCTTGATTTTTTTAATTTTTTTTTTGAAAAAAGGTATAAAAAATTAGAGAAGTGATCTAATTCAAAATAAGTTAAAAGCTAACTTTTAGTCAATTTCCCAAATTGAGCCGTTGATAGAAAAAATAAAAAATATTATAATTGTCCTCTTATATAACAGTAAACTTCTTAGAATTATCAATTGAAATATATTAGTGATGTCATTAAAAACTTTTAATTGAATTGATAGTTGATTAATGAAAATAATTATTTGTTATACGATTAAAAATTTTAAGAGACGTAATATAATTTTCATAACCACATAAGATAATTAGTATTTAAAACATATTTCAATGAGTATATTTGTAATTTACTTTACACTAACATCAATCTATCCATACTATTATATGAAGGGTCTGTTTGGGAAAGTGATTTGGGGCTAAAATAATCACAAAAAATAAAATAGGCTATTTTAGCCATAGCAAACAAAACATCACATCAAACCCATAATCATTACACTATTCTCTCAAAAAAAAGTCAAAAAAGTCAAAAAGTCATTCCCAAACCAAGCTTTTTAGCCCAGGCTAAAATAGTCAAAAAAGTCAAAAAGTCAAAAAATAACCCACTTCCCAAACTAACCCGAAGTTAATGGTTGATTTGGTATCTTTAACCTTTTATTTTTAGTAGTCGTTTGGTAATAGATTTTTTTAGTTAGTTTTTTGACTTTAGGTCTTGTTTGGGATGTTCTAAAAAAGTTAAAAAGTCAAAAAGTCACTATCTTATTTAAATCACATAATCTTATTTAAATCACATCATTTTTCCATCACATCACTTCAAACCCAACTTATATTTCATAAAAAGTCAAAAAGTACACTTATTTAGATCATCCTAAACCATCCCTTAGTTAGGGACTAAAAATTTGTTTGATTTGATTTTTTTGATTTTTTTGACTTTTATGAAAAAAGTGAAATGATTATAATTTAAACCTTATTGACTTATTTAGTCTATTTTATTTTTGTGATTTTTTAGCAAAAAGCTGGTTGCAAACAAAGCCTAATGGCCCTGTTTGGTAGAGTTGTGGGAAAGTGCTTATAACTTATGCCTAAACAGCTTATAGCTTATAACTATGAACATAAACTGATTTCTGACTTATAAATTAAGCATCTCCAGCCCCACTCATAGAATAAGCTGATTTCTGACTTCCAAAAAGTTATAAGTTATAGGCTAAACCAAAGACATCAAAATAGCTTAAATTAAACTGAAAGCTGAAATAAACTGCTTTTAAGTTCTGCCAAACAGGCACAATATGTCAATTGGATTTTTCATTATTAATTTTACCCTCAACAATTTTATTATATATTTTTTAAAGATAAAAATATAATTTCTCACTTACAAAACAATTAAAACTACTTTTTTAAATATATATTATTTTTTCGCACACAATATGTGTTTTTTTTCAGTAAATAAAAAGGTAAATTACACTATTTCTTTTGAAATTTGAAAAAAATATTTTTTAAGACTTTAATTCATATATCATTTAGTTTCAATTTTATCAATATTCATTAGTTGTATAGATAAAAAAAAATGATAATACTATCTTTTTAACTTAAATGTATATTTAATTAATTTATTTTTGTATTTATATATATATATATATATATATTCGCAGTAATTTCGACATGTTTAACCTTACTCAACAGAGATATAAATGCAATTATGCTAAGATTGTTAATTTTATATTTAAATTATATTTTTAATTTTTTTTGTACAAGTTAAAAAATTATATTTTAAATGAGATTTTTTAGTCCTAAGATTGTTTTGAAAAATTGATTAAAAATTGACTCTTTCATTTTTTTATTAAAAAATATATAAAAAATAAAGAGCTAATATGACTAAAAAAATTTAAAAAATTAAACAAATTAACTTTTAACCAATATATCAAAATAAGTTAAAATAATTAAAAAGTAAAAAAAATTGATTCGCATACGAAATGAAATCTTGAAAATTCCCATGAACTGATTATTCTTATACTGAAAAGTAGCAACCTTGCATGCCTACATGGACAGTGATGCCTTATCAATTCTAGAAGCCTTACCTGCTGCATGAAAATCAATGAAAATATATGAGGCGCTGCATCGGAACCGACAGCCTAGCACAGCACATGGGTTTAATTGACCCAAATGTTTTGTGGGCCCCAATTGACGTGGACTGGAAGCAATGGTGGATATCGGATCTGAATTTTCTTTCTTTAATATATAATATAAAAAAATGTTATAAATTTTAAATTTTTTTATCAAATAAATAATTAAATATCTCATATTAATAAAATATTTAGTTATTTATTTAAATAAAAATTTAATATCTTTAACAGTATTCTATAATATAATGATCTTATTATCAGAATCAGGAGTAGTTATCAGCTATTCTTGTCTTTCTTAATTTTGATTAGTAATAGATTTAGTATTTTCTAAATAAAATAAAAAATAAAAAAATGTTTGTTTCTACTTTTCAAAATTTTTTTTTAGAAAATTATACTTTCTTATTTTCCGTATTTTTTTATTTTTAGTGAATTTTTTAAATATTTTAAGTAATATTTTTACTTTTTAGACACACTTAACATAAATACACTTAAAAAGTAAAAAAAATTGTAAAAAAATCTTTTAAAAATTTACTAAATACCAAAAATACAAAAAAATACAAGAATTCAGTACATTTTTTATATTTTTATGTATTTATTAAATTTTTAAAATATTTTTCACAATTTTTTTACTTTTTAGATACACCTAAGTATGGTGTATCTAAAAAAGTAAAAAAAATGTTTAAAATTTAAAAAATATTAACTAAAAACAAAAAAATACGAAAATCAAAAAAGTCAATTTTTAAAAAATTTAATCCAGAAAACTCAAACCAAACGCACTGATTAGTATTTTCATGCTGACATACAATACTTGAATAATGCTAGATACACTAATTGATATATCAACTAATATATTAATGAATGATATGATATAATTTTAGAAATTTTAAATCTTTGTAATTTGTATAATGAGTGGGGTCATAGTTTTAAAATAATAATTTCATAACTATGTTGGTACAGTAATATACTAATCAGTACACGTAATATTACCAATAATATTTATGCTTAAAAACATAAAAATATATTTTTAATGATTCCACGTGACTAATACCAGTATTAACCTAATTGTATGTAACAACCTTTTAAGGCTATATTTGAGATACTACATTGGGTTAAAATAGTCATATATGACAAAATTGACACTTCTAGTCAAATAAGATAAAATATCATATCTAACTCGTAATCATTTTATTTTTATTTTACAAAAATTAAAAAAATCTAAACACTTATCCTAAATAAGACCTTTTAACTACGTACTAAAATAATTAAAAATGAAATTTTATACATCATCAAGCCTTGGGCCAAGTTTGACATACCTCAAATAATTCATCTTTTTATCTTTTTTTCATCACATCGCCTCTCTACTTTTTTGCACATCTTTTCGTAAAAAAACAAAAAATACACTTACTTAGGTCATCCCAAACAACCCCTTACTCTCAATGTAAATAGCCCGTAACATATATGGTCAACGAATGAGTCCCTCTATGTGTTGGCCCCACAGTGAGAGTTATTCTGGTGACTGGTCAATTTTGCGCACGCATATTTTTTCATATATATATATATATGTATATCAATTTAAAAATAATTTTAAACAAATTTGTTTATCAATTTGAAAATAATTTTAAACAAATTTGCTTAAATGTAAAACAATTTTTGTGGTTATAATTTGAAATTTAACATCCAGACTGAAATGTGCATTGGGCTACAACTTCTGATATATTAAAAAATTGAGATCAAGGTGTTTAACTTGGGTTTGAGTTTTAATTTTTTTATCAAAATAATCATTGGGCCAAGCAAACATGTTTGCTGTATATATATAGAGTCGTGTTATATGCCTCGAATATTGAGACGTGAATTTGCCTCGAATTTGTTTAATCGGTTGTCCGGCCGGATCGGTAAAGAGGCTAACAGTGGCAGTCAACAAGGTGACAATCACAGTAGACAAGTGCTTCACCGGTCGTCTAGCCGGTCGACCAGTGAACACAAATTCGCGCCATTCACGCCTGAATCTCTTGAGACCTGAAGCATTAACCATATATATATATATATATATATTTTTACAATCGTATTCGAGGAGATGTAATTTGTTTTTATAATTACTACATGATAACTTTATTATTAATTGTGTCAAACATAACATTTTTTATGAATTATAATAATTTTCATTATATATTTATAATGGAGAGGTTCTGTTATATTATCTAATGATTTATGGAAAAATATCACTTAAGTTTTTGTTTTTTCATGAAAAAAAGTAGAACTTATTGATATTTTCTCCCTTTTTTCTGTTTTTTTTTTCTTAAAGAAAAAAACAAATTTTTCATTTCACCCATCTTGAAATGCTTATACGATTATTATATAATTTCATCATATTTATCTTAAGAAAATAAATAATTTATATATAACATTTATTTTTTTAAAGACAAATATAATAAAATTATGTGATTGTAATTACTAGATCAATCTATTTTTAATTTTTTTTAATAACTAATCTACGTAACCCATAAAATAAACGACTGAAGTTTCAAAAATTTAATCATAATCAGCCTATGGGTCCAATTTAACAATTCAATCCACTTCAATGGACTCGTTAGTATTGGGCTTCTTTCCTCATGGGTCATTTTTTTTTTGTTGTTTTTTTTTTTGTGTTTTTGTTATTTGTTACACAAATTCTTCATTTACATATATGGTAGACCTTTTTGTTTAAAAAAAAAATATTTTATTTATTTTCAGCAGAATTTGTAGCAGCAACAACACCCCAATTCTTCTACGGACACAAAATTGATCATAAAATTAATCACAAAAAATAATTTTGGCTACACATATCGGATGGTAAGATATCATAAAAGATACAATTTCATTCAGATTGCACCACTTATATATGTAGTTACGTAATCGATTTTGTAGTCGTAGACTTATTGTATATACACTATCTATCTATCTATCTATCTATCTATACTATGTATAAAATGACCACTCATGTTGGTATCCTGAAATCTTAGCTTCTTTGAGTGACAAGCGTCCTTTTTTTTATTTTTAAATTTAAAACAAAAAAAATTAGATAAATGGAAGGTGTAGGACTTAAACCAAAATTAGATAAATGGCAGAGTATGACTCAAACCTTAGAACCTTGGGTCTAACGAAGAAGACTCTTACTACTTGAATAGTACACAATATATAATAAATATTTTATTTTATTTTTACTTATTTACATTGCATACGTATTGCATGCACTAACCGTTAATATCTATTTTTTTATTTATACTATTATTAAAAGTGAATATCTCATTTGGTGTCTATGAACTTCCTTATCCCCTTTTACCAGGTATACTTCTATTCTTGTGCTAAGTGTCAATTTCTATATCCAAAAGAAAAAAAGAAAAAAAAAGTAGCCTTCTATTCTTGTGTCAAGTGTCAACTTCTCTATCTTAAAAAAAAAAAAAAATAAAATAAAAAATAAAAAATAGTAGTTAAAAAAATGCACAAGACTTGAACCCAAGACCATTCACTTAACTTATTAAAGAACACTCTCGTCACTTAAACAACATAGAAAATATATTGTGAATTCAAAATTAAAATTTATATTTTAGGCACACCCATCGGGTGGAGTTACACCCCTAGTATTGTATAAAGCAAAGACTCAAGTTAGTGTCTTGAAACCTTTTTATGTGTGCTAATGGTTGTTTTAGAAAGTGACTACTCTATCTGTCTCAAAATATTAGTCCTTTATTTCATTTTCTATTATCTCAAAATATTAGTCATTTTTAAAAAATTAAGAAATAAAATAATATGATTTTCCTATTTTGCCCTTATTTTAAATTTATTAACAACACAAAAAGTACAATTGTGATAATTTATATTTTCAAAAAATTATACTATCAAAGGATAATTTTGAAAATTAATATTTTTAAAGTGTAATATTTACTATAAAAAAAAGTTGAATTCCCCAAAATGGACTATTCTTTTGGGTTGAATGAAGTATTTTAATTACCTTTTTAATTTTTTACGAAAAGGCGTATAAAAAATATTTGAAAAAATGACTTTTTAACTATTTTAGTATCTTTCCAGAACAGCCCTAAGGGCATCCTAACATTTTCTATTATCTCAAAATATTAGTCATTTTTAAAAAATTAAGAAATAAAATAATATGATTTTCCTATTTTGCCCTTATTTTAAATTTATTAACAACACAAAAAGTACAATTGTGATAATTTATATTTTCAAAAAATTATACTATCAAAGGATAATTTTGAAAATTAATATTTTTAAAGTGTAATATTTACTATAAAAAAAAGTTGAATTCCCCAAAATGGACTATTCTTTTGGGTTGAATGAAGTATTTTAATTACCTTTTTAATTTTTTACGAAAAGACGTATAAAAAATATTTGAAAAAATGACTTTTTAACTATTTTAGTATCTTTCCAGAACAGCCCTAAGGGCATCCTAAATGGTGTATCAATTTTTTCATCAAATTTGAGTAAAAATTTGAGGAAAAGCTATTTTTGATATCAAGTACTTCAACCAAGGGTTTTGCGGTTTTGTCAAATTTTTCACAATTTTTCTTCTTGAGGCTGTCATCTGGGGGGTCGACTAGGAGGATGGCCGGCTAGTGTAATTTTTTCACGAACTTTTGCCTTGAGGTGGTCATTCGGTGGTGAAAATCTAACAGCAATGAACAGTAATTTGATGAAAGACATATTTGTCCTCAGTTTGATGAAAGAAAAGTGAAATCCTAGATTTGATTCTAATTTGATGAAACCGTTGGAACTAAAAAAGGAACAAATTTTCATCAAATTCAAATTTAATGATGAGTTTGATGTACGGTTAGAGATGGTCTAAGAATACCTCTCATCAATTTTTTTTGAGGACTTCATCATTTTTTTTTAAAACACACTCCTAATTCCATAATTACTAGTAATCATTTTTATACCACCTACTCGTAATGATGTACACATCTTAATGTGAATTTGTTGAAAAAATAGAATACATGTGTGAATATGTTGAAAAATAGTATAAAAGAATAATGCGTACCTAGCCGAACTCATATATCTATACTAATGGTTTGTATATGCGATGTATGCACATTTATAAAAAAAATAATATTATAAAAATAACAATAAAGAAAAATACATACAGTGGCGGAGCCAAGAAAATAAATCAGAGGGGGCACTTTTTAATTACAATATTGAAAATATTTACAAAAATATGTCACATAAATTTTTACGATTGACTTCGAGAAAGATAAAAAAAAAAATAATAATAATTAGTGTGTTTGGTTTGAATTTTTTGAATTAAGTTTTTTATTTTTTATTATATTTTATTTTATTTGTTTTTTGTGAATATTTTTAAATTTTTAAGCATTTTTTTTTAACTTTTTTATATGCATGATGTATCTAAAAAAAATAAAATATTTGTGAAAAAATATTTTAAAAAATTAATAAATACATAAAAATACGAAAAATATACTGATTTTTTATATTTTTTTTTAAATTTTTGGTATTTACTGAATTTTTAAAGATTTTTTTCGCAAAAATGATACTTTTTAAATATATTTATGTTGAGTGTATCTAAAAATTTAAAAAATTGCTTAAAATATTAAAAAAATTCAATAAAAATAAAAAAATACGAAAAATAAAAAGTACGAAAACTTGTTTGGTTTGCCTTTTTTCAGAAATGGTTTTGGAAAATTATTTTAGAGAGCGAGTTTTAAAAAAAGTGATTGATTTGATGTGTATGAGAGAGAGTGTGTGATTTTGGAAAGTAGGTAACCAAACAAAATTTTGAGATTTTTTTTGAAAAAATTTGTTTGGTTTGATTACTCTTGAAAATTTATTTATACAGAATTTTTTCCAAAAATTTTTCTGAAAAACAAACCAAACAAGCCTAGAATTTTTTGAAAAGTGTTTTTAAAAAACTCTAACCAAACAAAGTGAACATGTTATTTGTAATTAGCGTATCATGAACAACATTAAAAAAAGTCATGGATATAAAGTTTTAAAATAAATTATATAATGATAACGTAATTTTTTATACAAAATATGCATAAAAATTCAATATAATAGTCATATCACGCAATTATTGACATGTGATATTACCAACCAATAATAAAGAAACACATGGAGGATGAACCTTATATATTAAATGTAATTAACAATTCAATAAATTTTATATTTTCATTGAGATTAATTATATTTGCATATCAATAATGGTAGAAATCACCATTATATTGAAATTTTTATAGATAATAATATCGTAGTCTCTTTATTTTCAATTAAAACAATCATTATTGTTCTTATAATTTTAAATATATCATTGACATTTCACTCTAAATAATATTTTTATAAATTTTTTTATATAAATATTTTCTTTATGTTTGTTAAAAAAAAAAAAAAAATCCAAAACTCAAGGGGGGCACGTGACCTCCCTGGGCCCACCTTTCCTCTGCCCCTGAATACATATATATTATATATTGCTTAAGTGACAAGAGCCTTTATTATTCAACCCATTGTCATGGGCTCAAGGCTTGTTCTTCTCTTCTCTTTGCATAATTTTTAAAAAAACTCTAAATGTAGGAATTCAAAATATTAGATATATTTGTGTCAACACCATCAGGAATATTTTGAAACAATTCAAAATATGAGATATATTTGTGTCAACACTACTAGTCATCACTTTATATTAAATATATATATTTATATACTAGAAAGTGTCTTCAAACCCATATGGTGGTAGATCAAGAAATTAATAGTTACAAAAGGACCATGTATTTGAATTTAACAGTTATAAAAACTAGTTTATGAATAGAAACAAAGCGACCCAAAGAATTCATATCTAAATTTTTTATTTACTTTATTCTATTTATAGAATAGATACTTGTGAAGTCATGATCAATTGCAAAATTGCACAAAAGCAAAAGCAGCAGAGTCCACTCAGCCAGTTGTGATGAGAGCAGCATATGCATACAACAAAGTGATGGCTACACAAGTCCCCACTGGACAGCGAGGAGTTTTTGGCTTTTATTTGAACTTTATAATCCCACCAAAACATTCTCTTATCAATTTTTGACCTTCCTTTTTTTTTTTTTTTTCACATGCCTAGTTAGTTTGGTAGATAAGAATGAATAAAATGATTGATGAAAAATTTGTATATTTCTTTTTTTCTTACAAGGTGTGATTTAATAACAGTAAGATTTATTGTTAGAAATATCTTAAAATGAGAGAATTTTTTCCTTAAATATTAGGCAGTTTAACTTGCTTAATAGACGAGTCACTCTTAAAAATAGTGAATCTTATTATTCAAATATAATTACATGTTTCAAGATAAATTTGTAACCACATATGTACACATAATATAGTTTATTATGTCTACATAGTAATACATTATTAAATGATAGTACTATATGTTGGTGATTGTATAATATCACCATTATACTGAATTTTTTCCTAACCTTTTCAGTAATGGGATAAGATCAGTAGGCTACTACCGCTACATACCTCCTTCAAATTTCGTTTTAGTGGGAGCTCCATATAAGTCAGCTCTTAATCAAATAGTTACATTGTCATGTGTATGTCTCACTGTCCTTGCTCTAAAAAGTGTTTGCTTCCTCCTCTATATGAGTAGAAGGCAAGTGTGCAATAATTCAACAAAAAGCTAAGTTCTCTCAATCTCATGAGCTTTGTGGGCATTTTCTAGTACTTTAATATGATAAAAAAACCTCTTTCCCAAATGGGTTTTTGCTCATTCCAAATTCCAGTCACTTTGCGGCGACTCGTAGCGGTTTTTACGATGTTCATGGCAATATCAGGACGACTAGCAGATTGCAAATGTGCTTTTGAGGCTATTTTCAACTTTGGCGATTCGAATTCCGACACGGGCGGGTTTTGGGCAGCTTTTCCCGCAGAGTCCGGGCCTTTTGGGATGACCTACTTCAAGAAACCGGCCGGTCGGGCTACTGATGGGAGGCTCATGATTGATTTCTTAGGTAAATTTTTAGATAATTAATTTCTTTACTGACTTAATTTTTTTGCAAACTTGCATTTTCTTTGTTGGAAGATGGAAATTGATGCACAAGTTATCTCATTGCGAAATGTGAAGTGTGAACACACACACACAGATGCCAGGCACACTTTCTTGCATTTTCTTTTCAGCCAAACAGTGAGCATAATGGTTCTCTTAGGATGAGGATCCATTTAGCTGATATGAACATTGGCATTTTTTGTTTGTGTTGTTGAACTGTGTTCACACAAATAGTGCAGTTGTCTTGTTCTTCATTGGATCTTCCATTATCTTTTCAGTGCTCAACTACTTTTCAAAGACACAATCTCAAGAGTGTTTAATGATTTAATTATATACTAAAAATTAATTAATTTTTGTTAAATCATTGAACTAAAAAATTATTAACCATGAGTGGAGAGACTTCTAAAATATTAACTAAGTTTTGGAAAAATTATCACATAGGTTTACCTCATATCCTACCTGATATGTTCATACAATTCTATTGGTTTCATACCCTATTATTTCTTATTATTTCTTATACATTACATAAAATAACCAATAGATAATTGAAAAAATACACAACATAATTGAAAATTTTAAAAGATAAAATAATTCCTCCTAAGTTTTAAGTGACTTAAAAAATAATGTGGTATAATTTTAATAGTAAAAAAATAATAATAAGTTGGGTTGTTCGATGTCATCATCATGTATAGATCCAATTGTGAGATAAGTCAAGGCTAAGTAGATTTGAACGGTCAACGGTAGAGCATATTGAAAACCAGTCAACGGTAGAGCATATTGCTAGGTTCACTGCTTAATGTAGTGAATTTACCAATAATGATTACATAAAGTTAAGACTGTTCCCAAATTCTCTAACTAGGGCAGCTTTTGTATGGTATATTAACCTTACACCTGGCTCTATCCAAACTTGGCAACAAATGGAGGAGGCATTTCATGCCTAATTCTTCCAAACGGAGCCAAAAGTTTCCATGGCAGACTTGGCAAGGTTGAGTCAAAGGCCTGATGAGAAGAAGCGCCAAAAATATATGTTGGCTTTTTTGGCTTTCGAAGGTTATTATTGTAATTCTAAGCGTGCCAGCAAGGATCAATCAGTCTTTACAGAAGATTAATTGCCAATCAAATATAAGATGATTGTGTTTCAGTTCTATCTACCTCAACGAAGATGACTTTTACTGGTGGCTTTGTTTAGAAGAATTAAGCAAACAACGATTTAAATGAAGAACAATTGTTGGCATCACATCAATTTTGATATTAAAAATCCAGCAGGCTCCAAAAATTTTGTCTCAATGTAATTTTAGTCGTATCATTATATTTCAAAATTTTCATGTATAAGGATTCCTAATATCTTATATTGAAATAGAGAAACAAAGATAATTGAAAACAAATGATCTCTTAACCAATCTAGCCCGATAGTCTTATTACTAGCAGTAGAGTCTTTGTCCAAATCTATTATATCCCTTGTCTCCTACCATCTCTAAGATTCGCTTTCTCCTATGCCACTTCTAAGATTCATTTTGTGATTTGATTGAAAGAATGATTTAGACAAATGATCCGATCTTATTAGAATGGCACTTCAACGCACTACAAGAAAACACACATTTGGCGACTAAATGTTTAGTCACCAAAAGTCCTTTTTTAGTCGCCAAAAGTCGAATTTTCACTTTCCCCAACTAAATATTTTAGTCGCCGGTTTTGTCGCGAATAAACGGTCGCGAATACGTACGTTTAATCAAGAATAACATTGGATAAATTAAAACAAATGATACTTGAAAATTAGCCATTATTGGGTACTATCACTTTATAAACAAAAAACCCATCAATGTAATTTACATTTTCAAGATTATTATTACTACATTCTGATATACAATTCTGTATAGATTTTTATTTGTGAATCACTTTTTAGCAATTTTTAATGGTCAATTAACATTGTATTTTTTTCTTGGTAGCTCAAGCTCTAGGGTTGCCATTTTTGAGCCCATATTTGCAATCAATTGGATCAGATTACAGACACGGGGCCAACTTTGCAACATTGGCATCAACAGTTCTCCTGCCAAAAAGTTCCCTATTTGTCTCTGGGCTAAGCCCTTTTGCTCTGGCCATTCAGCTCAACCAAATAAAGCATTTCAAGGTTAAAGTTGATGAACCTCAATCTAATGGTAAAAATCGAGTGCACCGTGGTGCTTCTATATTCAATTGATTATTTTATCTACTGTTATTTGGGTGGAAAATGTTTTTGACATTTTTTAATAGTTAGTATGATGAAAAGTGAAGTCAATAGAAAGTATTTTCAATTGTTATTAAAAAAAAACGAGTTAATTTTGGCTGAAAGCATTTTTTACCACCACCACTTACAATCATTGTCGTTGCCACCGCCTTTGCTTCACCCACACCACCTTACTATCACTACTAGAACCACCAATACTATGATTTTCAAGATTACAACTAAACACAACAAAGTGTTTTTTTGCAGAAGACATTTTTGAAAAATATGTTTGATAAAATGATGCATGACATTATATATTTTTATTTTATATTTTATAATTAATATTTAGTTAGGCATATTTAATTTAGTATATAATAGTATAGATTTATTTAATTTCTTAATTTTGATTTGATGCAAGTTTTGTATTCTATTAGCTATGATTTTTATTTCTTATTTTATTAGTTTCTTATTCTCCAAGAAATAGGTTAACTATAAAGTTGTAAGCCTTAGAGTTATGGGGTTGAAATTGATATTTAATTAATAAAAATTGAGAGTTTTCTTAATATTATTCGTTCGTAGAGAGAATATTTTTAATTCGAATTTGGTCGTGGTTCAATTTTGTTCTTTGCTCTTTTTTTCAATACCCTTCCCTACATCATAAAATATATTTTTTAAAAAAAATGATTTTTATCAAAAAAAAAAAATGTATACTTCTAACGAGAATTTGAACTTTATTTTTTTTAGGTAGATAACTTTGAATGTTGATTGATTTACAGGATCAAACAATCTTCCACAGCCAGACATATTTGAAAAATCAATATTCACGTTCTATATTGGTCAGAATGACTTCACTTCCGACTTAGGATCTCTTGGCATGAGTGGATCAAAGATTATGCTTTCTCAAGTGGTTTCCCAAATTGCCGCCACCATTAAGGTCAGCATTTTCACCGACTTGGGTTTTGTCAATATAGTATAAATTTGCAATAAAAATGCTAAAAACACATTACTGTGTTATGCATTTCACCAGAATGAATGTAATTTTGTGCACCCTTTTTAAAAATTGTTTTTTAGTGAAAATTTTTGCGTTTTTAGCATTAATGTTTGTGACAAAAATTATATGGACTCAATAGACAAGTATACTTAATCTTCCGACTTGGGTTTTGTCAATATAGTATAAATTCACAGTAAAAATGCTAAAAACACATTACTTTGTTATGCATTTCACCAGAATGAATGTAATTTTGTGCACCCTTTTTTTAAATTGGTTTTTAGTGGAAAATTTTGCGTTTTTAGCATTAATGTTTGTGAAAAAAATTATATGGACTCAATAGACAAATATACTTAATCTTGCATTAAAATGGAGTTGTTGATAATATTACATTCGTCCAAGATAAAGTTTACATTCTAGTAAAATGAATGCACTACTGCTAGTGCTACATTTTGTAGACTTTTTAAAAAAATTTATGTGTTTCTTTTTATTGATTTACAATATATCACAAAATTAGGTTGCATAATAAATGGACCAATGACTTGAATATATATATCATGAAATTTGGTACTTAGTGGTGTTTTAGAAAATTGGTAAAAAGTTGATTTTTTTGACAAAAAAACTAAGTTATTTTGGGTCAAAACTGACTTTTTTAACTAAAAACACTAAAATATCAAAAAATTAGTTGTTTTTAGTGTGTTTCTAAAAGACCCCTAATCTTGCACCAAAGTGGAGTACGGGTAGCACTGCATTTGATCTTGATAGGGCTCACACTCAAGGAGAATGAATGCACTGTTGTCAGAACTACACTCATCGCACTTTTATCAAAAAGTTTAGAATAAATTTTACTTTACTTCTTATGATTCTGAACCATATGCAATTTTGAATGCACTGTTGTCAGAACTACACTCACCGCACTTTTATCAAAAAGTTTAGAATAATAAATTTTACTTTACTTATGATTTTGAACCATATGCAATTTATTCTTAATGTTTAGAAATTAACTATATAACTCCTATATGATTTGTAAACTAAAGTCTACCGTTTATTTTTTCATCCAAATTAACTGACTATCGGTTCACACGCTCATGAAGAGAATAAGTTTTATTTAAAACTAAAATACCCTTACACATCTTTAAATTTACAAAAACATGTCATTCTTCCCTAAACCTATATATCTACACATACACACACATAATTTTATTTATTTATTTTTCATTTGTTCTCTAATGGCTACCACTGTATGTATCAATGAAGTTTGTTGGGTCAAAACAGTGGCAAGCAATCAACAAAAACTTTCTAGTGGGTTTGATTTCATTATTCAATTTTTGATTATGGTTGGTGGATTTGATTACCTTGATTGTGGGTGTTTGGTAAAGCTTAAATCCAACTTATTTTATTAGTGAAGGATATTTTGAGGATTTAGCTGTAACCTTAAATGTGTAACCTTGACTCCAACTTGTTTTATTGTATTTCCTTGTTTTCTTGAACATTTCTGAAGTTCCTAAAAAAAAAAGAATATGATTTCGAGAAATTGTCTGAATTGGAATTTTATTATGATAGTAATAGTCATAATCGCCCTTTTTTTTGGCCAGAAATCCACTTTTTTTTTTTTTTTTGGCTTCGTGTG
>NW_021025304.1:1259301-1314456 GCF_004153795.1 Camellia sinensis
TTTTTTGACTATTTGACTAAAATATGAGTTAAAAAAAATTAATATGTTTGAGATGACTTTTTGACTTTTTATAAAAAGATATGTAAAAAGTAGAGAGAAAAGAGAATCTTTGACTTTTTAGTATGGGTTGTTGGCTTTTTGACTTTTTTAGTAACTTTTTAACTTTTTAGCTAAATGAGAGAGTTTCCAAACGGAGCCTTAGAAAGGAAAAGCATATGATATATGCACCCTATCATAAATTAACGTAATTTTAACACAAAATTTCGTAACGTCAATCACAAAATGCTTAATTTCGTTATAAATTAGAGTAATAAAGAAGGTCGTAACCAAGTCAAAAACTATTATAACATCAACTATAAAATTTTGGACATTTTGTTACGCTATTTGTGTTGAGGTTATGAATTTTGTAATTAATATTATGAAATTTGTAGTAAAATTATGTCAATTTATGTAGGGTGCATATGATATGTACCCCTAAAAGGTTGCTCAATGTAAGCTTCTTCTTGAAAATAATAGTCCAACAGATATACATATGCCCAACAATCAACCTTGAGGAAACTATCAGCCCACTAGCCCAACAATCAACTTAAAAAAGAGCTACATATAATGGGAAGGAAAAAAATAATACAACAAAGCCCCATAATGTTATTTTTTTTGACTTTGGTTTTCAGAAAATATTTTTTAAAAAATTTTATTTTTTTTATTTTTTGTATTTTTTTTTGTTGTCAATGATTTTTTAAAATATTTTAAGCAATTTTTTTATAAAATTTTTTAGACACACCTAATATGAATACACTTAAAAAGTATAATATTTGTGATTTGTTTTTTAAAAATTCACTAAATACTAAAAATACAAAAAAATATGAAAATTCAAATACATTTTTTGTATTTATTAATTTTAAAAAATATTTTTTCACAAATATTTCACTATTTAGATAGATCTAAGTAAGGTGCATCTTAAAAAGTAAAAAAGTTGCTTAAAATTTTAAAATTATTCACTAAAAACAAAAAACACAAAAAATTTAAAACTCAATTTTCAAAAAATTAAATTTAGAAAACTGAAACCAAACACACTGATTAATATTTGCATTTAGTAAGAATTGACTCTTTAATCTTCTAGATGAAAGTGTACAAGAGTGATTAGTTGAGTTAGTCCAATTGATTTTTCATATTACTAGATAGAAAATAATAGATGCCGAAATGTACACATTTAGGCCTCCTAAAATACAATTGTTATTCCTTGAATTATTGTTACTTTACAATTAGTTTGTATATGTGTAGGTTATTCGGGCTTGTGAAAAGAAATTAACCTTAATTTGAAGTATTTGAAGCCCGAGAGACAAGACTCAACCCAAGTTTAAAGGCTCGAAAGATGTAAATAATTGAATCAAGCAATAAAAACCCAACTTATGAGATTTGAAGAAAGAAAAGTTAAAATTGTTACAATCCTGCTATAGAAGTCACTATGCACAGGCTTCAATATTTTGGATGTATCTCTTTCGTCCGATATCGGATTGAAATGATTCAAGCAACATTGGAAAGATACTTAGAGGGCTAAGATTTTGTGTCAAATAGGAATTTTCAAATTCTGACTTATAATTGGTCGAAACAGGCCACCTAAAAAGTTAGGAATAATTACATCCAAATTTTCCTTTCATTTTGGAACTAACCTCTTGGATATTACTTAGAAGGGTGCTAATGTCTATAAATATAAAACCCTATTCATTATTATGGTTGTTCTTGGTTTTAGAGAGAGAAGGCGAAGGCTACGAAGACATGTGCAACTAAAGAGTCTTAAATTTCGATCTAAACACTTTTTGACTTCGCTTTTTCACTCTCCTCTATCTAAACCCTATTTTCGAAAACCTTAACTCCTAAACACTAGATCTCATTTATTTTTAGCAAGAATCCATCCTTGCTTCCTCATCGAAGTTGTTCATCTCATCAAGAGCTACATTTTGGACCGATTGGATCTTGGTATCGTAGAGATTCATCTTTGGGTCTTCATCCATTCTTCCACAACTTTTAGGAATATCTTTACCCTTATATATTTATATTTTGATCTCAATAAATGTGAATCATGTGATGAATAGCACTATTGAAATATTTATATATATATATATATATATGTGGGTTTTGTGCAATAGGGTATCTATGGGGTAAATTGATGATGGATTATGCCTTCCACTATGCATGTTGCCGTGGTTACAACCAAGATGAGGTCGTGTTAAGGACCAAACATGGATGTTAGTACCCACTTTCCATGTTGTGCCTGTTATGATTAGCCAGATGCGAGATCTCATTTGGCTCTTGGAAGGCGAGCAAATAGAGAATTCGGGTTAGGCGCTAGAAAGCGACTAGACTAAGATCTGTACGGTGTATCGAGTATGACGTCACTCTTTTAGAAGAGTTACTCCACCGTAACATGTATTCATACTACATGTGCTTGGCGACCGAGTAATGAGGTGAGAGAATGAATCCCTATTTCCTTACCGTGTGAGTCTTACGTGTCATTATTGATATGACTTTTATTTATGTAGCCTTTTGTGACTTTTGACTATGTCATAAGGTAAGGGGTTAACGTTCTGCTACTTTGGTATGTTGCCTGCGGTCATGTATGATTCGGCCTTAAGGGACATCACTGGGAAAGCGGTCAAACCTAAACTAAATGGCAAGAGGGCAAATGGAAGATCATCTAGTATTACACCACTATTGTATATTCATTGCCGGCAACTCACATCGCTTTGTTTGAGGCAGATTGAATGTGAATATATTGCAAGAATTGAGAGGGTCAAATATGCTCTTTTGAGGGATTAGAGATGTTTTTTGGACCGGTGTAATTAGATGGGTCTGGGGTATATGAGACACTATTTCTATTCTTTTTGGGTTGATGTCTCTATGCTGGCTCATTTTAAGTTTCTAGTATAGAGCTCCCACATGTAGGTGTTTCTCAGCGGTCGCACGGTGCATTGGCTAGTATGAGATTGTTCATTTTTGAGGAGATTGAGATAGAGATGTGGCAGTGTCATGCCAACTCATGTGCGAGTGGGAGATGTCAGAAATTGGGCGCCCATGTGGCATGACCCTTTGAACCCTTTTGAACCTTATCCAAGTAAGTTTGAATTTGAATTCAAAACTTATTTGGATAACCACTCATGATATCTATATCTATCATATCAACTGATATGGATAGATTGATATATATGCTTATATATCAGATTCTATGGTTAAGATATATACTGATATCATATACGTTATGTGGTTTTTACCCATAACCTTTTTTCCTAGACTCTCTCTCTCTCTAACTCTCTCCCATATGAGAACGATCCAGCCTCTGCACTGTGACTTGTGTGGGTGATACTCATACTATAGTATCACTCCACTGTTGGGTTCGTTGTTTGCATTTATGGAAACACGTAATTTACCCACAAGATTCTTTGCTTCAGGTTCTATCACCTCAGGTATAATCTGATATTATTTTTCCGCTGCGTTATGCTTGATGTTGCAGATACATTTGTGTCAACACCACTAGGGATATTTTGAAACAATTCAAAATATGAGATATATTTGTGTCAACACTACTAGCCTTCACTTTATATTAAAAAAATATATATATATATATTAGAAAGTGTGTTCAAACCCATATGGTGTGTGGTTACAGTGACTGATATAAAAACTAGTTAGAATAGAAACAAATTGACCTAAAGAATTCATATCAAAAAAATTTTATTTACTTTATTCTATTTGTAGAATAGATACTTATGATCAATTGCAAAATTGCACAAAAACAATGTCAGCAGAGTCCACTCAGCCAATTGTGATGAGAGCAGCATATGCATACAACAAAGTAATGACTGCACAAGTCCCCACTGGAAAGTAATGGCTACACAAGTCCCCACTAATCCCACCAAAACACTCTCTTATCAATTTTTGACCTTTTTTTTTCTTCACATGCCTAGTTAGTTTGGTAGATAAGTGTGACAACTCTGTCCACTAATTAGTGCTAATGTATGATTAAGCATGTTAATTGACTGATTGACTGAAATCCTAAACTGATTGATTGAGTGTATAGCTTAAGTGCATTTCTATCTGTTGACTGTTGAATTATCTGTTCATGTATTATGTCTAAACTGCAAATTGAAGGCCCTATCGGCAGCCAAATCCGGAACCGATTAGTGTTTTGTGTTAATTAGAATTTATATGATTTTATGGTATGTTTAATTGAAATTTGATTTTGTATGATTAAATTAGATTAAATAATGTTGTATTGCATTAGTTGGACTTATTTACCAAAATGCCATGTTAATGGGCCATCTCATAAAACATTTGAGACTTAATTCATACCTCTTCCTCAGCCATTTCCTTATACCAAACCAACTAGAGAGAGAGAGATAGGGGATAGCTTGATTTCATCTTGTTTTGGCTTGGAGATTAAGAGAGTTGAAGGAAATTTGCATAATTGAGCTTCTACATTTGAAATTGGAGACCTAAGGTAGGACATTTACCTTCTTGTTTGTGAATTCAAGTTAGTTCTTGCATGGTTCATGGTTGATGGGAGCCTAAGGTCATAAGTTGGTCTTAAATTGATGAATTGAAACTTGTATCATGCATGCATGTTCATATTGTTGAATTTTGAAGTTGTTTCATGAGGATTTCTTCATGCATGTTCATATTTTTGGTCTTGATCCATGAACTCACCATGTTTTGAAGTTAAACATTGCATTTGATCTTGTTTTGTAACATTGGAGTTCCTAGGAACCCATGCATGTGTTGAATTTGCATTGTTCTTCATGTTCATGAAAACTTCTTTGAAATTTGTGTTCAATTGAACTACCTTTGGGCTTTGATTTCTCAAATTGATTTTTGAAACATGTCATATTATGAGTTTACAAGTGTTTTCCAGAAAATTAGCCCAAAAGGATCGAATTTGATGCTTTAAATATTGATTTTGAGCTTGGAGGTTCAATCTGGAAATTCCATAATTTGGACCCACGCTCAAGCGAGGAACTCCACGCTCGAGCGTACACTTTGTGTTCATGCAGTCCGCTCGAGCGAGGAAATTGACGCTCAAGCGTGAAATGCGTGTATCCAGCACTTTGCATGTGTTTACAGTCCGCTCGAGCGAGCAAATGCACGCTCGAGCGAGGACTTGTGTCTCACGCTCGAGCGAGGGTCGAGCGCTCGTCGAGCGTGAATTTCATGCATCCAGTACTTTTGCAGTCCGCTCGAGTGAGGAAAGTCACGCTCGAGCGGAGATCCTTTGTCTGCATGTCCGCTCGAGCGTAGAAAGCCACGCTCGAGCGAGACCCCTGTTTTCTGAAAATTTTGAAAAGTGTTTTTAAGTACATCTTTGCATCCTCATTTCATCATAGGCATTCCTAGGCCTAGTTTAAGGTATCTTAATGAGGATATTGATGTAGAACCACACCGAGTCAAATTAGGGATTAAGTTATTATTTCTCAACTGTGTAGCTTAGTGTGTGTTCGTTCTGTAACTGTGTAGGGTGGCATCCGAGGACGCTCTAGCTTATCTGTAGCCCAGAACTCTGTGAGTAACAATGTTGTAAAGATATATTCAATCATGAATATTTTCTGAATGATTAACTGTACTGCTTTCTGAAATAATATTTCTTACTGAATGAATGCTTGTCCTATTTGCGAACTATATTTGTGGCATCCATAGCAATTTACTGTTACTGTACTGTACTGTTGCCATCACAGAGATCTCTGTCGGTTCTCATGTTTGGAACCACTACTGTTTACTGATATGATGGCCATCAACTGACTGTTCGGTCTATTAAGACGTACTGAACTGTTTTGCTATTGGATGTACCACATATGATTATTATAGTTTCTGAATGACTATTATGGCATGAAATATGAGCCACAAACTGAATGACTGATATACTGATAAATGACTATTTTCAATACTGAAAGGACATTCATTCTTAACCTCTTTACGCATATGTTATTCACTGGGCTTTAGCTCACTGTTTATATATATACGTAGGTGTCCAGGCACCGGATCGGAGCTAGGGGCATGGGGTTTAAACTCCCTTTTTGTCAAGCCAACCAACGTGCCTCACTGCGAGGTTCTGAGCACTACCAAGCTAAGGCTGCTTCGGGGTGTTTTAGATTCCCCCTTTTCTGTCTCTGTTTTGTATAGACTGTATAGACTGTTACTGTACTGTTATGGTAGGGATTTGGTCCCTAACCTGAATGCCTGTAAATGGTGTATGTATATACTGTTTTTGTTCTGAATGTGAATAGGTTATGAAAAGTCTTTTTGCATACAGCATGTCACAGCTCATTAGACATCTTTGATTACTGTTTTGGCTTCCGCCAGCCCCTGTACTCTATATTATTGTTATTACTGTTAAGCAGGCCTTTGGTAATCACGGATTACTGGCCGGTTACGGTGCTAAACCCATAGGGGCGGGTTTGGGTCGTGACAATAAGAATGACAAAAATGATTGATGAAAAAATTGTATATTTCTTATTTTCTTACAAGGTGTGATTTAATAATAGTAAGATTTATTGTTAGAAATATCTTAAAATTAAGGAGTTTTTTTTTATATTTTATTTTAAATATTAGACTGTTTAACTTGTTTAATAGGCGAGCTACTCTTGAAGATAGTGAATCTCATTATTCAAATATAATTACATGTTTTAAGATAAATTTGTAACCACATATATACACATAATATAGTTTATTATGTCTACATAGTAATACGTTATTAAATGATAGTAGAGCAATGTTACGTACCTCGAATTTGACCTTAGCTCGAATGACTTGAATTTTTGTGCACCAGTTGTTCGGTAAAAAAGTTGACAGCCGCAATCGACAAGGTGACAATCGCGGTTGTCAGCTTTTTTGCTGGACAAACGGTCGAATGACCGGCCGGACGATCGGTAAACAGAAATTCGAACCATTCGAGGCAAGGTGAATTCGAGGCACCAAGGATTACACATGATAGTACTATATGTTGGTGATGGTATGATATCACAATTATACTGAATTTTTTCCTACCCTTTTCAGTAACAACAATGATTTATCCCACTAATTTGGAAGCACTAATTAAGCACTAATGAAGTGAAAATTCAAAAAAAAGAAAAAGAAAAAATAAAATCTAAAACCAAAACATCACATCAATGAGTGGAGCCCACCTTCTAAAGCTCCTTTACAGCTCATAATTTAGAACTCCCAAACATTTTTCTTTCCGTAATGGGATAAGATCAGTAGGCTACTACCGCTACATACCGTCTTCAAATTTCGTTTTAGTGGGAGCTCGATATAAGTCAGCTCTTAATCAAATAGTTACATGGTCATGTGTGTAGGCCTGGCCCTGAGATTTCCGGGGCCCAAAGCCAATAATCAACTAATAAATTTTTGGGGCCCTTCACATTTTTTTTTTTCATTGAATGAAAAAAAAATGTAGATAAAAGACAAAAAAATTGCGTCAAAATCACAAAAAATACTTAGTATTACATTACAACAATTAATAAGTGTCGCTTGATCCTCACTCTTCTTGCATTTTTAGAAGCAAATAAATCAATCATACTTACATAATCTAGTTTTTTTGCAAAATCATTTTCAATGGATAACAATGCTAATTATTTTAAATGGGCCTTTCAATTTTTTAATGGGTCAATTTATTTTAAGTTAGTTTGGGTCTTCCTTAATTTTTTTTTTTTTGGATTTAAAATATACCTAATATATTACAATAAACTATAATAGGAGGACCCTTTTTTTGGGTCTATTTTCCATGGATAACAGTGTTAATTTTTTTGAATGGGCCTTTCAATTTTTTAATGGATCAATTTATTTTTAGTTAGTTTGGGCCTTCTTTAATTTTTTTTTTATAACTTAAAACATACCTAATATATTACACTAAACCATAACAGAAGGGGGCCCCTTTTTTGGATCTATTTTGAGGGGCCTAGGCCATGGCCTTGTTGGCCCATGCCCAGGGCCGGCACTTCATGTGTGTGTCTCACTGTCCTTACTCTAAAAAGTGTTTGCTTCCTCCTATATATGAATGTAAGGCTAGTGTGCAATAATTCAACAAAAAGCTAAGTTCTCTCAATCTCATGAGCTTTGTGGGCATTTTCTAGCACTTTTATATGATAAAACAACCTCTTTCCCAAATAGGTTTTTGCTCATTCCAAATTCCAGTAACTTTCCGGCGACTCTTAGACGTTTTTACGATGTTTATGGCAATATCAGGACGACTAGCAGATTGCAAATGTGCTTTTGAGGCTACTTTCAACTTTGGCGGTTCGAATTCCGACACGGGCGGGTTTTGGGCAGCTTTTCCCACACAGTCCGGGCCTTATGGGATGACCTACTTCAAGAAACCGGCCGGTCGGGCTACTGATGGGAGGCTCATGATTGATTTCTTAGCTAAATTTTTAGATAATTAATTTCTTTATTGAGTTAATTTCTTTGCAAACTTGCATTTTCTTTGCTGGAAGATAGAAATTGATGCACAAGTTATCTCATTGTGAAATGTGAAGTGTGAACACACGCACATAGATGCCAAGCACACTTTCTTGCATTTTCTTTTCAGCCAAACAGTGAGCATAATGGTTCTCTTAGGATGAGGATCCATTTGGCTAATATGAACATTGGCATTTTTTGTTTGTGTTGTTGAACTGTGTTCACACAAATAGTGCAGTTGTCTTGTTCTTCATTGGATCTTCCATTATCTTTTTAGTGCTCAACTACTATTCAAAGACACAATCTCAAGAGTGTTTGATGATTTAATTGTATACTAAAAATTAATTAATTTTTGTTAAATCATTGAACTAAAAAATTATTAACCATGAGTGGAGAGACTTCTGAAATATTAACTAAGTTTTGGAAAAACTATCACATAGGTTTACCTCATATCCTACCTGATATGTTCATACAATTCTATTGGTTTCATACCTATTATTTCTTATTATTCTTATACATTACATAAATAACCAATAGATAATTGAAAAAATACACAACATAATTGAAAATTTTAAAAGATAAAATAATTCCTCCTAAGTTTTAAATGACTTAAAAAATAATGTGGTATAATTTTAATAGTAAAAAAATAATAATAAGTTGGGTTGTTTGATGTCATCATCATGTATAGTTCCAATTGTGAGATAAGTCAAGGCTAAGTAGGTTTCACATTTTTTTTTATTGGTCCATATCCATATGAGATAGTTTTGGAACGATGTGAATCACTTACCCAAAACGAGGCCCATTTTAACATCCAATGGTACCCCCAAAATAGCCTCCCAAGTTTTCAATTTGGTTGGCATCACATCAATTTTGATATTAAAAATCTAGCAAGCTCCCAAAATTCTGTCTCAATATAATTTTAGTCATATTATTATATTTTGAGATTTTCATGAATGAGAATTCTTAATATCTCATATTGAAATAGAGAAACAGAGATAATTGAAAACAAATGATCTCTTAACCAATCTAGTTAGATAATCTTATTTCGAGCAGTAAAATCTCTATTCAAATCTATTTTGTCCCTTTTCTCCTACCAACTCTAAGATTCACTTTCTCCTACCACTTCTAAGATTCATTGTGTGATTTGATTGAAAGGATGATTTAGGCAGATGATCCGATCTTATTAGAATAGCACTTCAACGTTTAATCAAGCATAACATTAGATAAATTAAAACAAATGATACTTGAAAAGTAGCCATTATTGGGTCCTATCACTTTATAAACAAAAAAACCCATCATTGTAATTTACATTTTCAAGATTATTATTACTACATTCTGATATACAATTCTGTATAGTTTTTTTATTTGTGAATCACTTTTTAGCAATTTTTTAATGGTCAATTAACATTGTGTTTTTTTCTTGGTAGCTCAAGCTCTAGGGTTGCCATTTTTGAGCCCATATTTGCAATCAATTGGATCAGATTACAGACATGGGGCCAACTTTGCAACATCGGCATCAACAGTTCTCCTGCCAAAAAGTTCCCTATTTGTCTCTGGGCTAAGCCCTTTTACTCTGGCCATTCAGCTCAACCAAATGAAGCATTTCAAGGTTAAAGTTGATGAACCTCAATCTAATGGTAAAAATCGAGTGCACCATGGTGCTTCTACATTCAATTGATTATTTTGTCTACTCTTATTTGGGTGGAGAATATTTTTGACATTTTTTAATATTTAGTATGATGAAAAGTGAAGTCAATAGAAAGTATTTTCTATTGTCATTAAAAAACCGAGTTAATTTTGGCTGAAAGCATCTTTTACCACCACCACTTACAATCATTGTCGTTGCCACCACCTTTGCTTCACCCACACCACCTTACTATCATTACTAGAACCACCAATACTATGATTTTCAAGATTACAACTAAACACAACAAAGTGTTTTTTTGGCAGAAGACGTTTTTTGAAAAATATGTTTGATAAAATGATGCATAACATTATATATTTTTATTTTATATTTTATAATTAATATTTAGTTAGGCATATTTAATTTAGTATATAATAATATAGATTTATTTAATTTATTAATTTTCATTTTATGCAATTTTTGTATTCTATTAGCTATGATTTTTATTTCTTATTTTATTAGTTTCTTATTCTCCAAGAAATAGGTTAACTATAAAGTTGTAGGCCTTAGAGTTATGGAGTTGAAGTTGATATTTGATTAATAAAAATTTAGAGTTTTCTTAATGTTATTCGTTCGTAGAGAGTATTTTTAATTCGAATTTGGTCGTGGTTCAATTTTGTTCTTTGCCCTTTTTTTCGATGCGCTTCCCTACATCATAAAATATTTTTTTTTTAAATGATTTTTATCAAAAACAAAAAATGTATACTTCTAATGAGAATGTGAACTTTATTTTTTTTAGGTAGATAACTTTGAATGTTGATTGATTTACAGGATCAAACAATCTTTCACAGACAGACATATTTGGAAAATCAATATTCACGTTCTATATTGGTCAGATTGACTTCACTTCCAACTTAGGATCTCTTGGCATGAGTGGGTCAAAGATTATGCTTTCTCAAGTGGTTTCCCAAATTGCCGCCACCATTAAGGTCAGCATTTTCACCGACTTGGGTTTTGTCAATATAGTATAAATTCACAATAAAAATGCTAAAAACACATTACTTTGTTATGCATTTCACCAGAATGAATGTAATTTTGTGCACCCTTTTTTAAAATTGTTTTTTAGTGGAAAATTTTGCGTTTTTAGCATTAATGTTTGTGAAAAAAATTATATGGACTCGATAGACAAATATACTTAATCTTGCATTAAAATGGAGTTGTTGACAATATTACATTCGTCCCAGATAAAGTTTACATTCCAGTAAAATGAATGCACTACTGCTAGTGTTATATTCTGTAGACTTTTTAAAAAAAATTATGTGTTTCTTTTTATTGATTTACAATATATCACAAAATTAGGTTGCATAATAAATGGGCCAATGACTTGAATATATATATCATGAAATTTGGTACTTAGTGGTGTTTTAGAAAGTTGGTAAAAAGTTAATTTTTTGACTTTTTTGACAAAAAACTAAGTTATTTTGGGTAAAAAAACTGACTTTTTTAACTAAAAACACTAAAATATCAAAAAATTAGTTTTTTTTAGTGTGTTTCTAAAAGATCCCTAATCTTGCACCAAAGTGGAGTACGGGTAGCACTGCATTTGATCTTGATAGGGCTCACATTCAAGGAGAATGAATGCACTGTTGTCAGAACTACACTCACCGCACTTTTATCAAAAAGTTTAGAATAAATTTTACTTTACTTTTTTTGATTTTGAACCATATGCAATTTATTCTTAATGTTTAGAAATTAACTATATAACTCCTATATGATTTGTAAATTGACAAAAAACTAAGTTATTTTGGGTCAAAGCTGACTTTTTTAACTAAAAACACTAAAATATCAAAAAATTAGTTTTTTTTAGTGTGTTTCTAAAAGACCCCTAATCTTGCACCAAAGTGGAGTACGGGTAGCACTGCATTTGATCTTGATAGGGCTCACACTCAAGGAGAATGAATGCACTGTTGTCAGAACTACACTCACCGCACTTTTATCAAAAAGTTTAGAATAAATTTTACTTTACTTCTTATGATTTTGAACCATATGCAATTTATTCTTAATGTTTAGAAATTAACTATATAACTCCTATATGATTTGTAAACTAAAGTCTACCATTTATTTTTTCATCCAAATTAACTGACTATCGGTTCACACGCTCATGAAGAGAATAAGTTTTATTTAAAACTAAAATACCCTTACACATCTTTAAATTTACAAAAACATGCTATTCTTCCCTAAACCTATATATATACACACACACATACACATAAATTTTTTTTTTTTTTTCATTTGTCCTCTAATGGCTACCACTGTATGTATCAATGAAGTTTGTTGGGTCAAAAAAGTGGCAAGCAATCAACAAAAACTTTCTAGTGGGTTTGATTTCATTATTCAATTTTTTATTATGGTTGGTAGGTTTGATTAGCTTGATTGTGTTATGAGCTTTGGTTGACGTATGGTGGGCTTTTCACTGGACTCTGTTTTGCTATGGGTGACTAATCTTGATTTGATTACATGTGGTGATGGGTTTAATTTCGTTGTTCAATTTTTATTGAATTTCTGGTTGGTGGGTTTAATTACCTTGATTATGTTATGAATTTTGGTTGAATACAGTGGGTTTTTCACCGGCCTGGTTTTCCAATGACTCTTGAAAACTGGTGAGCTTCATCTTCTCAAATTGACTTCGGAGCTACGTGTGCGAAAACAATTTTAAAAAATTTGAAAACAACTTTCATGTTTGCTAAAAAGCTTGTATTTTTCAGAAAATTTCCAAAACAGTTCATAGAACAAGTATTATCCGAAAATGAAAACCCAACAAAATAATCCCAAAACATCAAAACCCACTGAAGGAAAAAAAGTGCAAGAACCAAACTGAATCAGAATCATAACTTGAAACACTTTGAGAACCAAATCCAAGAATAGAAACATTCACAAATCTGAACAAAAACCCTGATCAGAAATAGAAAAAAAGAGAAAATATTGTGAATCTACAACTCCATGGACAACTCCAGCCTTTTTGGTTAAATACGGTGGGTAATCCATGAGCAATTGACTTCCCATGGAAATTGTGCAAGTGTATTGGTGAGCAAGAGGAAGAAGACGAGAGCATAAAGGTTAATTTACATGTTTTGTTAATAGAAGTTAGTGTGCATTTTAGTTCACAAATCACGTGCAGGGTTATGTGATTATTTTTAAATAATAGGGAATAAACCGTGTATGACCCAAACCATAAGAGGTGAAGTGAAATTTGCTCAAAAATTTATATAATTTACAATGTCCACCAAACTTAGACTGCATAATATATGGTCTAGTGACCTTAATGATTGTGGAAATTCAAGGAATTATACGGGCTAGGAGGACGGACATTTCTGGTACTTAATCTAGCACCGGTGGGTTGTTACCCGTTGTTTTTGGCGGAGCTACCACACAACAGCTTCGACCTTGACGCATTCGGATGCGTAATTTCCTATAACAATGCAGTGGTGGACTACAACAACATGTTGAAGGAAGCTCTGAATCAAACCAGACAAGCAATCCCAGATGCTTCTCTGATATATGTGGATACTCATGCTGTTCTGCTGGAGCTCTTCCAGCACCCCACATCTCATGGTATGGTTCGATTCAAACCAATGCCTCAAAAAAGTCACATAACTCATATCATACCATGTGTATCTTCAATTTATGGGATTGACAACTAATGTATACATGTACTAGTAAAATTCTGTCCTTGAATCACTTCATTATTTGGAAACAACATTAATCGTTAGATTTTCAACTATATTATATAGGACATTTTCATAATTGTTAAATTTATTCAATTTAAATTCTTAATTATGGCATATAAGACATTTTTTAAAAACTGGTATGTTTTATTATATAAATAATAATAATTAGAATTGCTTACAAAGTTGGTACTACTTATACTTTTATAAAAGTTGCAAACGTGAGATTTTAAATTTGTGGATTGTTTATGAAAGAAAAAGATAAAATAATAAGTAAGATTAGTCTAGTTGGCCAGAACTTTTGCACTAAATTACAAGGTTAAGAATTTGATTCACTGTTCCTTATACTACAGGCTTGAAAAAAAAAAAGAAAAGAAAAAGCAAGAGATAAATAAAAAAGTTTCCCACATTTCCTTTCTTTTTTATTTTCTCTCCACAAATTCTTCATGAATACACTAGGGAAAAGTGAGGAAGTTGAAACCATAGTCTTCTACCTTGAAACCCTACTATTCATCCAAAAGGGGTTCTTTCCTTGAATCCATATAGAGATAAGAGATATTATTTCTCTGTAATTTTACAATAATGTTAAAAATATTAACTAATGTACTTGCAAACATGCCAACTATATCATATTGCAATTTATGTTTTTGTTGCCACTATTTATTTTTCATTATTTTGACACACAAATAGAACAAGTTCAAGGTTGTCACACTCACATGTTTGATGATGAAACAGAATTGAAGTATGGTCCAAGAGCATGTTGTGGATATGGGGATGGAGATTACAATTTTGACCCTAAGGTGTACTGTGGAAACACTAAGGTGATCAATGGGAGTACTCTCACAGCAACAGCTTATAGTGATCCGTACAACTATGTGAGTTGGGATGGAATACATGCCCTGAGGCTGCAAACAAGCTTGTCACATATGCTATTCTCAATGGCTCTTACTTTGATCCTCCATTTCCTCTTCATCAGCTTTGTGATCTCAAACCTATAGACTAATGTATTTATCTTTCTGAACTTAGGATTGTAATAAATAATACAATAATGGGTTAATTTCACCCATGGATTGTAATAAATAATACAACAATGGATTGTAATAAATAATACAACAATGGATTGTAATAAATAATACAATAAATTAACCCATTGTTGTAATAAATTAACCCATTGTTGTATTATTTATTACAATCCTAAGTTTAGAAAGATAAATACATTAGTCTATAGGTTTGAGATCACAAAGCTAATGAAGAGGAAATGGAGGATCAAAGTAAGAGCCATTGAGAATACCATATGTGACAAGCTTGTTTGCAGCCTCAGGGCATGTATTCCATCCCAACGCACATAGTTGTACGGATCACTACAAGTTGTTGTTGTGAGAGTACTCCCATTGATCACCTTAGTGTTTCCACAGTACACCTTAGGGTCAAAATTGTAATCTCCATCCCCATATCCACAACATGCTCTTGGACCATACTTCAATCATGTTTCATCATCAAACATGTGAGTGTGACAACCTTGAACTTGTTCTATTTGTGTGTCAAAATAATGAAAAATAAATAGTGGCAACAAAAACATAAATTGCAATATGATATAGTTGGCATGTTTGTAAGTACATTAGTTAATACTTTTAACATTATTGTAAAATTACAGAGAAATAATATCTCTTATCTCTATATGGATTCAAGGAAAGAACCCCTTTTGGATGAATAGTAGGGTTTCAAGGTAGAAGACTATGGTTTCAACTTCCTCACTTTTCCCTAGTGTATTCATGAAGAATTTGTGGAGAGAAAATAAAAAAGAAAGGAAAGGTGGGAAATTTTTTTATTTATATCTCTTGCTTTTTCTTTTTCTTTTCTTTTTTTCAAGCCTGTAGTATAAGAAACAGGGAATCAAATTCTTAACCTTGCAATTTAGTGCAAAAGTTCTGGCCAACTAGACTAATCTTACTTATTATTTTATCTTTTTCTTTCATAAACAATCCACAAATTTAAAATCTCACGTTTGCAACTTTTATAAAAGTATAAGTAGTACCAACTTTGTAAGCAATTCTAATTATTATTATTTATATAATAAAACAGACCAGTTTTTAAAAAATGTCTTATATGCCATAATTAAGAATTTAAATTAAATAAATTTAACAATTATGAAAATGTCCTATATAATATAGTTGAAAATCTAACGATTAATGTTGTTTCCAAATAATGAAGTGATTCAAGGACAGAATTTTACTAGTACATGTATACATTAGTTGTCAATCCCATAAATTGAAGATACACATGGTATGATATGAGTTATGTGACTTTTTTGAGGCATTGGTTTGAATCGAATTTTTATTTTTTATTTTTGTTCATATAGTCTAATTGGAGTCTTGGAGACCATTCACCCAAATCAATAATAATAAAAAACTAGGAAAATTTACCTATGAATCTCATTTGGGAGAATAGTGATTCATTTAGTTTTAAGAGTTTTCTTTTAAATGAATTAGTCATTTTTATTTTTGGAAAGGAGGATTTATTTAATTTGGTGCCATTTGAGTTTACTTGATTGCCCTTCTGTGAATATTTTTTCCAAATCTTTTAGTCATTGTGAAACAGAAATGGAAATGTTATGTGTGTTGGGATATTTTTTGGGGATTTGGGTGGGTCATTTTGGTAACATTTGCGGGGTGGATGTTTAACGTGTTCAGCATCGAGTGTTGAAACTCATTTTTTGGTGGTGTGGTTCTTTGGCAGGGGAAGTACGGAGTTTGTTTGTTCCGATCCTGGGTGGAATTATCGCAAGGTACATGCATTGGTTTGTTATGTTTTATGTTTAATGTTTTTTGCATTTTGTTGCGTTGGTTTCTGCGGTTGGTTCGGTGTGTTGCTTCATTATTGTGACCCATTTTTGTCGTTACGATGATTCGTTGTTGTGTTTTGTTGTGTTGTTTATTGTGTTTCGTTGGACTGGTCGGGCAGATGATTAAATGTGATTGTGTTGTTTTGTTTATGTTGGTTTTTTGACGGAAAACGTTTTGGGTCATCATTAATGTATCACATGATGTTAGTACGTCTATTATGTACATATGTAGTGTGCCACACGTTTGTGGTGTGTTTTTTTTTTTTTTTGTTTATTTTTCTGTGTGCGATATTTTAGGAGGTATCACATTCGTCTGGGGGGTCGTAACATTGTACACAACACACTGGCTGTCATTGTTTTAGCCCATCAACTGTTTGTGTTACATGCGTGTTTTGGTAATGTTTGTGTAATTGTAATGGTGTAGTTAATTTCAATTCTTATTTGTATGGGTGTAACATGTCCATTCTTATTAGTATGAGTGTTTTGGTAATGTTGGTGTAATTGTAATGGTGTGGTTAATTTCAATTCTTATTTCACATTTGAAGTTTTAGTGTGTTACATTGATTGGAGTGTTACGTTTGAGAAAAGTACAAGTAGTTTTTTAATGTATTACATTAATTGGAGTGTTATGTTTGGAAAAAAATACTCTAAGAAATTTTTTAGAGCATTATTTTGTTACATTTGACAAAAATACACCAGAGAGTTTTTTAGTGTATTACATTGAAGTATTACGTTGAAGTATTACGTTTTTGTTTATAATGTGAGATTTGTTCCAAAGTGATAGAAAATCCAAACCTCTATAGTGTAGATTGTCTAAATGTATAATTTCACATTTTGAGAATTCCACTTTTATCTCTAAAAAATTAAATCCAAATATATAAGGGACTACCTTTTTATATAATTTCTATTTTAATAGGACCTATGGATTTGTGGAAGGTAAAATTATCTCCATATGGAAAGTGAGATGGTGCGTCCAATCCTTTGTACTCTATAAAGACATACCACAATATCAGTGATCATTCCCGACCAGGATAGGTCGGGAGGACTCTCCGATGATCAAGGCAACACCCTAATAAGCTATAACATATAAATATTTTAAAAGGAAATAATTATGAAGCAGAAGCTAATCAAGATTGAGTACAATTAGACTGAATTGGATTCACTCACTTGTCCTATTATACTTTGCATGCTTACCCATTTATAACTATTCTTGTTCAAATTTCATCCGTTGAATCTTGTTTTGATTGAAAGGTTTCTACCTATACCTGGCTTTCTATACCTACACCTAAACCTACCCCCTCTTTAAAAGTTTTTTTTTTTTTTTGAAAAATGCAACAATATATATGATACAATTAAGCCCAGTTTTATACAGTTAATTGAGATACTTACAATTTTTTTATTTTATTTTACAAGGTTGTATTAACGTGTTTCGTAACTTATGATACAAAAATAATTTAAATAAATTCAACTGAAAACTGAAAGGATGTTTTTAACTATTATTTTCTTATTATTAATTTTTAATTTTAAAAAAATTATATCGAAAATAGGTTGGTTACATTGTAAGAGTTTATATAATTTTTGTAACACTTAATATATATTTATATTGTCAACACTTTGGAGAGAAAGGAAATTGCTGATCATAACTGGTAAAACTCAAATTCAAGCATCATGCTACATAAAAAAAAATGCTCCAACTGCTTAGCTAATCTTAATTATAAGTCAAAATTTAAAGAGTTAGTTGAACGATAAAAATTTAAAAATAAGATTTAAAATTTCAAATTCGAATTACTCTAAAGGATACTGGAGTTTTTTTAATTGTTAATTTTAAAATTTTGAAATAAGTTAAAATATATGTAAATATTTAAAATTTCAAATTCGAATTACTCTAAAGGATACTGGAGTTTTTTAATTGTTAATTTTAAAATTTTGAAATAAGTTAAAATATATTAATTATAAAATAATTAAAGGTAATAATAAGTTACAAGTCCTAAGTGTAGTTGATCCTTCCAAGTCCTAATAGTAGGGTTGAGCACATTCCTCTCCATTCCCTATAAAGCTAGGGTGTGCCACAACAAACGTGGGTGGTCTGAAAGTGGGTCCACCACATGGAATAGTAGGGTTGAGCACATTCCTCTCCATTCCCCATAAAACTAGAGTGCGACTATAGTACGAGAAACTGGTTTTGAGGTACCATACATGAAAATAAATATCAGCCATTAGATGTACTCTTTTGATCTGGTGCATCCATTCAAAACTTTTTGTAACCGGTTACAACCGGTAAAAAATTAAACGCACTTACCACTGGCAAAGAAAGGTGACGAAATTAACTAAAATTCACAAAGATTCTGTTTATTTTGAGAGGTAGAATGGAGGAGATTAATAATGAAGGGATTAATAATAAGGGGATTAAATAAAATTGTATTTATTTTGATGATAGTTATTAGTGTAAGAATTGTTAAATTATTTTTATATAAAATAATAAAACAAATAAAAAAATATAAAAAAATAAACATTAATATTTTTAAAAAATTCTCAATATATAAAAAATAAAAAAATTGTTAATCCTCTCACTATTTTTCTAATATCACCTCCACCTTCTCTATCCCAATCCCCCTTTCAACTTTTATCTATGTCCCCTCCTCTATCCTAATCTCTTCCCCAACTCTACAAACAAACACAACACTAAGGTGCCGTTTGGTAACACTTACGTTTTCAGTTTTCTGTTTATATTTACAAAATTTTAAAAAACTCAAATAAAAACTTGTTTGGTAAATAAGATTACCTAACTAGATTGGTTAAGAGATCATTTGTTTTCAATTATCTCTGTTTCTCTATTTCAATATGAGATATTAAGAATTCTCATTCATGAAAATCTCAAAATATAATGATATGACTAAAATTATATTGAGACAGAATTTTGGGAGCTTGCTAGATTTTTAATATCAAAATTGATGTGATGCCAACCAAATTGAAAACTTGGGAGGCCATTTTGGGGGTACCATTGGATGTTAAAATGGGCCTCATTTTGGGTAAGTGATTCACATTGTTCCAAAACTATCTCATATGGATATGGACCAATAAAAAAAAATGTGAAACCTACTTAGCCTTGACTTATCTCACAATTGAAACTATACATGATGATGACATCGAACAACCCAACTTATTATTATTTTTTTACTATTAAAATTATACCACATTATTTTTTAAGTCACTTAAACCTTAGGGGGAATTATTTTATCTTTTAAAATTTTCAATTATGTTGTGTATTTTTTCAATTATCTATTGGTTATTTTATGCAATGTACAAGAAATAATAAAAAAATAATAGGTATGAAACCAATAGAATTGTATGAACATATCAGGTAGGATATGAGGTAAACCTATGTGATAATTTTTCCACAACTTAGTTAATATTTCAGAAGTCTCTCCACTCATGGTTAATAATTTTTTAGTTTAATGATTTAACAAAAATTAATTAATTTTTAGTATATAATTAAATCATTAAACACTCTGGAGATTGTGTCTTTGAAAAGTAGTTGAGCACTAAAAAGATAATAGAAGATCCAATGAAGAACAAGACAACTGCACTATTTGTGTGAACACAGTTCAGCAACACAAACAAAAAATGCCAATGTTCATATCAGCCAAATGGATCCTCATCCTAAGAGAACCATTATGCTCACTGTTTGGCTGAAAAGAAAATGCAAGAAAGTGTGCCTGGCATCTGTGTGTGTGTGTGTGTTCACACTTGACATTTCACAATGAGATAACTTGTGCATCAATTTCTATCTTCCAACAAAGAAAATGCAAGTTTGCAAAGAAATTAACTCAATAAAGAAATTAATTATCTAAAAATTTACCTAAGAAATCAATCATGAGCCTCCCATCAGTAGCCCGACCGGCCGGTTTCTTGAAGTAGGTCATCCCATAAGGCCCGGACTGTGCGGGAAAAGCTGCCCAAAACCCGCCCGTGTCGGAATTCGAATCGCCAAAGTTGAAAATAGCCTCAAAAGCACATTTGCAATCTGCTAGTCGTCCTGATATTGCCATAAACATCGTAAAAACGGCTAAGAGTCGCCGGAAATTTTTAAGAGTGTTTTGCCATAAACATCAATCAATATAGAATTACGCATAGTTAGCTTAAGATTCTACAATTAGCAGCAAATCCATAAAGTGGCCTTAATGTAGAAGATTCAATTAAAAAATAAAAAGAAAGAAAACAGAAGAAGAAGAAGAAAGATTTTGCAGCAGAGAATTATTACCGTTGGAAGCAGAGACTCCATAGAAAGATTCAAATCGAAGCTCTGTCAGATTGAAATACTCAAACCCATCTACACATTTGCTAACAAACCCAACAACAAATAGAACCCATAAACCCATAACCATCCTCATAGCTTTGAATCTTTTGATATCTTAGAGAAATCTTAATTCTTGTTGAATCTTTGATACCTTCAATACCACCAAAGCGTATAAATTGTATTAGTTGGCAATATGACAAACCTTCTTCTTCTTCTTTTTTAATTGAAGAAAGCTTTGTTTTGTTTTGAATCATTTGAAACCTTTAACACGATCAATGGGTTTAAATAGGCAATGCTGTTAATTTTATTTCTATCCTCTAAATTATTATTATTATTATTATTTTCTTTTATCTTTTAATTATCAATTTAATTTATTTAATATGCATTTTTTATTTTTTATTTTTGTTCATGTAGTCTAATTGGAGTCTTGGAGACCATTCATCCAAATCAATAATAATAAAAAACTAGGAAAATTTACCTATGAATCTCATTTGGGAGAATAGTGATTCATTTAGTTTTAAGAGTTTTCTTTTAAATGAATTAGTCATTTTTATTTTTGGAAAGGAGGATTTATTTAATTTGGTGCCATTTGAGTTTACTTGATTGCCCTTCTGTGAATATTTTTTCCAAATCTTTTAGTCATTGTGAAACAGAAATGGAAATGTTATGTGTGTTGGGATATTTTTTGGGGATTTGGGTGGGTCATTTTGGTAACATTTGCTGGGTGGATGTTTAACGTGTTCGGTATCGAGTGTTGAAACTCATTTTTTGGTGGTGGTGTTTTGGCAGGGGAAGTACGGAGTTTGTTTGTTCCGATCCTGGGTGGAATTATCGCAAGGTACATGCATCGGTTTGTTATGTTTTATGTTTAATGTTTTTTGCACTTTGTTGCGTTGGTTTCTGCGGTTGGTTTGGTGTGTTGCTTCATTATTGTAACCCATTTTTGTCGTTACGATGATTCGTTGTTATGTTTTGTTGTGTTGTTTATTGTGTTTCGTTGGACTGGTCGGGCAGATGATTAAATGTGATTGTGTTGTTTTGTTTATGTTGGTTTTTTGACGGAAAACATTTTGGGTCATCGTTAATGTATCACATGATGTTAGTACGTCTATTATGTACATATGTAGCGTGCCACACGTTTGTGGTGTGTTTTTTTTTTTATTTTTATTTTTCTGTGTGCGATGATTTTAGGAGGTATCACATTCGTCTGGGGGTCGTAACATTGTACAGAACACACTGGCTGTCATTGTTTTAGCCCATCAACTGTTTGTGTTACATGCGTGTTTTGTTAATGTTTGTGTAATTGTAATGGTGTAGTTAATTTCAATTCTTATTTGTATGGGTGTAACATGTCCATTCTTATTAGTATGAGTGTTTTGGTAATGTTGGTGTAATTGTAATGGTGTAGTTAATTTCAATTCTTATTTCACATTTGAAGTTTTAGTATGTTACATTGATTGGAGTATTACGTTTGAGAAAAGTACAAGTAGTTTTTTAGTATATTACATTGATTGGAGTGTCATGTTTGGAAAAAAATACTCTAAGAAATTTTTTAGAGCATTATTTTGTTACATTTGACAAAAATACACCAGAGAGTTTTTTAGTGTATTACATTGAAGTATTACGTTTTTGTTTGTAATGTGAGATTTGTTCCAAAGTGAGGGAAAATCCAAACCTCTATAGTGCGGATTGTCTAAATGTATAATTTCACATTTTGAGAATTCCACTTTTATCTCTAAAAAATTAAATCCAAATATATAAGGGACTACCTTTTATATAATTTCTATTTTAATAGGACCTATGGGTTTGTGGAAGGTAAAATTATCTCCATATGGAAAGTGAGATGGTGCGTCCAATCCTTTGTACTCTATAAAGACATACCACAATATCAGTGATCATTCCCGACCTATCTGGAAGGTAAAATTATCTCCATATGGAAAGTGAGATGATGCGTCCAATCCTTTGTACTCTATAAAGACATACCACAATATCAGTGGTCATTCCCGACCAGGATAGGTCGGGAGGACCCTCCGATAATCAAGGCAACACCCTAATAAGCTATAACATATAAATATTTTAAAAGGAAATAATTATGAAGCAGAAGCTAATCAAGATTGAGTACAATTAGACTGAATTAGATTCACTCACTTGTCCCATTATACTTTGCTTGCTTACCCATTTATAACTATTCTTGTTCAAATTTCATCTGTTGGATCTTGTTTTGATTGAAAGGTTTCTACCTATACCCGGCTTTCTACCTACACCTAAACCTACCCCCTCTTTAAAAGTTTTTTTTTTTTTTTTGAAAAATGCAACAATATATATGATACAATTAAGCCCAGTTTGATACAGTTAATTGAGATACTTACAATTTTTTTATTTTATTTTACAAGGTTGTATCAATGTGTTTCGTAACTTATGATACAAAAATAATTTAAATAAGTTCAACTAAAAACTGAAAGGATGTTTTTAACTATTATTTTCTTATTATTAATTTTTAATTTTAAAAAAATTATATCGAAAATAGGTTGGTTACATTGTAAGAGTTTATATAATTTTTGAAACACTTAATATATATTTATATTGTCAACACTTTGGAGAGAAAGGAAATTACCGATCATAACTGGTAAAACTCAAATTCAAGCATCATGCTACATAAAAAAAAATGCTCCAACTGCTTAGCTAATCTTAATTATAAGTTAAAATTTAAAGAGTTAGTTGAACGATAAAAATTTAAAAATAAGATTTAAAATTTCAAATTCGAATTACTCTAAAGGATACTGGAGTTTTTTAATTGTTAATTTTAAAATTTTGAAATAAGTTAAAATATATGTAAATTAATTTGAATACTTGATTATAAAATAATTAAAGGTAATAATAAGTTACAAGTCCTAAGTGTAGTTGATCCTTCCAACCCACCAACCAAATGTTTTGAAGTTGGATTGGATCTTTTGATGTAGTGGGTCCACCACATGGAATAGTAGGGTTGAGCACATTCCTCTCCATTCCCTATAAAACTAGGGTGTGCCGACAACAAACATGGGTGGTCTGAAATTGCACATTCCTCTCCATTCCCTATAAAACTAGGGTGTGCCGACAACAAACATGGGTGGTCTGAAATTGCACATTCCTCTCCATTCCCTATAAAACTAGGGTGTGCCGACAACAAACATGGGTGGTCTGAAATTGCACATTCCTCTCCATTCCCTATAAAACTAGGGTGTGCCGACAACAAACATGGGTGGTCTGAAATTGCACATTCGTCTCCATTCCCTATAAAACTAGGGTGTGCCGACAACAAACATGGGTGGTCTGAGGTTGAAACTCAATAAAATTATAAGTTTTATATATGAAATTTTTATTTATATATTGTTACTCATAAATAAAAAGATTACATTAATTAACTATTTACATGAATTATTTTTGTGTGTATATATATATCACTATCACGACAAAAGAAAAGACGAAAACATATATATCAGTTGGGATCTTTTGTTTGATATTTCTACTTTTCTCTTTTAAGGTATTTTTCTATTATATGATAAATTTTTCTAACAATCGTACAGTGAAAATGGATTTGGATAGAAGAACAAAAGATATCCAAATAGAAAGTACCCCATCTACAAAGTCGACATCCATTTAGTGTTCTGTGGATTCTAATTAAACACATAATATTTGTGCGATATAATAGGATTCTAATTAAGCATTTTTTATATAATTAATTTCACTAACTAGAAATTAGTTGGATGTAATTTAACTTGTGAAAAAAGTAACCCATGGAGCAAATTTTTGTTAGGATGGCGTTCTTAACTAAGATCGGTGAGACTCGAAATAACAAATAAGGAAGAAAAAAACAAATCAAACAAATCACACACACAAGAATACAAGAATTTACGTGATTTACCCTAGAATAGAGCTACGTCTATGACTGTTGCGGTTTTCACTATAATTAGAAAAATACAACTTTCCCTTTTTAACGTAAAAGAGGCATCACCTTATGAACAATAAGATTGAGTGAACAGTACTTATTAGGATCCACCGACCCAACAAATATATAGAGCCATCATTAGATCTATCAATGAATTTAGTGAATGAACAAATTTAAATATTTAATTTACAAAATATATTAACGTAACATAGTCTGGTGTTTAGACACCAAACTGAAAAGAAGTCATTCTCCTCTTAATAATAGAATTCTCAATTATTCATTACTTCCATCAAAACATGATGTTTAGTTGAATGGTTTTGGTGTTGTAATAAAGTAATGTACAAAACTACATCTTAAAGAGGCCCTATTTCAAAATTGCATGAAGTTTTTGAAGATGTTGAAAATTAACAACCGTGCTATATGTACAGAAATTATTAATTTATGGGTAAATAATGCAAATAATCTCTGTAGTTTACACGATGTGTCAATTTGATTCATGTAGTTTCAATTTGCTCGATTTTATCCCTTAATTTAACGGATTGTGTCATTTTAGTCCAATAAATAACGGTTGTTAAGTTAATTTAACCGAAAGTCAAACAGCGTCAATTTGATCCATGTACTTTACATGATGTGTCAATTTGGTCCCTATACTTTCAATTTTCTCGATTTTGACAGGGACTAAATTGACACATTGTGAAAAATACAGGGAGCAAATTGACGTATTATTTGACTTTCCGTTAAATTAATTTAACAACTATTTTTATTGGACTAAAATGACACAATCCGTTAAATTAAGGGGCAAAATCGAGTAAATTAAAATTAGAGGAACCAAATTGACACATCGTGTAAACTACAGGAACTATTTACATAATTTTCTCTTAATTTATTGACACAACCATTCTTTAAATGATTTTTGTACAAATAATTTTATTCAAAGAAAAAATCACGATTCTTGTGTACACAAGACACGTGTTTTTTAGATTAATGACAATTTAACAAGGAGATCAAAATGCCACCACGTTTGTTATTAATGACACCAAATTTCCTAACTTTTTCTTGAGCAAGTGTTGAAAAACTTTTCATTTCCTCTTAATAAAATTTTTCTTGGGAAAAGTGGGGAAAGAAAAATTGGAAAGCATTGAAGAAGCATGTGATTGAAGGATTTGTTTTCTTGGGAAAAGTGGGGAAAGAAAAATTGGAAAGCATTGAAGAAGCATGTGATTGAAGGATTTGTTTTCTTGGGCAAAGCTCACAAAGGGAATTTCGTGTCACACTTGTCTTCTTCATCTTCTTTTTCTTGCAGGCCAAACACGCATTGAAATTCTCTACATAGAATTATAGAAATAGACATTCTTAATTTGTAGTTTATAAAAATAGAAGATGAATAGAAACCGCTCATATTTTTATCTATGTTTGAGAAATTTTAAATATTTAAATCAGTTTAATTTTTTCCGCATGACAATTTTTAGCTCATCAATTGTTGTGGGTATTTTTAGAATATAAAATAAAAAAGTGTGATGAAGAAAGTGTTTAAAGAAATTGACATGCTCATTTTATATAGTATTTTAGCGATGCGTGCAAACGAGATATATTTACAGTTTATGTTTAAATTTATAAATCGCTTTATGATTGAAGAGAACTGATAGTAATTTTGGACGGTCTGATGAAAGAAAAAAAAAATATTCTAACAATTATTGAAACCATTACTAGTAAGAAAGGTATTTTTAAAAAATAAAAACCGTAACAATGTTCATACCAACTCTAACTATACATTTTATGTAGCACAATAAACATAATATAGATATCTATTAGTTGTGAAGTGATTGTCATTGGATTTTGAAATTTGTAAAGTGATTTGTTAAGAAAAAATGGAAAAAAAAGAAAGAAAAGAAAAAGCAAAACAGAGAGAAATTTTTTACTTCTTTTTCAGTTCTTATTTTCTTCCCTCTCTACAAAGTCCTATGTAAATTCAACATCTAAGGCACATTTGTTTTCCGAGTTATGGCTCCGGACTGAACTAACACTACAAAAAATTAAGGTTTTAGAAATCAAAATTTATGTACAAAATTATTTTTAGGAATCAAATATTTTTGTTGCGAAAAATGCCGTCATTATATTTTTAGCAACAAATATTAAACATTAGTAATGAATTATTATCCTTTTGGAACCAAATTTTTTGTCTCAAAAAATTAACCATTTTGAGACTGGTGGTTTAGGATGTTCTAAATAATACTTTTTGACTTTTTATAATAAAAAAAAATATGTAGAAAAGTAAAGAAAGTAGGTAAAAAGTAGAGAGGAGATGTTGATAGATGTTGATTGATGTGACTCAAATAAGTGTATACATGCAAAAAAAAGTGCACTTTTTTAGTGTATGCCAAACACCTATAAATTATTTTGTCTCTAAAAGTCTATTTATTAGTAGGGGTGGCAATTTGAATCCAACCCGACGAGGACCCGGCCTCTCGACCTCGATTAAAATAGTTTTTTCCCAAAAAATACCCCCAACTGGCCGGGGATGGTATTTGAAAATGAATCCCCAATAATTTTTGGGCGGGGGAAACCCTCCGAAGCCCCCCGCCCAGAACTGAAATTACTATTATACCCCTATATATATACATATATATATTATATGTGTGTGTTTCATTTTAGGGTTTAGGTTCACTCATCACACACACATACGCATGCACGCACTCTCTCTCTATCTCTTTTCTCCCTCCACTCTCTATGAGACTGTTTCTTCTCTCTTCTCTCTCATCTCCAGCCGGCGACCGCACCACCATCGCCGACACCATCACCACTCTCTCTCTCTCTCTCTCACCTCTGTTTGTTGCATTGTCTCCAAAGTCGATGGCGGCGTGATATCTTCGACGACTTTGTCTTTAACTCCGTCGACCTCTAGATCTAGACGATCTGAAGATCGTCAGCCACCTCTCCACCACTGCCTCTCTCTTAGTTCCGAACACTCTCGACGGAGGAGAAGGAGAAGTAGATCAATCCGAGAGATCTACCACCACTGTTTGACGGAGAATGTGTATCAACATGCATACATATTTAATTTATTATTATTATTAAATTATATATATTAAGTAATAAATCTGACCAATAGCACAAATTTGAGTGTTGAGTTGGTCCAATTCGATCTTGAGAGATGAATCGGAGTGATCATCCAATCTGACTTGTTCTACTGTTGTTGATGATCGTGTGTGTTCATGGGCAGCAATAGAGGCATCATCATCTGCACTAACCTTGGCGGCAAAGAAGATTAGGGCAAGGAAGATGAGGAAGAGTAAGAGAACTTCAAAGCAGCCATGCCCTTAGGGTAAGGAAGACAGGGATTTCAAGGTTGGGAAACCCGATCCCCGTTAAAGGGCGGGGGCGGGGGGTGATGGATTCCCCGCCGAGGATAAAGCGGCGGGAACGGGGGAATTTATACCTTCGAGGATCAGGGACGGAAAGTGTAATCCCCGACCCCACCCCGAACCCGTTGCCATTCCTATTTTTAGCAACTATCCTCGTGACGATGGAAATAAGTTCTAAATGCTTTTGCAACAAAATTTTCACTTTTTAGAGACCAAAATATTTGGTCTCTAAAACTTTTATATGTTGTAGTGTAATAGTGAGCTCTCCCTCACTAAACTCACGCTTGTTTTCCTCTTTGGCCTTAGGACTCATAGCCTTAACGGACTATGAAATACCTCACACGAACGGATTCAAGTTTAGGCTGAGAGATGGTATTAGGAAAACAGTCTGTTCAGCTTAGGGGTGATCGGTCGTCCGAGGGGACGTTTGGCCGATCAACCGGTCAATTGTAATTTTTTTTTTTTATTATTTGTTGGGATTTTTTTTTTAATATTAATGTTTAATGTTTTTGTATTTTTTATTAAGTAAAAATCATAATTTTATTTGTTTTATTATTTTATATTTATTTTATATAAAAATAATTTAACAATCCCACACTAATAATTATCATTAAAACAAACACAATTTTACTAATCCCCTCACTATCAATCCCTTCTATTCTATTTCTAAAACAAATGAGAGCTAAGAGTAAAGAGCCACGGTCATATCCGAAGACATAGCACCCTTCTTGTGCCCTCTTGGCATGGCCCACTCTGCACTCACCTCTAATATTCAAATTATTTATTTTATAAAATTTGTTAAATAAATTATTTATATAAAAATTAAATTAATTGAATATTGGTAATTTTGTAATTAGTTTACAATTATCTTTTAAAATAAATAATTTATTCTCAAAATCACATTTTTAGTCTCTTTTTCTAAGACAAACGTAATATAATTTTATGACTATCAATATTTAATCAATCTAAATTTTTATATAGATAATGTACTTAATAAATTTAATTTAAAAAATGAGTTCGAGTGGGTCCCATTGAGAGTGCATAGCAAGGGAAGGGAGTTAGTCCATCTACAAATTAATGCCAAACATTGAGCTGAATGGCAGACATTCAACTTCCATTTACAAAGTAAAATGATTTAGTGTGTGACAGTGTTTGCCATTTCATTTGAACCAACAAATTGTACAAATATCCACTAAACAATGCACATGGGTGACCCATTTTTACATGAGAAATATTATTGGAGAAATTGTGTATTTCAGTGTAAATTAAAAAATACATATAAATTAATGAAAAATTCTATCAATTTTAATAATTAAAATTATAATTTTTTTTCATGAATTTATAAATAGTTTATAAAAATATCACTGATTTATAATATTCTCAAAATTATTCACTACTATGCATTGTACTACAAAACATCTTAGCCGTTGATTACTGTGATTCCGCGTGAAGACCACACCAATTAACTCTACAAATGAATCAAGTCATATCGAGTTGAACTAGACTTTGGGTGTTAGAACTCAACTTGTTAAGAATTAATTGAGTTCCAACTTAGCTCGAATTAATTCAATTACATAATGAGTTGAACTTGAAAATAAAATGTAAATTTAAATTAATTTGTATATTAAGAGAAAATAAGATAATTGTGAACAAAACGTAAAAAAATGCTCATACTAATAATCAATTTCATCAATCATATATATAAATTTACATAAACACCAAACATAAAAATATATACACTAAATTAATACAAATACATTTTATATATAATTTAAAATAAATACTCTTTTCTTTTTTCTTTTTTCTTTATTTTTTTTTTGTTTGTAAACATAAAGCTCATTTATTTTGTAAATGAACCGAAAACTGGTTCATGAATAACTTGGCCAACCCTTTTTATTTTTTATTTTTTAGGTCTTGACATTAAGGAAGCCCAATTTTCATGTACTAGCCCAAATTCAATGATCTTTGGGCTTTTCTCCATTTTTTTTAGGGGTGAGCATGGTCCGGATTGGATTGGATTAGGGTAAAACCAGGACCAATCCGTTATCTATGGTTTCTGAAAAATTTGAACCAATCTAATCCGTTTAAATCATGGAACCAATCCGAACCAATCCATTTAAATACGGATTAGATCGGTTTAGGACCATGGATTCACATAATTAAATAACAAAAATATATATATATATATATAATACTTTAATTTCATAAACATATAAATATAGCGCTATATTAGTTCCACAATAGCAACATACTTTTTTATAATAGCGACATACTGTTCTAGAATTTAAATAACCATAAGAAAAAACTGGTTTCATCATAAGTATTTAGACCATTACAAATTAAAACTAAAAACTAACAAACAAAAGTAATAAAAGAAGATATTATACGGTTTTAGGTTTGAGTATAGATTTTATATAGAATAAGAGAATATACTATGGGGGAGGATGTATAATAAAAATATAAACTCTTTGTATACGGTTCGGAACGGTTCGGATCGGTTCCAATCCGGAAACCGTGGGGTTCAATCCGGAACTAATCCGTGGACTACGGATTTTTAATTCTTCAATCCGGAACCGAACTGCGGATTCAAAAAATTAATCCAAACCTATCGGATTAGACTGAACTGGATCGAATTACAAATTTCACGAATTCCTTACTCAGATTTCTAATTCTTTCCTAACCCCACGATATACTAATTTCTAATTTAAAAATGATTATTTTGGCATGTCAATTGGTGGAGAAAGGATTTAGAATAGCAAATAGAGAGGGGGGGAAAAAAGTTTCTACTGCATTCAATGTGGCACGGGAGCCTTTGTTCCAAAATTTATTTTATTTTATTTTTTTTCATTTCAAATTATCCTTAACCACACGCGATGCATCATACAGTGGAGAGAGAATTTGGAGAGAAAAAAAAATAGAGAAAATGTGAACAGATATTTCCACTTCATTCATTATTGCCCCTATATTTTGTCATGTACCCACACACCATGCAATAAATAAGAGGCCACATTCTCCACAATGTAGGACTATATTCTTTGCATGCTCAATTTTTCACAAGACTACAAACCTCATTCATTGTTTTTCCCTAATTTGTATGAGGCAGGGTTTTGCAACAATTCTCTATTGTTTTGAACCATAAATTTGTTCTCTCACCCTATTACTAGTCCTATACTTATGATATTTTCACCTCTGCTATCATGTTTTAGATGTTAAAAGTCAAATTAAAATTACAAAAAAAAATTAAAATTTGGCTATTTAGAGTGATATGAAGCAACTTAAAATGACACACACACACAAGAAAAGAAAAGAAAAGAATAAATGTCTCAAATTATTTTCTCAATTCGGTTTAAAGTGGTTGATTATTATTATTTTTTGGATAAATTACAGTTTGCCTCCTTTATATTTAGCCACTTTTTCACTTTGATCATTAAAGTTTATTTTTTTTCACTTTATCCCTTTATGTTACAAGTTTTTTCCACTTTATTCCAAAATCTAATTTCTATTAGAAGTTAGACAGAAAATGACACATTAACAGTCACGTAGTATAAAAATATTTTATTATATATAACTCACACCTTTCACATAAACTTAAATTCTAATATAATAATATATTTTTTATGTTACGTGACAATTATTGTAATATTTTTTTTCTAATTTTTAATAAAAATTAACTTTAGAAATAAAGTGGAAAAAACTTAAAACATGAATGGCTAAAGTGAGGGGGGGAAAAAAAACAACAACTTTACGAGCAAAAATGAAGAAGGGGCCAAGTATAAAGGAGGTAAAGTATTGTTAGGTTTTTGTAATTAGCAATCTCGTTTGATAAAACTCATTTCAGTTGTAATTTTACTCAATCTTTTATTCCAGTAAGGTTACGAGTATTTAAATGCGAATCCAACTCGAATTGTGCATATGTAGAGGAGTTTGTGATCTTAATCTATCATGTTTGCCACTTCGCTGACTATGTCGGGGTTCGAGCTGCCCGATCAGCTCGCGAAGGTCCAGGGGCTAGCGCCCCCAAAGCAAAAATAAAAATTGCAATCAAAATTGTTCGACCGCTCGAGCAGTCGATTGTGCGCTCGAACGAAGATACAATTCTTTCAGAAGTTTCACTCGCTTGCAAAAGTATTGGGAGTTGTATTTTTATGCTCGAGCGGCCTTTCCTGCACTCGAGCGTAGATCCTTATTCTGAAACACGCGTTTTAGTCAGTCCGCTCGAGCGGTCATTCTTGCGCTCGAGTGGAGATCGCGATTATGTTTTCTATAAATCTGTGATTAATTCAATTTTTAGGGTACGACTTCCAAATCTTCTTCTTGGGTATTAAGGTTTTCTTCTGGAACTTTTTTGTTTATTTCCTTTAATAGCTGTGAGAATTTATATCATGAATTGAGTGGATTATATCAAAGGAGTTTGTTTATTTTGTTTTATTCACAAAAGAGAGAGTTGTTCTTCAGTGAATTTCGTGAAATTTGGGCCTAAAGCTTTGGTGGATTACGGAGTAATTCATCGTCATGGATTCGACATCGGCGTTATGGATTCAACGTCAGACAAGACAATTCCAAGGTGAAGACGGTGATGGAAGAGGCACATTGGGGTCGGTTCAATTTGGGTGTAGATTCGCTAGGTAATTGAGAGTACACTTGTATAATTTTTTTTTTGTTTTCTTAGTAAATTATTTTGTGGCTTTGACCCGTGATTTTTTATCACAGTTGGAGGCGCTCCAATTGTGATTTTTTCACGTTAAAATCGTTGTGTCAATTTGTCTTTAATTATTTGATTGAGATTGTTATTTACTAGTTAAAATTGATACATAATCACAAATAAATGTCTTGAGAATTTTTAAAATTTTCAAGTATAATTTATTCTTATTTTTTAAATAAGTGAAAATACATCTGTATCCGTGCCCACACAATAACAAAAAAAAATATAGCCAACAAAAATTGTGTAAAGGCCAACCCACCACACTCTCCGAAGAATGTACCTAACATTTGGAGATGGAGACTTCATATACTCCTAACCTAAAAAACTCACAATCGATGTGAGATGAATGGTTGGGAGGTTAGGTTTAAAACATTACTTTTGATGTTTGGTTGACATTTCTCTTTCTCTCTCTTCCATTACCCAATAGCTTAATATTTAAAATGCATGTGGTGATTTTTCCATTAACACAAACTAAACTTAACATGACAAAACATACACGTTTTTTTGAAAGTGCTTAGGGTGGCTCTATTTGCTTTTTGTTACAAAAATTACTTTTTAGCTATTTAAACCAAAAAAAAATGATAATAATTATTTAGTTTCAGTTGATTCAATTGATAATAATTAAACTTTTTTGTTTTAGTGCATTTTTTTATTTATAATTCACTAAAAAAAATTCAAACCATACCTGAATTTTCTGAATAATAAAAATATTTTTTTTGACATTTTTCGAACTCATTTTAATTTTTTTTTAGCAATTAAAAAGCATATATATATATATATATATATTACTAAAACTTTATTTACCAAACTAGCCCAAAATATCAACAACCTATTGGACGTGAGACATGACTCGAATATGCACCAACAGGCCGGGCCCTGAGATTTCCGGGGCCCAAAGCCAATAATTAACTAATAAATTTTTGGGCCATTCACATTTTTTTTTCATTGAATGAAAAAAAAATGAAGATAAAAGACAAAAAATTTGCGTCAAAATCACAAAAAATATAGTATTACATTACAACAATTAATAAGTGTCGCTTGATCCTCACTTTTCTTGCATTTTTAGAAGCAAATAAATCAATCATACTTACATAATCTAGTTTTTTTACAAAATCATTTTCAATGGATAATAATGCTAATTATTTTAAATGGGCCTTTCAATTTTTTAATGGGTCAATTTATTTTAAGTTGGTTTGGGTCTTCCTTAATTTTTTTTTTTTTGGATTTAAAATATATCTAATATATTACAATAAACTATAATAGAAGGACCCTTTTTTGGGTCTATTTTCAATGGATAACAGTGTTAATTTTTTTGCATAGGCCTTTCAATTTTTTAATGGATCAATTTATTTTAAGTTAGTTTGGGTCTTCTTTAATTTTTTTTTTATAACTTAAAACATACCTAATATATTACACTAAACCATAATAGAAGGGGGGCCCTTTTTTGGGTCTATTTTGAGGGGCCCTAGGCCATGGCCTTGTTGGCCCATGCCCAGGGCTGGCACTGCCCTTGAGGTTTTTTTAAAATACAAATTTTCTTCTATGATTTTGAAAATTACATCACGCCTCTTGAAATTTCTAATTTCATAACAAATAATTCATTTTATTAATAAATCATTAAGTCAATTATCTGTTTTTAATAATATCATACATTTATTACAATTAATACTTCAGGTAATTTTATTATTTTATTCAAGAACAGTTTAGAATTTTATTTTTTTAATTAATTATATCAAATAAAAAATTCTAACAATAAGTTATTTGTAATTTTTCAAACTACAGGGCAATTTATATTTTAAACAAACCTCAAAGAATGTATTTATAATTTATCCATATGCAGTGTTTTTAAAAGCTAAAGGCACGCCAAGGCACTAAAGGTCTCTCGGGGCCTACGAGCAAAATGCAAGTCGAGACGCTGGCTTTATTAAAGTAAGGCGCACAATCCTCGTAAAAAATAAATAAATTAACATAGACTAATGATTCATACTAGTACTAAGACAATTAAAATAAAATAAAAAAATTAACCAAGGCAAATTATAGAATAATTCTCAAAGTCATGAAAGTGCAAATTACATAGTATTCCACATTCAATAAAAACCAAAAGATAAATAAATAAACAAACATAAACACTAGGGGTGCTCGCAGTTCAGCTGCGGTCGGAGAATCTCCAATCCACCATCCGTTCGCCAGATTGGCGGATACAGATTGAGCAGATTAACGAATTGGCGGATGAATGCGAATCGGTTTAGCAGTTTAATTAAATATCAACTTCAACTCCACAACTGTAAGGCTTACAACTTTATAGTTAACCTATTTCTTGGTATAGCGATCCCGGGTTTACCCTTGTTGTACAGTGATCCGGACATGTGTCCGTGGATGTTGGTAGTTGTTTATTATTTTGTTTACATCCTTTTTACTTAGTATTTGAGTTATAGGATGTGTTGGGCGGGTTAGTTACAGGTTGGTTGAGTTTAGAAACCAAAACTAGTTGCCCAGATTTTGGCTTGTATGCTCGAGCGGGGGTTTTGGCGCTCGAGCAGAGATTACACCCATTCAGTATTTTCCTGTGCAGTGTTGGACGCTCGAGCGTGGAACAATGACTAAAAGATTAGCAATTGATAGATGGCCAACACTGATACATTCACATAAATCTCATATTTATGTCATACGACTTACGAGTCCAAGTTACTTTCCATTTTCCCTTTTTGTTTTTAACAGATAAGCATGTTAGCTCTATCATTAACCCAACAGATATGTATAACAACAATATCCCACATTCACAGATAAGCGTATTAGCTATATCCACATTCTCAACAGATATGTATAACAACAATATCCCACATTCACAGATAAGCATATTAGCTATATCTATACTTCACAAAGATAAGCATATAAGCTCTATCTTCACTTCTCTAGACAAGCATAAGAGCTGTATCTACGGAGTTCATCCCCTATCTTCTCCCAACACTATCCGGTTTAGAGGTACATCCCCTATCTTCCCCTAAACCGCAGAGTACATCCCCCATCTCCTCCTCTACACACAACGTATGCAAACACATTGGTTCTATATACAATCACTCAATACATACAGTTAATGTATTCTATAAACCGTCAAATTTCATGACACATTCCATTTATTAGTTTCCGTTTGCCTAATCATCATGCATTGTGTACAACAATCACGACTATCCTCCACCGATAGCCCCAAGCAGTTATTTTTAAACAGAAAATAAATGCACAAATGGATATTCAATCAACATTTCATTTCGGTGGGTGATAAATAATTCAACTACACCCTTTAACCTTTACATTCCCAATCTCCACAATCTCATTTCATTTCCTCATTTCTCACAATTAATTATCTCAATTAATCAAACAATGTAATTAGGTCATTTCCATAATTACCATTACAACCCTTAGGTCCCATTTTCATCAATGATTCAACATAACATTAATTTCACTTTTCCATGCCAAACATGCATCTAGGTTTTATATAGCTAAAACCCCAACTTTTGTAAATTTACACAAAAGCCCCAAACTTTCACAAAATTACCAAACCAACCCCAACATCTCAAAATACTAAAATTTAAAGACAAAGTCCATAGTAAGGAGTAGGTTATCCCTGCCTCAAATTCGAAGCCCCAAAGGAGAAGATGACAAAACCCAACGTGCTCCAAAACCCGAGATTTTCAGATTAAAACGTAGCCCCCGACGATCAACAACTATTTTGTAAAGGCCAAAGACAAGGAACTCACCCTAGCTAGATCAAAATCTAGAGAGAATGTAAGATTTTAGAGAGAGAGGCTCTCAAAATGGTTTTTAGAAAAAGTAGAAGAGAGAAAGAAAAGTAAAAAGTGATTTAAAATCACCCAGCGGATAACTCATATACGTGTGACCCGCTCGAGCGGAGAACACAATGCTCGAGCGCCAAGAACAAAAATCTGAACACGCTCGAGCGCAATAAGTCCCGCTCGAGCGCCAAGACACAAGAATAAAGCACTTCCACTCGAGCGCGAAAACCAGTCCGCTCAAGTGTAGATTCCCACCCCCCAGAACTTATACCCAGAAAGTACTACCCGCTCGAGCGCCACCAAACCCGCTCGAGCGCCACCGCTCGAGCGCAAACAAACCCGCTCGAGCGTAAAAATCACATCTGTAGAAGTTTTGCAGGAACACGAAATACTGGAGGTGTGCAATCCCCGCTGGAGCGCAAGAAGACCCGCTCGAGCGGATCGCCTAAAAACTGGACAACAAGGAATTGAAACCAAGGCCTAACCAACCTGTAACAACCCTGCATCAAAACATCCTAAAACTCAATCAAGTGGAATTAAAGGACGGCAACAAGATAGATACCACTACCAACTTCACGGAACCGAGTCCGGAACACAACAGAACAGTAAAGGGACAACCGGGATCGCTATACTAATGTGTTGTTTGGCAACATTTATGCCAAGAGAAGGTTTCCACTAGTAGGAGGTGGTGGCGGTGGCTGGAGGTGGTTGCTAAAGGTGATTTTCATTAAGAGAAGGTGATCAAAGGTGGTTAATGCCCGTGGGAAGTGGTTGGCAGAGGCGAGAGGTAGTTTCTAGCTGCAGGAGATGGTGGTTGTCAAAGGACCTCACTGGTGACAGTGGCTAGAGGTGGGGGTGGGGGTGATGAGTGATGGGTGGTGGCCAGAGGCGATGAAAGCAGGACGAAAGAATGAATTTTTTTTTCCTTCTAAACAAATGAAACTAACTTCTTATTTTAAAACAAGAATTTTGTACATTTTGTGAAGTTTGAAAACAAAAATAGATGCCAAACTAGTTTTTGTTTCCAATTTTCAATTTTTTTTAAATATTAAGAAGAAAACCATAAATATAAATGTAACCAAACATACCCTAAATAACTTTTTGTTTTCAAATGAACTCTAATTTGCTTGGGATATAGCAATAATAACTATATATTAAACAAAAATAAAAATAAAAAATTAGAAAAGTACCACCCACCAGAGCTGAAAGTTCCAGGAGGAAGCAAAACCATGCAGAGTGCTGATGAGGAGAGAACAACTGCACTAAGTACTCCAAGCTGTTCGATCAACCACTCATTTGCTGCAAAACAGTGGAAAAATGGGCTGGCATTTATATCAATGAGGTCAAGATTCTTTATGAAGAATCGTTCCTCCTCCCCAAAAGCTCTTATCGTCATCAATCCTGCTATGGATTCAGCAAGATGGTTTGCCACAAAAGACTTTGTTGTGCCATTGATTCACATCAATTCTTTCGCAGCGCTAAAGTAGTATCTCTGTTGTCAATAATCAATGCGAGTTTACCATTTTAATCATATTTAATGCAAACCATCTGATTTATATAAAATAAAAATAAAAATGAGTTTTATGCAACATTAATTTTATTTTTTTCCATGGATCCAACAGGATTCCCCAGAACCTTGTAGTCACAAAATAGTTGAAACTTACATAGTTCCAATTTGATGCATACTTACTTCAAGCAAATATAATGTCAAATATAATGTTAACATATGAATTGGTGAAAAATATCAATATGACAAGCTATGCTTTTACATTTTTACCTTTTATACATGTTAGGGAAAATATATGATTCCCCACAGGATCTATACATGATGATGACATCGAACAACCTAACTTATTATTATTTTTTTACTATTAAAATTATACCACATTATTTTTTAAGTCACTTAAACCTTAGGGGGAATTATTTTATCTTTTAAAACTTTCAATTATGTTGTGTATTTTTTCAATTATCTATTGGTTATTTTATGTAATGTATAAGAAATAATAGGTATGAAACCAATAGAATTGTATGAACATATCAGGTAGGATATGAGGTAAACCTATGTGATAATTTTTCCAAACCTTAGTTAATATTTCAGAAGTCTCTCCACTCATGGTTAATAATTTTTTAGTTCAATGATTTAACAAAAATTAATTAATTTTTAGTATATAATTAAATCATTAAACACTCTTGAGATTGTGTCTTTGAAAAGTAGTTGAGCACTAAAAAGATAATGGAAGATCCAATGAAGAACAAGACAACTACACTATTCGTGTGAACACAGTTCAACAACACAAACAAAAAATGCCAATGTTCATATCAGCCAAATGGATCCTCATCCTAAGAGAAACATTATGCTCACTGTTTGGCTGAAAAGAAAATGCAAGAAAGTGTGCCTGGCATCTCTGTGTGTGTGTGTTCACACTTCACATTTCACAATGAGATAACTTGTGCATCAATTTCTATCTTCCAACAAAAAAAATGCAAGTTTGCAAAGAAATTAACTCAATAAAGAAATTAATTATCTAAAAATTTACCTAAGAAATCAATCATGAGCCTCCCATCAGTAGCCCGACCGGCCGGTTTCTTGAAGTAGGTCATCCCATAAGGCCCGGGCTGTGCGGGAAAAGCTGCCCAAAACCCGCCCGTGTCGGAATTCGAATCGCCAAAGTTGAAAATAGCCTCAAAAGCACATTTGCAATCTGCTAGTCGTCCTGATATTGCCATAAACATCGTAAAAACGGCTAAGAGTCGTCGGAAAGTTACTGGAATTTGGAATAAGCAAAAACCCATTTGGGAAAAAGGTTGTTTTATCATATAAAAGTGCTAGAAAATGCCCACAAAGCTCATGAGATTGAAAGAACTTAGCTTTTTGTTGAATTATTGCACACTTGCCTTACATTCATATATAGGAGGAAGCAAACACTTTTTAGAGTAAGGACAATGAGACACACACATGACCATGTAACTATTTGATTAAGAGCTGACTTATATCGAGCTCTCACTAAAACGAAATTTGAAGAGGGTATGTAGCGGTAGTAGCCTACTGATCTTATCCCATTACGGAAAGAAAAATGTTTGGGAGTTCTAAATTATGAAATGTAAAGGAGCTTTAGGAGGTGGGCTCCACTCATTGATGTGATGTTTTGGTTTTAAATTTTATTTTTTCTTTTTTGTTTTTTTGAATTTTCACTTCATTAGTGCTTAATTAGTGCTTCCAAATTAGTGGGATAAATCATTGTTGTTATTGAAAAGGTTAGGAAAAATTTCAGCATAATTGTGATATCATACCATCACCAACATATAGTACTATCATGTGTAATCCTTGGTGCCTCGAATTCACCTTGCCTCAAATGGTTCGAATTTCTGTTTACCGATCGTCTGGCCTGTCATTCGGCCGTTTGTCCAGAAAAAAAGCTGACAACCGCGGTTGTCACCTTCTCGATCGCGGCTGTCAACTTTTTTACCGAACAACTGGTGCACAGAAATTCAAGTCATTCGAGCTAAGGTCAAATTCGAGATACGTAACATTGCTCTACGATCATTTAATAACGTATTACTATGTAGACATAATAAACTATATTATGTGTATATATGTGGTTACAAATTTATCTTCAAACATGTAATTATATTTGAATAATGAGATTCACTATCTTCAAGAGTAGCTCGCCTATTAAACAAGTTAAACAGTCTAATATTTAAAATAAAATATACAAAAAAAAAAAACTCCTTAATTTTAAGATATTTCTAACAATAAATCTTACTATTATTAAATCACACCTTGTAAGAAAATAAGAAATATACAAATTTTTCATCAATCATTTTTTTTCATTCTTATCTACCAAACTAACTTGGCATGTAAAGATAAAAAAAAGGTCAAAAATTGATAAGAGAGTGTTTTGGTGGGATTAGTGGGGACTTGTCCATCACTTTCCAGTGGGGACTTGGGGACTTGTGCAGCCATCACTTTCTAGTGGGGACTTGTGCAGCCATTACTTTGTTGTATGCATATGTTGCTCTCATCACAACTGGCTGAGTGGACTCTGCTGCCTTTGTTTTTGTGCAATTTTGCAATTGATCATAAGTATCTATTCTACAAATAGAATAAAGTAAATAAAAAATTTTGATATGAATTCTTTGGGTCACTTTGTTTCTATTCTAACTAGTTTTTATATCAGTCACTGTAACCGCACACCATATGGGTTTGAACACACTTTCTAATATATATATATATATATATTTTTAATATAAAGTGAAGGCTAGTAGTGTTGACACAAATATATCTCATATTTTGAATTGTTTCAAAATATCCCTGGTGGTGTTGACACAAATGTATCTGCAACATCAAGCATAACGCAGCGGAAAAATATTATCAGATCATACCTGAGGTGATAGAACCTGAAGCGAAGAATGTTGTGGGTAAATCACGTGCTTCTATAAATGCAAACAACGAACCCAGCAGTGGAGTGATACTATAATATGAGTATCACCCACACAAGTCACAGTGCAGAGGCTGGATCGTTCTCATATGGGAGAGAGTTAGAGAGAGAGTCTGGGAAAAAAAGGTTATGGGTAAAAACCACATAACGTATATGTTATCAATATATATCTTAACCATAGAATCTGATATATAACCATATATATCAATCTATCCATATCAGTTGATATGATAGATATAGATATCATGAGTGGTTATCCAAATAAGTTTTGAATTCAAATTCAAACTTACTTGGATAATGTTCAAAAGGGTTCAAAGGGTCATGCCACATGGGCGCCCAATTTTTGGCATCTCTCACTCGCACATGAGTTGGCATGACACTGCCACATCTCTATCTCAATCTCCTCAAAAATGAACAATCTCATACTAGCCAATGCACCGTGCGACTGCTGAAAAACACCTACATGTGGGAGCTCTATACTAGAAACTCAAAATGAGCCAGCATAGAGACATCAACCCAAAAAGAATAGAAATAGTGTCTCGTATATCCCAGACCCATCTAATTACACTGGTCCAAAAAACATCTCTAATCCCTCAAAAGAGCATTTTTGACCCTCTCAATTCTTGCAATATATTCACATTCAATTCGCCTCTTATACAAAGCAATGTGAGTTGCCGGCAATGAATATACAACAGTGGTATAATACTAGATGATTTTCCATTTGCCCTCATGCCATTTAGTTTAGGATTGACCGCTTTCCCAGTGATATCCCTTAAAGTCAAATCATACATGACCGCAGGCAACATACCAAAGTAGCAGAACCTCAACCCCTTACCTTATGACATAGTCAAAAGTCACAAAAGGGCACATAAATGAAAGTCATATCAATAATGACACGTAAGACTCATACGGTAAGGAAACAGGGATCTATTATCTCACCTCATTACTCGGTCGCCAAGCACATGTAGTATGAATACATGTTACGGTGGAGTGACACTTCTAAAAGAGTGACGTCATACTCGATACACCGTACAGATCTTAGTCTAGTCACTTTCTAGCGCCTAACTCGAATTCTCTATTTACTCGCCTTCCAGGAGCCAAATGAGATCTTGCATCTGGCTAATCATAGCAGGCACAACATGAAAAGTGGGTATTAACATCCATGTTTGGTCCTTAACCTGACCTCATCTTGGTTGTAACCAAGGCGACATACATAGTGGATAATTTAAGCCTTTCTTGGCTCTAAATAAAAAATAAACCACTAGTCTCATCCTTGCTCGCTCTCAAGCGCCAAGGGCGATTGCTCATGTGAGTGAGCCAATCTTGCCTGCTGACATCATCATCTACTAATCATTATGACACAAACCATAATAGTGTCAACATCCCATCATCTCATAACAAATAAGTGATCGATTTTTTTTTTTTTTTTTAAAAATAACCACAGCTTGCGCAATTCTAGATTCCAAACATAAGCCTTATCACCACCTCTTGCGACAAGTATTTACAATGGAATCCACCATGTGCGCCTCACATGAAGTGATTCAAGATCACCACCTCTTGCGCAATAACCTCTCTAAAGATATTTTGGTGACCAATTTGCGTTCATTCTAGATGTGCCCAACTAGCGCATTGAATATAGCGATCCCGGTATTCCTTGCTATTGTTTAACCGTAATCCGGACTCGGTTCCGTGGATTCGTTGTTGTTTTATTCTCATTTCTATCCCTTACTCTTTGTGTTAGAGTTTTGGGTTGTGTTGGGCAAGTTGGGAATAAGTTGATTGTGTTTTAAAACTTAGAATTTTTGCCCAGGTTTTGGTCTCTACGCTCGAGCGGCTATTTGACGCTCGAGCGGGTTTTTGTTGTTGCCTTTCCGCTCGAGCGGTAGTTGGGACGCTCGAGCGTGAATTTCCTCCTCTCAGCATTTTGGTCGTCTGTAGAAAATTCTGGAAGAGTGCATCCGGCGCTCGAGCGGATCTTTGGACGCTCGAGCGTGAACCTGTGTCTGACGCTCGAGCGGGGTGTTGTACGCTCGAGCGGACCTGTTTTATAACAGTTCGTGAAATCACCTTTTTGTTCACTTTTCAACATCCTTTCTCTCTCTTACTTTTCCAAAAAGCTATTTTGAGAGCTTCTCTCACTAAAACCCTAACTTCTCTCTTAGGATTGATCTAGTAGGAGTTATTTTCTCACCTTGGGCCTTTGTAAGAAGTGTGTTGATCGTCGAGGGCTTTGTTGAGATCTGAGAAATTTGGAATTTGGAGCACTTCTGAGTTTTACTCATCTTCTCCCTTGGAGCTCTGAATTTGAGGTAGGGATATCCTACTCCTCTCTATGGATTTTGTCTTTAAATTTTGGTAATTTGAGATGTTGGGGTTGGTTTGGTAATTTTGTGAAAGTTTGGGCCTTTTGTGTTATTTTACAAAAGTTGGGGTTTTATATGTAATAAACTTAGATGCACGTTTGGTATAGAGAAATGGAATAAATGTTGAATCATTGATGAAAATGGGACCTAAGGGTGGTAATGGTAATTATGGAAAATGACCTAATGAGATTAATGTTGGGACATTGATGGAAATGGAACCTTAGGGTTGTTTTGTGAACTATGGTGATTTGCCCTAATTGGATTAATTAATTAATGCATACGACTAATTGAAGAAAATGAGGAATTGAATTAAGAATGTTAAAATTGGAAATGTATGTGACTAAAGAGTGTAGATGAATCTTTTATTGCTCATCTAGTTGAAATGTTGATATACTATCCATTTGTGCATTTGTTTCCTGCTTAGAAATAATTGCTTTGGGCTACCGGTGGAGGGTAGTGTTGATTGTTGTAGACAATGCATGATGATTAGGCAAACTAAAACTAATCAATTGGATGTGTCATAGAGCATGTCGGTTGATAGAATACATTAATTTTATGTATTGATTGATTGCATATGTGATTCTGTGTTTATATGCATTACTTGTGTATGGGAGGAGATAGGGGATGTACTCCACGGTTTAGGGGAAGATGGGGGATGTACCTCTAAACCGGTTAATGGTTTAGGGGAAGATGGGGGATGTACCTCTAAACCGGTTAATGGTTTAGGGGAAGATGGGGGATGTACCTCTAAACCGGTTAATGGTTTAGGGGAAGATGGGGGATGTACCTCTAAACCGGTTAATGGTTTAGGGGAAGATGGGGGATGTACCTCTAAACCGGTTAATGGTTTAGGGGAAGATGGGGGATGTACCTCTAAACCGGTTAATGGTTTAGGGGAAGATGGGGGATGTACCTCTAAACCGGTTGTTGGAATGTTGATACAGCTCATATGCTTATCTGTTGTAGTAGTGATATAGCTCATATGCTTATCTATTGAAAAGTTTGTTTGATTTGATATAGCATTAAAATGTATATCATCATTGTTTGCGAAGTATGGGAGTAGTTTATGTGTTATTGATACAACAAAATAATGTGTATCCACCTTGGATTTCGAAAATGTTCTAGTGATGAACTATAATCTCATCAACTGTTCTGGCCAGAGTACTGAGCCTTGTTTTCAAACTCAAAGTTGAACAAAAATGAAAAGTGAATTGTAACATAGACTTGGCTGTCATGGAAATGTCGGGAGATGTAAATGGAAGTGTCAATGTTGACCATCTATCAATTGCTAATCTTTTGGTCATTGTTCATGGTTGGTTTAGTGTATTTCTACTGGGCTGTGGCTCACCCTATATGGGAATATCATTTTCAGGTACAGGTAGCATGCCACCTCCAAGGACGTAGCTTGGGAGGCCAGAGGCGGACTCTTTGTTGTTTTACTTTTGATGTATTACATGTAAATTCAAGCCAAGGGCTTAACGTATTTGAGTTAGTACTCTTTTGTTGTAACCAAGTGTTAACTTGGAAAGCTGTAAGCCCATAGGGCATTTACTTTTGTTGTTAACATGTAATACTTTTTGTAATGAAACTCTGATAAATGAAAGAATGTGGAACTTTTGAATATCAATGCATGTCTTATTTAATGGGTTTAAAGGTTTTTTTTTTTGAGGGCGTTACATTGAATCTTACAATGAGTAAATTAATATGCTACTAGTAAAGCATTTTATTCACAATCTAATGAGCATGGTCAATAGCTAAACAACTTAGTTGACCATTTACCAAAGATAACACTTATCATGCCAAATACGCCCACTTAGCGTACTTCAGGCTCTCACAATAAAAAAAAAAAAATCAACGAATATAGGTCATCTATTTCTCCCAAAGACAATCCGAAGATTCACTCAATAGCTAAGGCTCTGGCTTTTACCGATAGGTAAGTCAATGGGTTTGCAATTCTGCATCTAGAATCATTATAGGATATTCCTTATGTAAGTCATCGAAGACAAACCGAGAATTTTCCCAAAACAATCCCTAAGGATTGTACATCCGAGCATATAAATTACATCACCCATGTCCATCATATCTAAAATAGATGACTGCCCACCCTAGGTGGCGACAACCTTATAAATTCCTAGCTCATAATGACTAAGTAAGGAAAAAGTTCTTTTTGGACCATTGATCATGCCTCAGTGGTCTTCATCGATCATCGTCGGCCTATCATGGCTTGACGAAATCTAAGAACCACTATTTGGATAACTGTTTTAGGCTGTAAAAGATTTATTGGAATTAGCAACCTTTTTGCGCTCCTAACTTTTCACCATAAAAGCAGAAGGTAAATCCCTACGAATCTACTTATCCAATTCTCCAACGAGAAGTTGGGTCACAAGGTCCACAAATCAATGTTCCAAACTTATGTCAATCATAGCCTAAGTCGAAATAACCTCACTCCCTAGGAGGAAGTCTTCTCATGATCTACACTTTTCTCAATGGTGCGACTTTTCGGTATCTAGCGAGCCTTATGCCTCAACAATGACTATCCAAATTGCGCATAACCTCATAACAGTTTCGCGTCATAATGGAAAGTCAACCAAATTATAGAAATTGTTAATCCTCAAAGACTTTGTCTTAAACTACGCAACATTGATCCACTTTCTAAAAACAGGAGACTAGAGCCTTTGGCATTATCCTAGGCTCTTTATCATCTTGCGGAGCAATCGTGAATGTTTCCTTCTCAATCGCCCAGTGATGACGTGGAAAATTTTCATATTCGCTACCACGCAACTAAGAATATAGAGTATTCTTCTCTAATGGAATAATCCATTTGTAGGCACATCGCTCCCACTGTCCCTAGGATATTGGAAATTTCTTTCCATTCTTAACTAGGCTACATAGAGCTCTATGCTTAGAATTCTCTATTTTATAGAGTTCCAAAAACTCTATTCACGTCACCTTTACTAAGAAAACTTTATGTGACTTAGTTACACTCGCACAAAGCTGCTTACCTATATGCACATGACCCGGAGGGTTTACATGACAACATACAATAATGCGCCATAGAACTCTAGGTCTTAACTTCGCAACCTTATGAGAAGTAAAAATAAAGATAAGCTGCTCAACGGTTACAGATCGTCCATAGATGGCTCTCCACTAATCCATTACTTAAAGGGAGTATAAAATCTGATATGGAGGGCGTTTAGTTACGGATATAGGCAACAAACTAAAGTGCAATTCCCAATTGGGAAACATTTTGCACCATCATCCACCTAACATTAACAATACTTAATTTCTTATCTCTACTACACCATTGTGTTGTTGAGTATTAGGAATAATCAATTTTTTAAGCATCCATTTCTCTTCACAGAGTTTTCAAAAATAACTCAAATAGATACTCGCCACCTTGGTCAAAACTAAAAGCACGAAAATTGTTATCTAATTAATCTCAACCTCATATGTACAATGTCAAAAATCATCTCAAAACTTTTAACTTATGGGAGATCAAATAGTCTTGACTCAGATGCATATCATAATCTATAAATGTGTCGAGATTGAGGCTTAGAAATCATACCCTTACACATATCTAGTCACAAATATCATAGTGGACTAAATGCGCCAATACAAATGACCTTCTACGACTTTCCTACTTACTTGTGCACAACCATTGTGAACAAAGTTACACATTTATATGAGAGTAGGATGTCACAAGCGAGTGGGCCCAAGAGGGCCTACTCAAAACATCTATGCATCTTCTCATTAATGTGATTAAGTATAATAAGCCACCGGTTCATGACCAATGTCATAAACTAATTCCAATCATCCTAATGTGTGAGTTCTTGAAGACAAGTTTTAAAGGTTTAGGCCCAACTAGGTAATGAATCATGACTAATTCATATTCGCTAGATCATAAAAAGATGTCATGGAGATATCAAGTGCGCCTAAGTCACAAATTTAACTAGTAAGTGCTAATCCCCTGCACCTTTGTCACTACCCAAACCCACCCCTATGGGTTTAGCACCGTAACCGGCCAGTAATCCAAGATTACCGAAGGCCTGCTTAACAGTAAGACAGTAAAACAGAGTATAGGGGCCTGGCGGAAGCCAATACAGTAAATAAACAATGTCCAATGAGCTGTGACAGTCTGTATGCCAAAAAGACTTTTCATATATATATATATATACAGTGCAGAACAGTATGCACAATATTTACAATCATGCAGAACAGGGACCAAATCCCTATTAAACAGTACAGTACAATCTATACAGTTATTACAAGACAGAACAGAAGAGGGAAAAACTAAAACACCCCATAGCCTTGGCTTGACAGGCTCGAAACCTCGTAGTGAGGCACATAGGTTGGCTTGACAAAACTGGAGCTTACCCCGACACTTCTAGCTGCGGTCTGGTGCCTGTACACCTACATATATATATGAGCAGTGAGCTAAAACCCAGTGAATAACATTGTGCGTAAAGAGGTTTAGAATGAATGTCAGTAATGAAAGCAGTTCATTAAAACAGTATTTCAGTCATTCAGTCATTCAGTTATATGTGGTACATCCATTAGCATAGTAGTACAGTAAACAGTAGGTCTTAAAAGACTGAACAGTTAATGATGGCCATCAATCAGTAAACAGTAGTGGTTCCACCAAGGGAACCGACAGAGATCTCTGTAACAATAACAGTCAATAACAGTAATTGCTAAGGATGCCACAATATAGTTCAGAATATAGGACATACATTCATTCAGTTAACAGTATCAATTTAGAAAATAGTTCAGTAAACAGTCAGAAATATTCACAGTTTAACATATCTTAACACAGTTGTTACTCACAGAGTTCTAGGCTACAGTAAGTTAGAGCGCGTCTCCAGTCGCCAACCCTACACAGTTTACAGGACGAACACACACTAAGCTACACAGTTGGGAAAGATAATAACTTAATTGCCTTGGTGTGTTCTACATCTATATCCTCATTAAGATGTCTTAAACTAGGCCTAAGAATGCCTAGGATGGGATAAGGATGCAAAGATGCATTCAGAAAACAGTTTCAGAATTTCAGAAAAATGGATCCCCGCTCGAGGGCATGTTTCCCCGCTCGAGCGGACATGCAACAAAGGTACCCGCTCGAGCGGCAACTACCCCGCTCGAGCGGACTGTAAAAGTACTGGATAGGTGAAATCTCCGCTCGACGCCCGCTCGACGTATGCTCGAGCGTGAGACACAGGCATCCGCTCGAGCGTGAATTCCTCCGCTCGAGTGGAATGTAAAACAGTGCAAAGTACTGGATGCTCGAATTTTCCGCTCGAGCGCCACTTTCTCCGCTCGAGCGGGAGTGCAAAATCTAGAAAATCCAGATTGCACCTTCAAGCTTAAAACCATGGTTTGATGCAAAAATTTCGATCCTCTTGGGCTCATTTCCTGGAAAACATTTGTAAACTCATAGAACAACATGTTTTAAAGATCAATTTAAGAAATCAAAGTCCAAGGGTAGCTTAAACAAACTCAATTTCAAACCAATTTTTATGAACAATCTTCAAACATGACATGCATGAATTTAGCTAGCTTCCAAGCTTCCAAAACATGCTCCAAGGAGCCAATTCTTTTCAAAACAAGATGAAATCATGGACTTAACATAATTATGAGCATGCATGTAACATTTTGCCATGAAAACAACTTAAAACTCAACAATCCAAACATGCATGCATGAATTAAGCTATAATTCAACATGTTAGAACTAAATTATGACTTAGCTCCTCAATTAGACATGAACCATGCATGAATCAACTTAAAGACACAATCAAGAGGATGAAATTCATACCTAGGTTCCTTGATTACTAGTCTTGAGGCTCAATCTAGCAAGAACTCCTTTCAATTCCTCCAATTTCCCAGCAATTCTAGATGAAATCACCCAATCTCCCTATTCTCACTCTCTAGTCGGCAATAACAATAAATAGGGCTGAGGAAATGGTTTGCTCAATGTATTACAAGTCTCAATATGTGTAAAGTAGTGGGCCACTACTATGGTAATGTGGTAAATAATGCAACTCTTGTAATTTAGCACTATTTAATCTAATTTAATCATACCAATTCAGTTTTTAGATAAATACACCATAAAATCACATTAATTCTAAGGATCATAGAACATCAATCAATTTCGGATTCGGTCGCCGATAAGGCCTTCAATTTGCAATTTAACCATAAAAACATGAATAGATAATCAAACAGGCAACAGATAGAAATGCAATATAACAGATATACTTAATCAATTCAGTTTCAGATTCCAGTCAGTCAGTTCAGTAGTTCAATCAGTTCAATTACCAATCATAATCAGTCTCAGTTTAGCAGTAATTAGTAATCAGTAATCAGTAATCGATCAGTGATCAGTGATGAGGGTTGTTACAGCCTTCAAGTCAATTTTATTCTCCATACACTTTAATGCATCTAGTTAAAAGATGACGATGCTCCTCTTACCATATCGATTTCTCGCTTCATAGTTACTTACAATTAATTCTACTATCCATAAGAATGAGAGAATAAACTATCAACTATGACAGCTCCTGAAGTAACTAAAGCGCAAATTAGACTAAAGAGTCTAATTCAACACAATGCTCTCACGAGCCATGCGTCAAATTCTTAGAATCATAACAACCTTGTTGGCCTTGACCTTTTCATTACTATGCTGCAACGTTTGCACTTAGTGGTAAACGTTATTCAAAAACATTAGCCTCGCTAAGGAACCATACAAAGAAGCACCTCATCATGTCTCACACTCAAGTGTAGAAACAGTAAGTGTCCAGATTTAGACAAGTTGGCAATGCTAATATATTTTACAGCCACTTGGCACTAATCTCTTCACTTAGTGTTAATAGATTTTTTTGCTACTAAATGTTAATCTTTTAACTTCAAGTGATACTTTAATGCACACTATTATAGTGCATGGAATTTTGCTCCATCCACTCCCAACAGTTGGATAGAGAGCAAAACGCTACTCATACCGGCTACTCATCTTACACTTAATGACTAATTCATTTAAGCTGGCATTTCTTGGATGACATGACTCTTGAATGTTACTTCATCCAATGATGCAACATCATTACAAGTCAAATTACAAAGTCAATCCGCGCAGCTCAATAGTCAAGATCATATACAGATCTATTGAGGGCTTACTAATTTCATAACTCCAAAACTAGCCAATCAAGACTACGTAGTGTGCCGCTAACCATAGCGCACACATCAAATTTTGTTGTGCCAAACAAGGCAACAAAACCAGGGCGACTTTGAGTCATGTTTCCTTACTTTGGCTCAATTAAGGTCTGACCTAAAGTCTCAAGACTTTTGCTCATCTAAAGAATAGGATTACATTGTTCACATTTGAACATCTTTACTAAGTCTAGGTCAACCAAATTAACTTCCATAAGCTAAGTCAATTTAGAGAGAAATTTGTATTGGGATTAATTTTGATTAGCATAATATAATTTTGCCGCAAAAATCTAAATTAAATAGTGACAATATTATACAAGTCGCAAGATAGAAAATCCGTTATGCTCATAATCATCTCTTGCGCCATAGGTAACAATTATCCAAAATTTAATTTAATTTATGCGCAAAATATTGGTTTTCGGGAGTAAATTTACAAAGATTTCTCTCAACCGAACAACCTCCCATTGACTATGGCATGTTTAAAAGTATGATAAAATATTCTAATTCCATACAATAGCATCATAATGTAGATTCACAATCAACTCATGCTATGTTACAATTAATAATGGAATTTAAACAAATAAAAACTAAGCATGCTTCTCTAATCACAACATATTACAAACCCTAAAAAAAAATAATATGCTGTATTTAATATTCAAATTATGCCATAACAAAATGTAGATCATTCTGAAATTTTCTGAAATTTTAAATAACTAATAAACACACATAAAATTAGAAATAAATATTCCAGAATCTGGTAAAATGCAACAACCATACCAGTAAATATTAAACCATTACCGTGGTCTACAATAAAAAATTCAGCCCCAGAAACTTAATCATGCAATACTAGATGCATTTTAAAGCAGAAATAATGAATTATTATTTCAAGAAAAATATTTTTAATTTTCATAAAATTTTAAAAATTTTACAGAAGATATAAAATTTAATTCTGAGTCTAACGGTCCCAACCACTCTTAAAACAAAGCTACAACGAATTACTTATGACCATTTAACGCAATTGTGGATTTTTAAAAAAAAAACAAACAGACCCTTATCCCCAGCCATCAAACCAGCCAAGCCGGCGCGGAAAACGGCGCGGCTCGGCGAGCGGCTCAGCGCACGGCTCACGCGTGGTAGAGCAGTGCGTGGTAGCACACGTGGCGCGGTTCGAAGCGGCGCGGCTAACGTGCGCGTGGACGACGCGACAGCACGCCTGGCACGTGGGAGCGCATGACAACGCGTGCCCACCACTGACAGCGTCATCTTGCGCGCACGGCCCACGCGCCGCCTTCCAGGGTGTTTTCTGGTCCAATTTCGGTACTGCCAAACTCCATTTTTCACAATAAAAATATTTATGGTCTCAAAAATAACATTTAATGAACATAAAAATAAGGTGTATCACACTCTCAATCTAATGAGAGTTGAAGTGCAAAAACCCTGCACTTCTTCCTGCTTCATTAATTTTCATGCATATAATGTGTATATATTTATATAAAAATTGTACACATGATTTAAAAAAAAATAAACACGAAAATACCCATATATGCTCTGATACCAATGTAACATCAAGCATAACACAGCGGAAAAATATTATCAGATCATACCTGAGGTGATAGAATCTGAAGCGAAGAATCTTGTGGGCAAATCACGTGCTTCCATAAATACGAACAACGAACCCAGCAGTGGAGTGATACTACAATATGAGTATCACCCATACAAGTCACAGTGCAGAGGCTGGATCGTTCTCGTATGGGAGAGAGTTAGAGAAAGAGTCTGGGAAAAAAGGTTATGGGTAAAAACCACATAACGTATATGATATCAATATATATCTGTAACAAGCCCGCAGGGGACCTCGCTACAGCTCGGACTCGACTTCTGTAGTCACGGTTCTAAGTCTGAACCAAAGAGTCCAAATCCGGCAAATCGTTTTGAGAAAACTGATTTTTGAAAGAAGTGCCAAACATGGACTGCTTTGCCAGATACAGAGTCGCCACCTAAATATTTTATTTTGGGAAATTTAGGAAACCCTGACTCGGTGCCAAAAGGCCACGTGTCCGTCATCACCAAAGTTGCCTCGGCTCGGGAACTTGGGTACGTATAATTAAAGACTTAGTGTATTACTCATCAAATTGAATAGGAGTAAGAGAGAAGTGTACTGGACTTGTTGAACCTAGGTATATACACATAGAGTGAAAGGGAAAGACCTTGAGAAATAGAGCTCAAGAAGGAGAAAGAAGATAGAAGAAGAGGAAGTGAAAAGGCAACTTGAATTGTTCATAAATTTAACAACTTAAGGTGAGAATTTGCCTTTAATTTCATGAAATTGAGATGTCATGGTTATCATCCTTTGGACATTGAGTTGAAATATAAAGGATATCATGCATACTTATGAGTTTAGTAGTGTAAATTGATGATAGGAACTCATATGGACAAATAAAGAAGGAATTGTAGAAATTTAGCTCAAGACCAACATGCATGGCATGATTCATGATATTTTGTTTATAGACATATTTTCTTGCATGATTTTCATGAGTTCTACAAGTTTCAAAGAACTATCCTCATTGATGTTGGAATTGGAAGTTTAAAATGCTTTTATAATGTCTCGGAGTCTTTGAGCAACTAAATTGGAAGAATTAGCTCAAACTATGGACATGCATGATTTTATTTTTAATCATACACACCATTCTTGCATGAGTTTTCAAGATTGAAGGGACATTCCATGAGATTTGAGGATTTGGAGCACAAAAAAATGCAAGTTTAAAGAATTTTTATGTCAACTCAAATAACTTGATCATGGCATGGAAATTGAGCTTTGTTATAAACTTATAAATCTTGTTTGAAGTTAGCAATTGTAAATTCAACATGTGTTCATGAATTTTGGGCTTTGATATATATGGTTTTGAAGGTAGATTTTGAAGAAAATGAAGTCCAAAAATAAGAGCAATTTTCGGCACATTTTAACCCAGACCGCTCGAACAGCCTAGGCCACCGCTCAAGCAACCAACCCTCTCCTGTTCCAGCTCACATTCTAAAATAATTGCACGTGTGGAGCGCACGTGCGGTAGAGGTTCTGTACGTGCGGCAAGTGCCCCCGCACGTGCGGTTGTAAGGGTAGTCCCAGTTACATTTCGGCTTCTCTTTTCTACCTCTCGGGCCTCCGTTTGCATGGTTTAAAACTGTTTTTCATGTGCATTCGCATCTTATGAACACAAATGAATTAAAGAACAAAAGTTTAACCAAACGGATAAGCAATAAATAGAAACTAAATAAGTATAGAACAAATAGAACAAACTAAATGAATAAATTATGTATTGAATCATGGTGCTTGAATTTGTTTGTTTAGGTCAGATGCCGTATCTTTAGTGCATTTTAGCACGTGTTTCAAGGAGCTCACTGTGAGTAACAATGTTGTAAAGCTATGTTTAATTGCAATTATTTTCTGATCGATTAAATGTATTATATTTTGAAATGACACTGTTTCTTGAATTAATGATGGTCCTATTTTGTAAACTGTACTCGTGGTAGCCATAGCAACTATTACTGTTATTGTTATTGCTACTGTTACAGAGATCTCTGTCAATTCCAATCTTTGGAACTACTGTTACTGTATTGATGGCCATCAACTGACTGTTCGGTCTTTAAGACCTACTGTACTGTTCTACTACGGAATGTACCACGTATGACTGCAATGATTTCATATGACACTGAAATGTATGAATACTGTTTATTGAACTGATTCTTTACCGAATTCAACTGTTTGGAATTGTTATAAAGACATCATTCATAAACCCTTTTACACATTTTTCATTCACTGGGCTTTGGCTTACCGTTTATATCTATATGTATATAGGTGATTAGGCACCGGATCGGGTTTAGCAACATCGACCTGAACCCCCTGTTTTTTCAAGCAAACTACTGTGCCTCACTGCGTGGTTCCGAGCCATCATGTGTCAAGGCTTTTTGAGTGTTTCCACTTTGCCACTTGTGATTATGATCACATGTTATACAGTTTTGTTCTAGACTTTTACTTTAACCGTTTTGTTATTGGGATTTAATTCCCTAAGTTATAGTATGTATGTACATATGTTTGGACATGAACTTATGTGAATGTCTATATATCCAAGTTTGTTTGTTCATTGAAGTCCTTACATCTCGTTGGACATTATATTTAATTATGTACAAGCTTCCGTCATTCCCTATTATGGTATTATTGTTATTACTGTTAAGCAGGCCTTTGGTAATCACGAATTACTGGCAGGTTACGATGTTAAACCTTAGGAGCGGGTTTAGGTCGTGACAATATAATTAGGGCTAGGCATAGGGTTATCCGACCCGCCCTACCCGCACACGTATGGGCGGTTTCGCAAATACAATAGGGTTTGGAATATAGGAAGTTTTAGAGTTGCTGACGGGTTGCAGGTTTGAACCGCACTTATGGATCTCATGAATAGA
>NW_021025304.1:1315375-1327159 GCF_004153795.1 Camellia sinensis
AGGGCTCAAACAGGGTTGAGCCCTTAATGAAAAGTGAAAATGAGCTCAAAAGAGGGCCACTTTCAGTTAGGGCCGGAGCTTGAAACAATAAGCATATAGGGCTTACAAATGGATCAAGAAAAAGGGTCAAAAGAGGAGAAATGTCACTTACCCTTGAAGACCAAAGCTTTTGTTGCTTCTTGGATCAATTTGCAGCTCCTTTGGCCTTTGAGAAGCCTTCCTTGTTGCTGGAAATGAAGTGGTGATGGTAGAGCTTGGTGGTGATGAAGAACACAAGGTATAGGACTTAAGGTTTTTTTAGGGAAATGAGAAGGATGGAGGGAGATATGGATCTTGAGGCTTGAAGAACAATTTTTCCAACCCTTGAATGTGATATAGCTTGCTTGTTATAAAGGCCAAAAAGGGGGTGTAAAGGTGGGGGAAAAGGAGGGCAACTTTTCCCCACAAAATATCCCCCGGATAAAGATATTTTCTGGGGGATAAAGCCCTACAGCTGTAAAGGGCACAGTGCAAGGATCTCGGCCGACCAGGTATCTTTGCTGCAGGTGGCCGGCCGGCCACACCCCCTAGCCGGCCGGCTAGGGGTCAAAAGGGTCAAGATGATTTACCGGCCGGCCACCAACTGAGGGTGTCCTCCTATGTGTGTACAACACAACCCTGTGGTTAAAAGTCCAAGAAAGTGGCTCGAGGGTGTTCAACATTAGCTCGGAAAGAGGGGTTCAAAAGGGTCAGGTGGAATTACTGGACAGCCACCAATTTTTAGGGTCCTCTCATGTGTGTACATCACAAATATGTGGTTCAAAGTTCAAGAATGTGGGCCCAAGGTGTTCAACATTAGCCCGGAAGGAGGGGGTCAAAAGGGTCAAGTATCATTAGTGGCCGGCCATGAACTTTTAGGGTCCTCCCATATGTGTACATCACAAATATGTGGTTCAAAGTTCAAGAAAAATGGCCCAGGTTGTTCAACATTGGCTCGGAAGGAGGGGTTCAAAAAGGTCAAGCAACATTAGTGACCGGCCATGAACTTTTAGGGTGGGCCCAAGGTGTTCAACATTAGCCCGGAAGTGTGAAAAACGGGCGCCGGAGGGCGTCAGAGGATGTATAACTGGTTGCTGCAACAATTACTGGCCTCTCATCCTTCAGTGATCTCCCCGGTGATAAAACAGAGGTACCTGCCAAAAATGAACGAAAACCGTTGCAAAACGAATGTTCGGGGGCCAAAACGCGCAGTTCGGCGTCCCGAAAATGGGCTGTTAAGCATCGAAAGTGGCATTTGGCCACGAAGTGGGTTTCTCAGACCCCAGTGTCCCTCAAAAGGGAGAAAATAAGATGTATGCCAAAAATCAGAGCAAATGGAGATGGTTAAGCGGTCCCAAACAGAGGCACACGGCCAACGATTTCCGAAAAACCGGAAATCGGACTCCGAAATGGGCAAAATGGCCTGCGGCCACAAAATGTAGCCCACGGCCACTGAGAGATGGTCTACTGGACCTCTCCTTCCCCTCAGGAAAAGAAACAAAGAAAATCGAGCCTGGTTCGCAAACCGAAGCAAAGCACAAAAGAGGGTTCGGAAGTCCGGAGGCGGGGCTCACGGCCGCAACTCTGAAACTTCTGAATGAGCACATTATGCAACATCACCAAGCACTCAATCAGTGACGTCTGAGTCTTAGGGTCGGTCAAAAATGGGGTGTCTACAATATCTTAACCATATAATATGATATATAACCATATATATCAATCTATCCATATCAGTTGATATGATAGATATAGATATCATGAGTGGTTATCCAAATAAGTTTCGAATTCAAATTCAAACTTACTTAGATAAGGTTCAAAAGAGTTTAAAGGGTCATGCCACATGGGCGCCCAATTTTTAATAGTATCTCATATTTTGAATTTTTTCAAAATATCCCTACATTTAAAGTTTTTTTAAAAATTATGCAAAGAGAAGAACAGGCCTTGAGCCCATGACAATGGATTGAATAATAAAGGCTCTTGTCACTTAAGCAACATATAATATATATGTATTTTTCTTTATTGTTATTTTTATAATATTATTTTTTTATATAAATGTGCATGCATCGCGTATACAAACCCTTAGTATAGATATATGAGTTCGACTAGGTACGCATTATTCTTTTATACTATTTTTCAACATATTCACACTAAGATATTCTATTTTTTCAACATATTCACATCAAGATTTGTACATCATTATGAGTAGGTGATATAAAAATGATTACTAATAATTATGGAATTAGGAGTGTATTTTTAAAAAAATGATGAAGTCCTCAAAAAAAATTGATAAGAGGTATTCTTAGACCATCTCTAACCGCATATCAAACTTATCATTAAATTTTGAATTTGATGAAAAATTGTTCCTTTTTTAGTTCCAACGGTTTCATCAAATTAGTATCAAATCCAGGATTTTACTTTTCTTTCATCAAACTGAGGACAAATATGTCTTTCATCAAATTACTGTTCATTGCCGTTAGATTTTTACCACCGAATCACCACCTCAAAGCAAAAGTTTGTGAAAAAATTACACTGGCCGGTTGTCCTCCTAGTCGACCCCCCAGATGACAACCTCAAGAAGAAAAATTGTGAAAATTTTGCACTAGTCAGTCAATTGGCTGGACATCTGCCTGATCGACTAGTGATTTGACAAAGCCGCGAAACCCTTGGTTAGAGTACTTGATATCAAAAATAGTTTTTCCTCAAATTTTTACTCAAAACTGATGAAGAAATTGATACACCATTGAAGATGCCATTGGGGCTGTTTTGGAAAGATACTAAAATAGTTAAAAAGTCATTTTAAAAAAATTAAAAAGATAATTAAAATACTCCATTCAACCCAAAATAATAGTCCATTTTGGGAAATTCAACTTTTTTTGATAATAAATATTACACTTTAAAAATATTGAATCACTGTGTTTGGTTTGAGTTTTCTGGATTAAGTTTTTTGAAAATTGACTTTTTTAGTTTTTGTATTTTTTTATTTTTAGTGAATATTTTTAAAATTTTAAACATTTTTTTTTACTTTTTTAGATGCACCTTGCTTAGATGTATCTAAAAAATAAAAAATTTGTGAAAAAATATTTTAAAAAATTTATAAATACATAAAAATACAAAAAAAATGTACTGAATTCTTGTATTTTTTTTGTATTTTGATACACCATTGAAGATGCCCTTGGGGCTGTTCTGGAAAGATACTAAAATAGTTAAAAAGTCATTTTTTCAAATATTTTTTATACGTCTTCTCGTAAAAAATTAAAAAGATAATTAAAATACTCCATTCAACCCAAAATAATAGTCTATTTTGGAGAATTCAACTTTTTTTGATAGTAAATATTACACTTTAAAAATATTAATTTCCAAAATTATCCTTTGATAGTATAGTTTTTTGAAAATATAAATTATCATAATTGTACTTTTTGTGTTGTTAATAAATTTAAAATTAGGGCAAAATAGGAAAATCATATTATTTTATTTCTTAATTTTTTAAAAACAACTAATATTTTGAGACAATAGAAAATGAAATAAATGACTAATATTTTGAGATAGATGGAGTAGTTACTTTCTAAAACAACCATTAGCATACATAAAAAGGTTTCAAGACACTAACATGAGTCTTTGCTTTATACAATGCTAGGGGTGTAACTCCACCCGATGGGTGTGCTTAAAATATAAATTTTAATTTTGAATTCACAACATATTTTCTATATTGTTTAAGTGATGAAAGTGTTCTTTAATAAGTTAAGTGAATAGTCTTAGGTTCAAGTCTTGTGCCTCTTTTTTAACTACTATTTTTTTTTTTTTTTTTTTAGATAGAGAAGTTGACACTTGACACAAGAATAGAAAGCTACTTTTTTTTTCTTTTTTTCTTTTGGATGGAGAAATTGACACTTAGCGCAAGAATAGAAGTATACTTGGTAAAAGGAGATAAGGAAGGTCATAGGCGCCAAGTGAGATGTTCACTTTTAATAATAGTATAAATAAAAAAATAGATATTAACGGTTAGTGCATACAATACGTATGCAATGTAAATAAGTAAAAATAAAATAAAATATTTATTATATATTGTGTACTATTCAAGTAGTAAGAGTCTTCTTCATTAGACCCAAGGTTCTAAGGTTTGAGTCATACTTTGCCATTTATCTAATTTTGGTTTAAGTCCTACTCTTTCCATTTATCTAATTTTTTTGTTTTAAATTTAAAAATAAAAAAAAGGACGCTTGTCACACAAAAAAGCTAAGATTTCAGGATACCAACATGAGTGGTCATTTTATACATAGTATAGATAGATAGATAGATAGATAGATAGTGTATATACAATAAGTCTACAACTACAAAATCGATTACATAACTACATATATAAGTGGTGCAATCTGAATGAAATTGTATCTTTTATGATATCTTACCATCCGATATGTGTAGCCAAAATTATTTTATGTGATTAATTTTATGATCAATTCTGTGTCCGTAGAAGAATTGGAGTGTTGTTGCTGCTACAAATTCTGCTGAAAATAAATAAAATATTTTTTTTTTAACAAAAAGGTCTACCATATATGTAAATGAAGAATTTGTGTAACAAATAACAAAAACACACAACAAACAAACAAAAAAAAAACAACAACAACAACAACAACAAAAAAAATGACCCATGAGGAAAGAAGCCCAATACTAACGAGTCCATTGAAGTGGATTGAATTGTTAAATTGGACCCATAGGCTGATTATGATTAAATTTTAGTAACTTCAGTCGTTTATTTTATGGGTTATGTAGATTAGTCATTAAAAAAAATTAAAAATAGATTGATCTGGTAATTACAATTACATAATTTTATTATATTTGTCTTTAAAAAAATAAATGTTATATATAAATTATTTATTTTCTTAAGATAAATATGATGAAATTATATAATAATCGTATAAGCATTTCAAGATGGGTGAAATGAAAAATTAGTTTTTTTCTTTAAGAAAAAAAAAACAGAAAAAAGGGAGAAAATATCAATAAGTTCTACTTTTTTCATGAAAAAACAAAAACTTAAGTGATATTTTTCCATAAATAAACAAATAAAGAGTAGAATGTGTTCCTTGAGGTAGGATGTGACACAAATAATTCTTATATTAAATTTTCTAATGCAAAAAGGCAAAATTATGGATGAAAATAGGAGTGCAGATCCTCTCCTTGCAAGAGTTTACGAGCGTGCGTCCTTGCAACGGCTGAGATCTACCGTTGCACATCCAACGGCTGAGATTAAAAAAAAAAAAAAAAAAATTGGAATTTCTATTCTTTCCTGCCCAAAACAAAACATAGAGTTGGTCTGCACTTTTCGTGGGAAAACACACACTCATTCAACACACTCAGTGGTTCTTGTCCGAACGGCGACCCGATACTGGCGACGACCCAGTCTACCCAGTCTCCACGCCGTTGCAAGGACCAACGACGCCACAGGTCGATTCCCCTTTGTCTCTGTAAATCAGAAATTAATGTATATGAAGCTTAATATTGTACTACTCTCTCCAAACCCCCGCATTTTTTCCTTATGAAGCTTAATCTTATCTGTATTTGAAGATTTTAATCTTATCTGTATTTGAAGCTTGTAATCAGTTTCTGTATGTGAAGATATATATATACAGATTGAATATTGATCAAGAAGAACCTTATAAATACAGATTTTATCTGTATTTGAAGATTTTAATCTTATGTGTATTTGAAGCTTTCAATCAATTTCTGTATTTTAAGATTTTAATCAGTTTCAAAATCTATTTAATCAGTTTCAGTACTTGAAGATTACTTTTAATGGACCAATGTGTTAATTCATTTTGTGTTAAACCACAGATTTTGAAATCACAGATTTTACTTTTAATTCAACATCTGTGTTAATGAAATCAATAGGGTATGTTACCATGTGGTTATGTAATCAACATTCAAAAATTGTGAATATGCTAGCAGCAGATCCTCATCAAAATTCCCTACTTTTAATTCAACATTCAAAAATTGTGAGTATGCTAGCCGTAGATCCTCACTCATTCATTGTTATGTAATCAATAGGGTTTTTAAATATGTCCAAAATTAATTCAACATTTGCACTCTATCTGCACTCTATTTTATATCTAACACAGATTTTGAAATATAATTGATCTGCACTCTATAAAGTAAATATGTTGAATTGATTTCATTGGTCTAACACAGATTTTGAAGAATACTCTATTTAATCAGTTTCACTCTATGTAATCAGTTTCACTCTATTTAATCAGTTTTAGTATTTAATCAGAGGTTTGCCAAATGATTTTTGTAACATAATTTATTTAATCAGTCATGTGAACAGATAAGGTTTTACTGGAATGTGATGAATTTTTTATTTATGTAGCTAAGATTTTATTTATATGGGTTTTCAGTTGCATTTTCATATGGATATGGAACCTGAGAATGATTGTGCTTGGAAGCCAAAACAGGGAATGACATTCGATTCTGAACAATGTGTGTATGATTTTTATAATACATATGGAGGAAGAATGGGGTTTAGCATAAGAAGGGATTTTTGTAGGAAGAACAAGGTCACTAAGCAAGTTATTTGTAGACTTTTGGTTTACAACAAGGAGGGATTTCGGAAGGGTGACAAACGAGACCCATTGTCAAAAAACCCTAGAGCCGAAACTAGGACCGGTTGTGAGGCTCGACTTTATGTCAAATTAGATGACAATACTGGGAAATATGTTGTGACTGATTTTAAAGAAAAACACAACCATGATCTTGTATCACCCGAGTGTGCCCACATGTTGCCGTCACAAAGAAAGATATCGACTACCCAAGCAATTCAGTTAGATTTGGCGGCACAATCTGGTCTTTGTTTAAGCCAGTCTTTCGAACTCATGGGTAGGGAAGCTGGTGGAAGGCAATGTCTTGGGTTTACAAAATTAGATTCTAAAAATTATTTGAGAACCAAAAGACAACAAAGTTTAGCATATGGGGAAGTAGGCAATGTGTTGCAATACTTTAAAGAAAAATCTTTGCAGAATCCTTCCTTCTTTTATGCTTTCCAGTTAGATAATGAAGAGAAAATAACGAATATGTTTTGGGCCGATGCCCAAATGATCATGGATTATGCCCAATTTGGTGATGTTGTCACTTTTGATACTACTTACAAGTTAAACAAAGAACATAGACCCTTCGCGTCTTTTGTGGGATTCAACCACCACAGGGAAACAGTTATATTTGGTGCAGCATTGTTGTACGATAAGACCGCCGAATCGTTTGTATGGTTTTTTCAAAATTTTCTAGAGGCTGTGTCAGGAAAGGCACCAAAAAATTTGTTCACTGATCAAGATGCTGCAATGGCTAAAGTCATACCCATTGTTATGCCTGACACAACTCACCGATTGTGTACTTGGCATTTGATGCAAAATGCATTAAAACATGTTAACTGTTTATTCCAAGATAAGGGGGTGAAGGGTGTACTAAATAAATTCTTCTTTGATATTGAAGATGCAAATCAATGGAAGTTAGAGTGGACGGAAATGCTTGATAAACTCTAAAGGATACTGGAGTTTTTTAATTGTTAATTTTAAAATTTTGAAATAAGTTAAAATATATGTAAATTAATTTGAATACTTGATTATAAAATAATTAAAGGTAATAATAAGTTACAAGTCCTAAGTGTAGTTGATCCTTCCCACCCACCAACCAAATGTTTTGAAGTTGGATTGGATCTTTTGATGTAGTGGGTCCACCACATGGAATATTAGGGTTGAGCACATTCCTCTCCATTCCCTATAAAACTAGGGTGTGCCGACAACAAACATGGGTGGTCTGAAATTGCACATTCCTCTCCATTCCCTATAAAACTAGGGTGTGCCGACAACAAACATGGGTGGTTTGAAATTGCCCATTCCATTTATATGCAGAAAATCCAAAAGCTCAAACTTTTCCATTTCATTTATTAATTAACATTTGTGGTGAATCAAGCCATGTTCCATTGTTCTAATGAGAAGTCAGCACAAAATTAGGGCGGTAGGTCACACCTCTCACTAATATTAATAAACAAAAAAAAAAAGAAAGCATTATTTCATGAGAATTTTTATATAAATTTTGTATCAGAATAATGTTACAGCATCATTTATGTAATTAAAGACATCTTAATAGATTGTTTATTATAAATTGATATGGTTGAAACTCAATAAAATTATAAGTTTTATATATGAAATTTTTATTTATATATTGTTACTCATAAATAAAAAGATTACATTAATTAACTATTTACATGAATTATTTTTGTGTGTATATATATATATATATCACTATCACGACAAAAGAAAAGACGAAAATATATATATGAGTTGGGATCTTTTGTTTGATATTTCTACTTTTCTCTTCTTGTAACGCCCTCAAAATAATAACATTAAACCCATCAAATAAGACATGCATCTACATATAAACTAACCACATTCTTTTATTCATTAGAGTTCCATTACATAAGTATTACATGTTAACATCAAAACAAAATGCCCTACGGGCTTACAGCTTTCCAAGTTAACACTTGGTTACAACAAAAGAGTACTAACTCGTTTACACATTAAGCCCTTGGCTTGAAGTTACATGTAATACATCAAAAGTAAAACGACAAAACATGTCCGCCTCTAGCCTCCCAAGCTATGTCCTTGGAGGTGGCATTCTTCCTGCACCTGAAAATGATATTCCCATATAGGGTGAGCCACAGCCCAGTAGAAATACACTAAACCAACAATGACAATGACTAAAATATTAGCAATTGATAGATGGCCAACACTGATACAATCACATAAATCACATATTTATGTCATACGACTTATGAGTCCAAGTTTCCTTTCATTTTTCCTTTTTCAACGGATAGACATATAAGCACTAACCACATCCTCAACAGATATGTATAACAACAATATCCACATTCTCAGATAAGCAAATAAGCTATATCCACATTCTACAACAGATATGTATAACCACAATATCCACAGATAAGCATATGAGCTATATCCACACATCACAAAGATAAGCATATAAGCTCTATCTTCACTTCTCTAGACAAGCATATGATGCCTCCAATCTTATTCTTGTAAGTCATTATGATTGACTTCTAAGATCATATTTCTTCTATTCAAAGGTAGTATTACTTTCTGATATGTTGTTTGGCTTATGCTCCTTTGAGTGTTGTCCCTTCTCTTGAAATTCGAAGCTTGTTTTCGTTTGCCTAATCATCATGCATTGTCTACAACAATCTCGACTATCCTCTACCGATAGCCCCAAGCAGTTATTTCTAATACAGAAAATAAATGCACAAATGGATATTCAATCAACATTTTATTTCCTCATTTCTCACCAATTAATTATCCCAATTAATTAAACAATGTAATTAGGCCATTTTCCATAATTACTATTTCAACCCTTAGGTTCCATTTTCATCAATGATTCAACAATCATTCCATTTTTCTATGCCAAACATGCATCTAGGTTTATTATGAATAAAACCCCAACTTTTGTAAAATTACACAAAAGCCCCAAACTTTCACAAAATTACCAAACCAACCCCAACATTCTCAAAATACCAAAATTTAAAGACAAAACTCATAGAGAGGAGTAGGATATCCCTACCTCGAAGTTTGAGCCAAAAATGAGATGAAGACTCGAAGATCAACTTGCTCCAAATCCAAACTTTTTCAGATTAAATCCAAGCTCTCAATGCCCTCTACCTTTTTAACAAAGACCCTAGGCTAGATTCACACTCTAGGGAGATCAAATCTTAGAGAGAGTGTAAGTTTAGAGAGAGAGTGTGTCGGATCAAGGGTTTGGAAGAAGAATGAAGTGAAAAAGTGATGTTTAAAATCGCTACTGTCCGCTGATATAAAACACGCTCGCTCGAGCGAAGACATGGTCGCTCGAGCGACCAGACACAGAAACTCTCGCTCGAGCCAAGAATCCCTCGCTCGAGCCAAAAACTCAAAAGTGCGCTCGAGCGAAAGAAATCTCGCTCGAGCCAACAACTCAACCCTACAGGTCTGCAACCAGAAGCACGCTCGAGCGACAGACCTCTCGCTCGAGCGAATAACGAACCAGACCGCTCGAGCCAAGAAAATCTCGCTCGAGCCAAGAAACACAACTCTCAGGTCCAGAACCAGACACAACACTCGCTCGAGCGAAGCCATTCTGGCTCGACCCATCAGACACGAACCTCACTCTCGCTCGAGCGACTAACTCCTCGCTCGAGCGAAGGTCCAAAAATCTGGGCAGCAACACTAGGCTCCCAAACACAACCAACCTGCAACAAACCTGCCCAACACATCCTATAACTCAATAAGAAGCAAAAGGATGCAAACAAGATAATAAACAACTACCAACATCCACGGACACATGTCCGGATCACTGTACAACAAGGGTAAACCCGGGATCGCTATACAATGGAAGTTAGAGTGGACGGAAATGCTTGATAAATATGATGCGCATGAAAACCATTGGCTGAAATTGACTTTTGCAGTGAAAGAAAAATGGGGTTGGCCTTACGTTAGATCAACATGGGCTGCGGGAATGAGTACCACACAACTCAGTGAATCTTTTAATGCTTTTTTGAAGGATTACATTCATTCTGATTTTAACTTGAATGAATTCTTCATGCATTTCGAAAGGGTACTTTACGAGAAGCGATACAAGGAGTTAGAAGCAGGATATGCTTTGTGCCAAAGGTTGCCAAAGGTGAAAGCCATCATAAAAGCAATTGAATCAGACATAGAAGCAATTGAATATGGCGAGGCTAGTACCATTTACAAAGTTGTTGATGTTGGTAACAAACATGCAAGAAAAGTGAAGATGGAGAGGGATGGGTCATTGGGTTGCAATTGTACAAAGTTTGAAAGGGAAGGAATCTTCTGTTGTCAATCATTGAAGGTTATTAGAGACATATTGAAGATGAAAGAGGTTCCTCCACAATACATTCTGAAGAGGTGGACCAAACAAGCAAGAGCCGAAACTGTGATGGACATTAAGGGGAATGACATTGAAGTGGATGTAAAATTCCAACAAGCCTCGCGGTATAAGACATTGATGACCGCATTTCGAGCACTAGCAAGTACAGCTGCTGAAACTGAAGAAACTTATGATTTTTGTATTGCACACCTTGCTACATTAGGTGCAAATGTTGAAGGCAAGTTAGGTGCTCTTTTTTGTGTTGGAAATGAAGTAAGTAATGATCATGACACCCAAAGCTTTGAAGTGGATTGCGAAGATGTGAATCATGTTGTGCAACCAAAAGGATTTAAGAAAAAACTGGCAACTAGTAAGGGCAAAAGGAGGGTAAAAGGTGGATTCGAAGTGGCGTTGATAGCGAACTCCAAAAAAAAATCCCGTGCTAACAGCTTCGCTTCGTCACAATCTATTGCAAGTCCAACAGTTGCACCTTCTCCATTATCTGTTGGAGGAGAGATCTATGTTCGTCAACATGTTCCTCCTCTTCAACCTCTTCCTCCCCGTCGTCATTTTCCTCCATCTTTGCCCATGGGTGGTAATTCTATTCCTCCGTCATTGATGAATCCCACATATCATGTAAGTGTTAGTACAATATATGTATTTTTTTTATGGATATAATATGTGACTCAACCCGTAATTGCGAAGCGTAATATATGACATTGTTCTTTGCCAATTTGCAGGACATGTACGTAGTGCATAATTCAGTGCCAAATTTAATGCCGCAACGGTATCCTACTGAACCAACATTCCAGTCACTACTTCAAGGTTCATATGGATATGACATTGGGT
>NW_021025304.1:1327184-1360187 GCF_004153795.1 Camellia sinensis
TTTTGATATTCTCAAGAATCAAAAAGTCCAATGTGGAGTCAGGTTTGTCTTGTTGTCTTTTGAATTTGTAGTTGCTTAAAATTCTGGATTTTGAGTTGTTGAAAATTAATATTGAAGTAGTTTTGTTTGTAGTTTATTTTTTTCAATTAATTCTGTGTTTGTCCATTTCAAGCTATGGACAGCAACAAAGACAAGCAAACTGAAGATGAAAATGGCATGCAAAGTGAAGTGATACCATCTCAAATTGTGAAGCTAACTCATGCTGGATTGCTGCACAATTCTGATGTTGCTAAGAAGGATGAAGTAATGGCCTTGTGTATGAGAATGACTCTGTTTTTTGTGAGAATGACTCTGTGTTCAAATTCTGTTTGTAATGAGAATGACTTAAGTGAAGCGATGTTAAATTCTGATGTTAATGAGAATGGCTCTGTTTTTTGCAAAATGGCTTGTCAAGTAATGCCTTGTGTATGAGAATGACTCTGTTTTTTGTGAGAATGACTCTGTGTTCAAATTTTGTTTTTTATGAGAATGACTCTTAAGTGAAGTGATGTTCATATTCTGATGTTTAATGAGAATGACTCTGTTTTTTGCAAATGGCTTCTCAGTAATGCCTTGTGTTTAATGAGAAATGACTGTGTTTTTTGTAATGCCTTGCTTTATGTACCTGTATGTATGTTAAAAACAATATCACATAGTTCAACCATTGTGTTGAACATTTGTATGCTTCTGTATGTACCTGGGAGTGCAGATCCTCTGCATGAGGGTGCGAACTGGGAGTGCAGATCCTTGCAGTATGTTTAACATTTGTGTGAAACTACTACTGTATGTACTGTATGGTGTGTCTGAATCATTGCTAATAGTTCAACACAAATATCAATAGCAGTGAACAAGATAGCAATGCTTCATTCCATCACAATATCAATGTTAGATCTGCTACAAGCTTTCTATCACTAATCAATAATCACAGATAGCAATATCACAGATAACAGATAACATATAATGGTGGATCTGCTGCTAGCATACTCACTCAATATCACTCCATGGAGAAAGCTGTCTGCATACTGCTAGCATTCATCACAATATCACTCCAATGTCTGCTACAGCTTCATTCATCATTCATTACATAATTCATTAAACAGATAACAGATATAGTGGATCTGCTGCTAGCATACTCACAATTCATTCAAAATCCATGCATTCATTCATTCAAAAATCCATCATTCATTCATTCATCATTTTTCAAAATGTGACATACTACATCTCACCAAGATAATAGATATTTCATTCTTCATTCATTCCAAAATTGATTCATTCATTCGAAAATGTGTCATACTACATTCCAAAATTCATTCCAAAAGTCATTCCATAATTCATTCAAAGTTGAGGCCACAAGTTCAGGAAATAGATAATAGATATTACATAACAAGTTCATGTACATACAACCGAAGATGGTACAAACTACCAAGTTACATGATAAAGTAGAAAATGGTAGCAAATACAATGAAAGTACACCATCGCTTTGATATTCCTTCCATCCTTTCAAGCCTTTGACCATAGTTCGTTTCCAGGAAATGAAGCCTCGTCCTGACATCAATCAAAGTCTTGTACTGTTATATCATCACAAAGTGTACAGTTCGAACGGATTCTGGACGTAACGGCTTCATCATCTTCATCACGAACTTGAAAGTAAATTGCAATGGGAAGTGGGAGTTTTACTCTGCAATGCATGAGAATAAGTTAGTCGAAGAAGACAAATATCAATGTGAGTACTCCACAAAGAAAATAGTTAGAATTTACAAACTTACATATCTTGATGGGCAAACAAAGAACATGCGCCCTTCATTTCCATTTTCATTGGTTTTTTACAATACGTAGAGCAGCGGTTCTTCCACAATTGCACAGCCTCGATTGTAATCTAATGTCGCTAATGTTAGAAAGAAGCATTTTTCAAAATCTGCATACAAAGTATAACAAACAACAACACCACATATTGAGTTATTTTGAGCTGGAGAAAAAAGGGTTCAAAATTTTATCCAAACAAACAGCACACATGCTTGTCTAAAATTGAAAAAGCCAACTAACTCAAAAATCTTGTTCATTTCCAGCTATTGTTCATTTCAGGAGGGATTGTGTGATATTTTTTGTATTCTTAGCCATCTCAAACCTTTAGTAAAATTCTCAGCATTTGAGCCCATCATGAGATTGGTCCACCACTCAGATAAATGCCTAGGACTGATGCCAGCCTGCCAAACATGCTTGTCTCCAAACCATGTTTTTTACAATAAGAGAACATGCTCCAGCCTTTGTTAGTTAAGATCATATAATAGTTCTTCTTTGATCCTTTTTTACAGGTTGCTCGCTCTGGCTGATCAGGAGGGGAGGGAGGGACCTTATTTATTTGAAAATTCCTGGATCACTCATCAAGTTCTTTCTTAGGTTTCTTGGAATAGAGATAAGATTTGTATATATCAAGGCTTAGTTTCTCACTCTCTCTTTTCTTGTTCATCTTTTTATGTGCAATCCATGGAGTTTTCCCATCTGGGTATCTTCTCTGAAATCTGATCATCTGATGTTATATATCAGTGAAGGTTGATAATATCTATGTCTGAATATGTATTATATATGTATACAAGAGATGATCAAGATCAAGGGATTTGGGATTTCGGGTTTTATTAAAAAAAATCAAGTCCAAATGCAACTATATATATGATCAAGATCAAGATGATCTTCAGAATTATATATATCAAATCTAGCAAACCCCTCTAGGTCCCAAGATTGTCCCATGATCACATTCACATTACGGATTTCACATTCAGTCAACACAATAGATCAGAACCAATACTGATATTATCAACAAAATATGCACAGTGGAAGCCCCTAATTTTTTGTGACAGTGAAAGCCCTAATATTTATCAGAACCAATTCACAGTGCAGAGTTTCGAATACAAACCTGGGGAACAAATTTCTTCGCTCAGCCGGGCCATCTGGGGGACTGGTCGTCGCAGTGGCCGCTTAGGGGACTGCTCGCGGGAGGGTCGATTCGGTGGAGGAGGACGGCTTCGTGCGAGGCTGAGTGAAATATAGCTAAGTGATATAATAACTAGCAACGGCGGGATTTTGAGTGAATTTTGATTTTTTTTTTTTTAATCTCCAGTTGTTGGATGTGCAACGGCTGATCTCAACCGTTGCAAGGACACACGCTCGTAAACTCTTGCAGGGAGGGATCTGCGCTCTGAAAATAGGAGTAAGAACAGCATGATTTGAATCCTTATCCACAAATATATATATATAATATATATTATATGGTTAATGCTTCAGGTTCAAGAGATTCAGGCGTGAATGGCGCGAATTTGTGGTCACTGGTCGACCGGCAGACGACCGGTGAAGCACTTGTCTACCGTGATTGTCACCTTGTTGACTGCCACTGTTAGCCTTTACTGATCAGCCGACACCGATTAAACAAATTCGAGGCAAATTCACTGTCTCAATATCGGGCATATAACACGCGACTCTATAATATATACAGCAACACTGTTTGCTTGGCCCAATGATTATTTGATAAAAAATAAAAACTCAAACCAACGTTAAACACCTTGATCTCATTTTTTAATATATCAGAAGTTGATTAGCACCATGCACTTTCAGTCCTGGATGTTTTAAATTTCAAATATAACACAAAATTGTATTACATTTAAGCACAATTTGTTTAAAATTATTTTCAAATTGATAACAACAATTTTTAAGTTATTTTTAATTGATAGTACATCATAGTATATATCATATGAAAAAATATGTGTGCGCAAAATTGACCAGTCACCAAATAAACTCTCACTGTGGGGCCAAACACATAGAGGGACTCATTTCGATTGGACCATATAGTCATAGGGCTATTTACATTGAGAAGTTAAGGGGTTTGGGATGACTAAGTAAGTGGTTACTTTTTTGTTTTTTTACGAAAGATGTGCAGAAAAGTAGAGAGGGTATGTGATGAAAAAAAGAAAGATAAGAAATAAAAGCATGAATTAGTGACGTATGTCAAAACTTGGCCCAAGGCTTGATGTATGTATAAATTTCATTTTTAATTATTTTAGTACGTAGTTAAAAGGTCTTATTTGATAAGTGTTTTAGATTTTTTTTAATTTTTGTTAAAATAAAAAAAAATGATACAGGGGAGTTTAGATATGATATTTTATCTTATTGTGCGTAGAAGTGTCCGAATGTTTTGTCATATATTGGGACTATTGTTAAGACACCCATGCTAGTGTCTCCAAGATTATAGCCTTAAACAAGGTTTTCCATACAATTAGGTAAAATGTATTAGTCACGATGGATTATATAAAAATTAATGATTTTTCTGTTTTTAAGCTTAAATATATTGGTAATATTAACGTGTACTGATTAGTTATTACTGTACCCCAACTATAGTTATGAAATTATTATTTTAAAACTATGACCCCATCATTATACAATTACAAAATTTAAATTTCTAAAATTATATCATATCAATTCATATATATATTAGTGATATATCAATTGTGTATCTAGCTTAATCAAGTATTGTATGTCAGCATTGAAACATACTATCAGCTGCGTTGTGTTGATTTTCTGGATTGAAATTTTTTAAAAATTGACTTTTTTGAATCTTTTCGTATTTTTTTGTTTTTAGTTAATATTTTTAAATTTTAAACATTTTTTTACTTTTTTAGATACACCCTTACCTTAGGTGTATCTAAAAGTAAAAAAAATTTGTGAAAAATATTTTAAAATTTAATCAATACATAAGAAATATAAAAAATGACATGAATCTTCGTATTTTTTTATAATTTATTGGTATTTTAGTAAATTTTAAAAGATTTTTTTACAATTTTTTTTTCTTTTAAGTGCAATTTAGTTTAAGTGGTTCTAAAAGTCAAAAAAATTACTTAAAATATTAAAAATTCAGTAAAAACAAAAAATACAGAAAATAGAAGTTTAATTTCTAAAAAAAAAATTTAAAAGTAGAACAAAATTTTTTTATTTTTATTTTATTTAGAAAATACTAAATCTCTATTAGCTACATCAAATTAGAGAAAACAAGAATAGTGAAACTATCCTTGATTTGATAATTAAGATCATTATAATATATAAATAATGTTAAAGATATTAAATTTTTACTTTAATAAATAACTAATATTTTATTAATATGTGATAATTTATAATTATATTTGATAAAAAGAAAAATTAAAATTTATAAACATTTTTTTTTATATGTATAAGTATTAAAGAAAGAAAATTAGATCCGATATCACTCATTCCATTCAGTCCAGTCAATTGGGGCCCACAAGAACAAAATTGGGTCAATTAAACCATTGTGCTGTGTAGGACGTCATCCTTCGGTTCCGCTGCAGCGCACAATTTCCAAAATTTCATTTCGTATTGTGCGAATCAATTTTTTTTACTTTTTAATTATTTTAACTTATTTTGATATATTGGTTAATAAAGTTAATTTGTTTAATTTTTTAAGATTTTTTTAGTCTAATTAGCTCTTTATATTTTTATATCATTTTTTATAAAAAATAGAAAGAGTCAATTTTAATTCAATTTTTCAAAACAATCTTAGGCTAAAAAGTCTCCATTAAAATATAATTTTTTAACTGTACAAAAAAAATTTAAAATATATAATTTAAATATATAAATTAACAATTCATAGCATAATTGCATTATATCTCTGTTGCAGTAGGTTAAACATTGTCGAAATTACTCGCAAATATATATATAATATATAAAAATACAAAATAAATTAATTAAATATACATTTAAGTTAAAAAGAAGTATTATCATTTTTTTTATCTATCAATAATGAATATTGATAAAATGAACTAATGATATTAGATTTAAAGTCTTAAAAACTATTTTTCAAATTTCAAAAGAAATAGTGTAATTACCTTTTATTTACTGGAAAAAAAAAAACACATTTGGTGTTGCCAAAAAAATAATATATATTTAAAAAAAGTAGTTTTAATTGTTTTTGTAAGTGAGAAATTAATTTTTATCTTAAAAAATATATAATAAATTGATGAGGTAATTAATAAATGAAAATCCAATTGACTATTGGTGCTGTTTGGCAGGAACTTAAAAGCAGTTTATTTCACTTTCAGTTTAATTAAGCTATTTTTGATGTCTTTGGTTCAGCTATAACTTATTACTTTTTTGGAAGTCAGAAATCAGGGCTTATTCTATGGTGGGCTGGAGAGTTAATTTATAGTCAGAAATCAGTTATTTGCTAGTTATAAAGCTATAAGCTGTTTAGGACATAAGTTATAAGCAACTTTCCCACAACTCTACCAAATAGGGCATTAGGCTTTGTTTGACAACCAGCATTTGGCTTAAAATCACAAAAATAAAAATAGACTAAATTAGAATCAGAACAATACTGATATTATTCAAAACAATATGCACAGTGAAAGCCTAATATTTATCAGAACCAATTCACACGTGCAGGAGTTCTCGAATTACAAACTGGGGAACAAATTTTCTCACTCAGCGGTGGATCTGGGGAACTGGTCGTCCCGGTGCCGTCTAGGGACTGCTCGCCGGGGAGGCGGTCGGTTCGGTGGAGGAGGACGCTTCGTGCGAGGTGAATGAATATAGCTGAGTGATATAATAACTAGCAACGGCGGGATTTTTAGTGAATTTTGAGATTTTTTTTTTTTTTTAATCTCAGTCGTTGGATGTGCAACGGTGATCTCAGCGTTGCAAAGGAACGCACGTCGTTAACTCTTGCAGGGGAGGATCTGCGCTCATGAAATAGGAGTAAGAACAAGCATGATTTTGAAAATCCCTTATCACAAATATATAATATATGATATTATATGGTTAAATGCTTCAGTCTCAAGAGATTCAGCGTTGAATGGCGCAATTCTCTGTGGATCATGGTCGACGCGTCAGACGACCGGTGAAGCACTATCGTCTACGCGATGGGCACCTTGTTGACTGCACTGTTAGCCTCTTTCACGACCGGCCGCGACAACCGATTAAATAAAATTACGAGGCAAATTCACGTTCAATATATCGAGGCATATAACAGACTTCTATATATATACAGCAACAGTTGCTTGCCCAGTGATTATTTTAGATAAAAAAAATTAAAACTCAACCAAGTTAAATACTTGATCTCAATTTTTTAAATATATCAGAGTTGTAGCCCAATGCACATTTCCAGTCTAGATGTTAAATTTCAAATTTATAACCACAAAAATTGTTTTACATTTAAGCAAATTTGTTTTAAAATTATTTTCAAATTGATAAACCAAATTTGTTTTAAAATTATTTTTAATTGATATTGATATATATATTTAAAAATATGCGTGCGGCAAAATTGGCCAGTCCCAGAATAACTTCTCACTGTGGGGCCAACGATAGAGGGCTCATTCGTTGCCATATATGTTTACGCGGTATTACATGAGAGTAACGGTTTTTGGGATTGACCTTAAGTAGCTGTATTTTTTGTCTTTTTTAAAAAGATGTGTAGAAAGTTAGAGAGGTTATGTGTGAAAAAGATAAAAAGATGAATTATTTTGAGTATGCCAAACTTGGCCCAAGTTGATGATGTATAAATTCATTTTAATTATTTAGTACGTAGTTAAAGGATCTATTTAGATAAGTGTTTAGAGATTTTTTGTAATTTTATGTAAAATAAAAATAAATGGATTACGAGTTAGTATGATATTTTATCTATTTGACTAAAGTGTCATTTTGTCATATTAGACTATTTTTAACCCAATGTAGTATCTCAAACAGAGCCTTAAAGGTTATTACATACATTAGGTTAATACTGGTATTATCGTGGAATCATTAAAAATATATTTTATGTTTTTTAAGCATAAATATTATTGTAATGTTACGTGTTACATTGATTAGTATATTACTGTACCAACATAGTTATGAAATTATTATTTTTTAAAACTATGACCCCACTCATTATACAAAATTACAAAGATTTAAATTTCTAAAATTATGTCATTCATTCATTAATTTTACTAGTGATATGATCAATTAGTGTATTTAGCATTATTCAGTATTGTATGTCACATGGAAAATTACTAATCAATGCTGTTTGGTTAGTTTTCTGGATTAAATTTTTAAAATTGGACTTTTTTTATTTTCGTGTTTTGTTATAGGTAATATTTTTTAAATTTTTACATTTTTTTTACTTTTTTAGATACACCTTACTTAGTGTATCTAAAAGTAAAAAATTGTGAAAAAATATTTTAAAATTAATAATACATAAAAATATTAAAAAATATTACTGATTCTTGTATTTTGTTTATATTTTTGGATTTAGTAAATTTGTAAAAGATTTTTTTTACAATTTTATTTTACTTTTTAAGTGTATTTATGTCTAAGTGTGTCTAAAAAGTAAAATATTACTTAAAATATTTAAAAATTCAGTAAAAAAAAAAATACGGAAATAAGAAAGTTTTAATTTTCCAAAAAATTTTTTTGAAAAGTAGAAAACAAACCATTTTTTTATTTTTATTTTATTTAGAAAATACTAAATCATTACCAATCAAAATTAAGAAAGACAGCGAATAAGCTGAATAACTACATCCTGATTCTGATAATAGATCATTATATATAGAATTATGTTAAAGATATTAAATTTTATTAAAAATAAATAACTAATATTTTATTAATATGAGATATTTATTATTTATTGATAACAAATTTAAAATTTATAACATATTGGTTATTTATATATTTAAAGAAAGAAAATTCATATCGATATCCACCATTGCTTCAGTCCACGTTCAATTGGGGCCCACAAAACATTTGGTCAATTAAACCCATGTGCTGTGCTAGGCACGTCACCTGTCGGTTCGATGCGCGCCACAATTTTCAAGATTTCATTTTCGTGATGCGAATCAATTTTTTTTACTTTATATTTTACTTATGTTTGATATATTGGTTAAAAGTTAATTTGTTTAATTTTTTAAATTTTTCTTAGTCATAATTAGCTCTTTATTTTTTATATATTTTTTTATAAAAAAAATGAAGAGTTCAATTTTAATCAATTTTTCAAAACAAACTTAGGACTAAAAAAGTTCTTCATTTAAAATATTAATTTTTTAATGTACAAAAAAAATTAAAATAATTAAATATAAAATAACAATCTTAGCATAATTGCATTTTATTCTCTTTGAGTAAGGTTAAACATGGTTGAAATTACTGCAAATAATATATATATATATATGAAATAAACAAAACATAAATTATTAAATATACATTAAGGTTAAAAAAGATAGTATTATCATTTTTTTTATTTATTACAACTAATTGGATATTGATTTTAAAATTGAAACTAAAATGATATTATGAATTAAAAGTCTAAAAAATATTTTTTCAAATTTCAAAAAGAATAGTTGTAATTTACCTTTTTATTACTGAAAAAAAAAACACATATTTGTGTGCCAAAAATAATATATATTTAAAAAAAAGTAGTTTTAATTGTTTTGTAGTGAGAAATTATATTTTTATCTTTAAAAAAAATATTTATAATTTAAAAATTGTTGAGGTAAAAATTAATTAATGAAAAATCCAATGACATTATTGTTGCCCTGTTTGGCGGAACTTAAAAGCAGTTTTATTCAGCTTTCAGTTTTTAAATTTTAAGCTTATTTTGATGTTCTTGGTTTAGCCTATAAACTTATAAACTTTTTTGAAGTCAGGGAAAATCAGCTTAAATTCTATGAGTTGGGGGGCTGGGAGGGATGCTTTAAATGTATAAAGTCAGGAAATCAGTTTATGTTTTTCATAGGGTTTATAAGCTATAAAAAGCTGTTTTAGGGGCAAAGTTATAAGGCCACTTTTTCCCAAAACAACTTCTTTACCCCCAAAAAACAGGGGGCCCCCCATTTTGGGCTTTTGGTTTTTGGGCAAAAACCCAAAGGGCCTTTTTGCTTTTTAAAAAAAAAAAAAAAAAAAAAAATTTTTCCCAAAAAAAAAAAAAAAAAAAAAAAATTTTTTCCCCTTTCCCTTTTTGGGGTGTTGGATCTACAATGCACATAAAATTAAAAAATTAGAAAGAAATGATCAAATAGAAATAGAAATGGATATAATAGAAGAAGAAGAAGAAGTAATAGAAGCATACATACCCTTGTTGGAAGAGGTTGAGATTATGAAAGCGATGAATGAACATGGCAATCTCATAAATAGCCTCAAGTAATTTCTTCCATCATATCCACCAACAACATAGAGTATGCCATTAATTTCTTCTTGATTTCTTAGCTACAATAGAGAGCATATCCTTTGCATTCTGATCCCAGACTCACATCACAAAAATTAATAGCTTAAAAGCTAATCTACACATGAATGACCACACTCATATATGTTCAAAAACTCTTAGGAAGCTGTACCCTCCTCAGTAATGTTCTCATGAGAGAGAATGCCAAACATTATCTTGACAATTATCAATAAGAATGTAACAGGGAATTTCTGCACACTCTGGGATCAGAATGTAAATTTCTGCTTAATCTCCCATTTATCAGTCAAAGTTCTTACAAAAAAAAAAAAAAACTTTCAAAAGCAACAAAATACAGAAATGAAAATTAAATTCACATAAGAGAGAAAGATTCAATAGAAGTTATGAAGACAAACCTCATCTTGACAATAATCAATAATCTTTTTGATCCTCGAGACCTCCCCAAAAATCTGACTATCTTCTTCAATATCACCAGTCAATGCCTCAGCTTCTCCATAACTGTAATAGGTTCGAAAATAACCTAGAAATCATAATTTTTTCTCGGAGGAATCTATGTGCTAATTCTGTTGGCCCCCATTTTTAGTGTTGAACTCATCAAGAAAGTAGTCATAATGAGGCTCATATTTCTGCCCAACTTCATAGTGAAGAACAAAAGCTGAAGGCTCTTTAGGATTTCAAAAGCAGTAGGAAGAGGACAATACAGTTGTTCATTTAGAATCAGAAGCCAGACATGAATACAAAAATAAAGAGAAGAAATTTTGTTTTGAATTTTCAAAAAAATTAAAAAATATAATTTAAATATAATATTTTACTTTATTAAACTAAAAGTCCTATTTTATTTTTTTTTATAAATATTTTAACCCCCACCCACCCTAGTCTAACTTTCTAAACGAACGCAAAATGTGAGCCCACCACATGGCACCCTCTCCTATCCTAGGTTTTTTTTTTATTTCCCATAAATTACAATTGCCTCCCTTCATAATTGAGAAAATATAATAATATTTTATAATTTTAACATAATTGCATATATATCTCTGTTGAGTAAGGTTAAACATGTCGAAATTACTGCAAAAAAATATATATATAAAAATACAAAGATAAATTAATTAAATATACATTTAAGTTAAAAAGATAGTATTATCATTTTTTTTTATCTATACAACTAATGAATATTGATAAAATTGAAACTAAATGATATATGAATTAAAGTCTTAAAAAATATTTTTTTCAAATTTCAAAAGAAATAGTGTAATTTACCTTTTTATTTACTGAAAAAAAACACATATTGTGTGCCAAAAAATAATATATATTTAAAAAAGTAGTTTTAATTGTTTTGTAAGTGAGAAATTATATTTTTATCTTTAAAAAATATATAATAAAATTGTTGAGGGTAAAATTAATAATGAAAAATCCAATTGACATATTGTGCCTGTTTGGCAGAACTTAAAAGCAGTTTATTTCAGCTTTCAGTTTAATTTAAGCTATTTTGATGTGTTTGGTTTAGCTTATAGCTTATAGCTTTTTGGAAGTCAGAAATCAGCTTATTCTTTGAGTGGGGCTGGAGATGCTTAATTTATAAGTCAGAAATCAGTTTATGTTCATAGTTATAAGCTATAAGCTGTTTAGGCATAAGTTATAAGTACTTTCCCACAGCTCTACCAAACAGGGCCATTAGGCTTTGTTTGACAACCAGCTTTTGGCTAAAAAATCACAAAAATAAAATAGACTAAATAAGTCAATAAGGTTTAAATTATAATCATTTCACTTTTTTCATAAAAGTCAAAAAAATCAAATCAAACAAACTTTTAGTCCCTAACTAAGGGATGGTTTAGGATGATCTAAATAAGTGTACTTTTTGACTTTTTATGAAATATGGGTTGGGTTTGAAGTGATGTGATAGAAAAATGATGTGATTTAAATAAGATTATGTGATTTAAATAAGATAGTGACTTTTTGACTTTTTAACTTTTTTAGAACACCCCAAACAAGACCTAAAGTCAAAAAACTAACTAAAAAAATCTATTACTAAACGACTACTAAAAATAAAAGGTTGAAGATACCAAATCAACCATTAACTTCGAGTTGGATTGGGAAGTGGGTTGTTTTTTTGACTTTTTGACTTTTTTGACTATTTTAGCCTGGGCTAAAAAGCTTGGCTTGGGAAGGACTTTTTGACTTTTTTGACTTTTTTTTTTAGAGAATAATGTAATGATTATGGGTTGGATGTGATGTTTTGTTTGTTATGGCTAAAATAGCATATTTTATTTTTTGTGACTATTTTAGCCCCAAATCACCTTCCCAAACAGACCCTTCATATAATAGTATGGATAGATTGATGTTAGTGTAAAGTAAATTACAAATATACTCATTGAAATATGTTTTAAATACTAATTATCTTATGTGGTTATGAAAATTATATTACGTCTCTTAAAATTTTTAATCGTATGACAAATAATTATTTTCATTAATCAACTGTCAATTCAATTAAAAGTTTTTAATGACATCACTAATATATTTCAATTGATAACTCTAATAAGTTTACTGTTATATAAGAGGACAATTATAATATTTTTTATTTTTTCTATCAACGGCTCAATTTGGGAAATTGACTAAAAGTTAGCTTTTAACTTATTTTGAATTAGATCACTTCTCTAATTTTTTTTACCTTTTTTCAAAAAAAAACATTAAAAAAATCAAGAAAAGCCAATTTTTAACCAACTTTTCAAAATAACCCTTACTAAGGCCTGGTTTAGCATGTCTTAAAAAAGATAAAAAGTCAAAAAATTATTTAAAAAGTTAAAAGGTTATCATTATTCACAAAAAAAAATACAAAAAAAATCAATTTACACATAAAAAAATACAACTCAACTTTTTGCTGAAGTGATGGGTTGTCCGCGTTATTGGTCTGCTGTACTGGTCTAGAAATGATTGTCTCATTTGCGGGCAACCATTTAGATTGTGTTATTCGGCCCGTGAGGGCCACCACTGGTCACATTTTGATAATCTGAACCGTTCAATATGTAGAACTTATTGAGTACTATATGCTTGTAAAAAATCACGTTGATCGAATATCGCTAACTATATGATCAAATCAGTTTTGTATAAATAAATAAAAAATCGATAGTATTATACTTGACTGGTGAACAAAAACTAATCTGATCAATGTGATTTCGATATCCGATCAATGTGATTTCGATATCAGATCAATGTGATTTTTTGCAGGCATATAGTACTCGACGAGTTCTATTCATTAAACAGCTCAGATTATCAAAATGGGACTCGTGGTGGCCTCACGGGCCGAACAATACAGTCCAAATGGTTGCCCGATGAGGAGGCAATCATGTCCTAATCTCCTACACTCTGCCTAGAAAAATGTGTCGTACAGCCTATTACACTTACTTCTCTTATACACTTATTTATACAATTTTTTATTACACATTTTTTCGTAAAAAAGCAAAAAGTTAACCCAAACATTTATCTTTTTTTACTCAACTTTTTAGTCCAAAAAAAAAAATGTACTTATTTAGGACACCCCAAACAACCCCTAAGGTGTCGTTCAGCATGAAAGTTTTTTTGATTTTTTGGCTAAATTAGCCCCCCAAAAAAAAATAGACTAAAAAGTTAATAAGACAAAATGTCATATCTAAATCACAATCATTTCACTTTTTTTTCTTCACAAAAGTAAAAAAAAAAACTAAAAAAACCAATTCAAATGAACTTTTTTGCCTGGAAATAGCCCAAAAGCCAACCCAACTTTCCAAATGAAGCCTAAAATAGTCAAAAAAATAAATAAATAAATAAAAAAGGTCAACTCTTTTATTTATTTTTCTACATGTCTTTTAAAAAAATGTTAAAAAAATCAATGAAAATAACCAATTTCTAAAACAACCCAGAATGACAAATTTAGATATTTATAATTTTCAAAAATCACAAATATAATATGTATTTTAAGTAAATTTCAAGAGATATATTTATAATTAATCTTTATTATTATTTTAGGTTAATTACATTTTTCACCCCTATAATTTCAATTTTGTTAATTTTTATTACGTGTACACCTTGAAAAATTGACAAATGCCGAAAAAAATATTCATTTTAATTTTAAATTTTCAAAGAAGAAACAAATTAAAACCTTTACAAATTTACAAATGCCTCAAAATCATTTTTGACTTTCAATTTAGATAAAATGATCAAATTAAAACTAGATTTAAAGCAAAAAGATCAAATTATTCAAATTAAAATGATAAAGATTAAAGTAAAATTTAAATTATGGGGGTAAAAAGTATAATTAATCTTTTATTATTGAAAGAGATTATGGTGTGTACTATATGCACTTTATAATTAAAAAAAAATGCCATAACTCTATATTTTTTTGAGTCGTAACTAAAAAAATTATAATCAAATATAAAAAATTTATAACTAAATATTTTAAAATAATACCATAATTAAATAGGTAAATGACATAAAAATATACTCCTATATGATTTGGAATGTGTGTAACAAAATTATTTTTTATTTTATTTTGGTAGGTCAAGTCGCGTGTTGCTTTTTAGCTCTACCGAAAATCACGCATCATCAGTTGACGAGGCTAATCACTCTTGACGTGGACCGTGAGCCTCTAACGCCAACGAAAAATTATGTAGTGGTGTTGGGCATGTGTCAAGATCCCTCCTTGCACTTCCTTCTCACATTTTCTATTTGCAGGGTCATTGTGTTTATTTTTAAATCTAATTTCAAATTGTTCATATTTTAAAATTTGTTCAGTATATCATACATGTAAACAATTAAGTTGATCGGATATCAAAAAGCATATGTTCGAAAAACTGTTTATTAAATTTTTAAAAAAATAATTTTTAGTTCGATTTTTCCGAACACATGCTTTCTGATGTCCGATCAACTTGATTTTTTTTCAGATATGATATACTAAACAAATCTTAAAATATGAACAGTTCGGATTCTTAAAATTGGACCTAAAAATAAACCCAATAACCCTGCAAGTAAGAAATGATGCAAAGAGGAGATCCTTGCTCCTTGGGCATTGCCACATGTGCCCCAACTCTACGCCAACACCCCACCCCAGATGCACTCCGTTTTAAATATTTGAAAATTACAAAAAAAAATATATTAAATATGATATATTTATTTTGGATAAAAATTATATTTGACACCTAAGTACTTTTAAATTTTATTTTAAAATCAAGTAAAATTGAATAGTTACAGAAGGTAGTTATTAATAGTTGGAGATAGTATCCAAATATGGTTGTCAACCATTGAAGGAGTGGCTGAAGGTGATTACCAACTGCTAAAAGTACTAGTCGAAGGTTGTTGCCACTAGTGATAAGCGGTTAGCGGTGACCGAAGGTAATTGTTAGCAGTGGGAAGTGATTGGTGAAAGTAATTATTTTTGTCAACGATCAAAAATAACGATCAAAAGTGATTACTGTCAGTAAAAAGTGGATGGCAATGAACAAGAGATAGTTAGCAGTCAAGGCCATCGATGATGGTGGCGAATAATAGTGATGAGTAATTACTAATGGCCGGAAAGAATGGGGGAAAGAGAAATAAATGAAAAAATAAATAAAATTAAACAAGTGAAACAATTTTTTTGTGTTTATAAAATTTGATCAAATTTGTAAATTGTTTACAATTTTTTTGAAAACTTAAATAAAATCAAAATAATTTTTATTTACAATTTTCAAAAATTATATAAATATAAATAAAAAATTACAAAAATAAACATTACCAAGTAGGTTAAGTTAACGTTTCTCAATCTCATTATTATTGACTCAATGAATTATCAAGGGTGGGCATTCATCGGGCTGGGCCGACACTATATAATAAAAGATTTCGTGTCTACTCAAACCTGCACCGACCCTAACATCAGACCTCTAACACTGCCCAAGCCTGGACCAAAAAATAATTATAAATCCCAAACCCATCAATCGGGCTATATGTTAAATTTTTCTTAAAAATATTCCATAATTAAATTTAATCACAAATTATATTTTTAAATAAATATAATGTCATCATTATAAATTGAAGAATTTTGTGTATAAACTGAAAGATCTATAAAATAAATTCAATCAAATATCATCACAAATGTGAGTTTTAAAAAAATTAATAAAGATAAAGTCTAAATTCTAATAAAAATATATATTTTAATATATTATAATTAATTAATTTAATAGTGGGTCGCGCTGGGTCGAGTTGAAGATATAAATCTCAAATCCAACCCATTAATATATTGGGTTGAAAATGTTAGCCTATGAACTAAAACAACTTTTCAAATCCTAAAAAATAGGGTCGTGCTGGGTGGGCTAACAGGCTGATGCCCACCCCTAAGTAAGCTCTAGATGTTTTAGGTTTGTAACGCTCCAAATTTCTAACCCAAATAATAATACAACAATCATGGCTCTTTCAAGAAAAACTGAAAATAAATCTCCAAACTTACATTATATGACAATAGTTTTTCATGCAACAATACATTAATCCAACAACAAGTAAATAAACAAATAAATACCTTCAAGGGTTTACAAGTTTTCAAGGCTTGAGCTTGGTTACACAAAACGGTTATTCAAACCCACACAAACACAGCCCTTGGCTTACACACAGATTCACAACAAAATGAGAGCATTGTACTCCCAACACACATACTTCCACGCCCATAGTTGGGTGGGATCACCACATCTTTTCCTGCAGAAAAATCTCTTAGGGTGAGCATAAAACCCAGTAGGAAATCCTTAACAAAGTATATACATTTTATACAAGTCTCAAGAGATAAAATGCACAAGCCATGCTATGTCTTTTTGAAAGAAAATCACATCTTTATCTTTGAAAGCCATCATGCTCAATGATGTCATGCAATTTCAATTCTTTAAAACTTAACAATTCATTTCAAGAGCGGTAAATACGACTCTAGTAATCCCTAGGTCGGTGTCTATAAGTAGACTATAAAAATACTACCAATTTGTCATTTTTACCGGTATTAACCGGAAGGCTCGACACCTATCCACGCAGGTTTTCGGTCTTTCACCTCGCACTCTCAGGACAATTTATTCAGTATCATCTATACTATCTATCAAGACTTACCAACGTATTTACCCCAAAACCATTCCATGAAAACTTGTTTCTCAACATTCTTTTCTTAATGCAAGTTTTCAAATCAACTTATAAAATTTAATGTAATCAAATGAATTGATATGCCAATTTCACAAGATTAATATAAATACTTTTATTCTAAATCATCATCCACGGAATCACACAATTTCGTATTCTCAAGTATCCTCAACAATTAGTTATTTCAAGACTGTTTCAACGTTCTGAACAATAATTTCCAAAATGAACAACAATTCTCATATTCCCTAAAATTCATTATTTATATAAATATAAATAAGAAATTTTCCAAACATCCATTTATTTTGACACACAAAATAAATATAATAATATCGTTCATGGATTTTCAGTCTCCTTTAAAAAAATTTCCAAATTTTAGGTTTTCTCACCAAAACTATGCAACCCAAATCTTTTCAAAGAAAACTTTCAAAAATCATATTTTCTTCAATCAACGAAGATCAAAACCCATAAGATCATTCTAAAAGAACAAGAGACAAACCCACTTTCAAAATCGCTCAACTTCTTGAATCAACAATCAATTTTCAAAACTATTGAAAGATAATTTCGAAAATCATATAGATCCTGCAAATATATGTATATATATATAACTCTAAGAAAATTCCTACCTCAAGTTCTGAAGAAGAAATAAGATGAAACTGTAACAACCCAGATTTTTAATTATTCTGTAGAAATTATACTAATATTATTTAATCTCAGTTAGGAAAATATATAATTTATTATATATTATTATGTATAATTTTGTAAAATAATATAATTATTAAAAGTTTAGGGATCAAAATATAAATAAATAATTAATTTACCGTTGGTATACGATAAAGTGTAATTTAATTAGGAATTAAATTATTTATATAATTATATTAAAATATTGGGCCAAAGTGTAATTATTTTAAATATTTATTCAAGATAAATATAAATCCATATAAATTATGATCAAATCTATGGAAGGATTCGCGCTGGCCACGTGTTGGATCGAAATCCCGCCTTAGCTACCGAAAATGGATCGAGGAAACAAAGAAAATTTTTAGGAAGTTATGTTTTATAAATTATTATAAACTATATTATTTCAGTTACGTGGATTATTTTCTGAACCTTATTTACTTAAAAGGAAACCCATGGATATGTTTGTTTATATTTTAAAGAATATTTGACTATGAGCTTATATACAATTATGTTTTGTAAGTACCACCATGGGAATCCCATGCTTTGGGGGACTTAAATAACCATTGGCTTCTGTTTGACCACTTTGTGGCCTTTTGTCTGTCATGAATCCATTGACCTCTGTTATGTGCGGAGCTAAGTGCTACACTATTGTGAGAGCCACCTCTAGAATTCGTACCTCTGTTCTGTGCGGAGCAAAGTGTTGTGCGAAGTTAAGTGTTACACTATTGTGGAAGCCACCTCTAGAATCCGTACGAGCCACCTCTTGAATCTGTACCTTTGTTCTGTGCGGAGCAAAGTGCTGTGCGAAGTTAAGTGTTACACTATTGTGGGAGCCACCTCTTGAATCCGTACCTCTATTCTGACTATCACTTCTATGACCTTTGTTCTGTTCTGTACCGTGGTTATGGTTCTTTATTTACATAATTTCTGTATTTCAGTTTCTGCCACTTAAATGATCTGTTTACCAATGATTTATTCACCAAATTGAGTTATGTAAATGTTTCTGCCTAACTAACTATCTGTGGTTATTTCGTGTCCCTTATACTCTTGGTATAATATTTCTCACTCTGCCATGTGCTTATAGTTGTTTACCAATTTTCAAGAAATGGCTTTTGGAAAGTCTTAGATGCGAGGCTGCGGAATAGCCACACACAACACTTTTATGATATTTTTTTATGTAAATATCGACCTTTTTGGTCAATAAATTTTGTAATAAAAATAGAACCTCCAATGATTATTTTGGTACCCTTATTTAAATATTACTTCCACTCGCGTTTATTAATTTGTCCAAGAATTGGCCGAAGATAACTTCAGTTACTGGCCATCACGATGCTTAACCCTTGGGTACGAGGAGCGGGTCGTGACAGAAACCTCCAAAATCAACAGTGTCGAAACTCAATCTCCACCACACACAACGAAGCCCTCGAGAAGTTAACCAACTTTAATGAAGAACCTATGGCAGAACTTTAATGGATCTTGAGAAATCAAGGTTTTGATCCAATTTGGCGTAGGGAAATGTGGAGATAAGGGAGAGAAAATGTTTTTAGAGAGAGAGATATATACAAAAGTGATCTGAGATATCAGATTCACGAACTGATTTAATACATGGTCCGCTCGAGCGTCAAATACACCTTCCCAGTACTTTTGCAGATAGGTCAAACTTCTGGAACTAAACATTCTCCGCTCGAGCACATAAACGGACGCTCAAGCGAACAAGCAACTTCTAATGCATTTTGCATTTTTGCTTCGGGGGCATTGCCTCTCAACCCTGCCAAGGCGCTGCCCTAAGACCCATCAAGGGGCACTGCCCCCTAGACTCCTGTGAGCTAACCGAACAGCTTGATCCCCGCCAAGGGACGCTGCCCCCTAGACCCCCGTGAGTTGACCGGACAGCTCGATCCCCGACATACTCAGGAAAGTGGCAAAATTGGGATCGCTACAACCTTCCCCCCTTAAAGAATTTCGTTCTTGAAATTTCAAATCAAACTATCCAAACAAAGGGTTTCTAGCAATCAAAACCACGCTATTTCATTTTCAAATCACAATACTAACTCTCAACCAAATTCCACCATTTCCACCATGGTTATCTCATTAACAATAACCTCCCAAATACGCATAAACATGAAATTTCCCAAAAAGTAATGGCAACTCTAAATAACCTCATGCTTAAGACAACAACGCACATATCAACATGTGTTTAACAACTTTAAATACGTTTCCCTCAATTCTAGGGAATATTACAAAGAAAAACAACTTAAGTATTTTTAAATAAATCCAGATATTGGAGCGGACTTCCGTCTTCCGTTCCCACGTCACTTCTTCAACCCCATGGTGTCTCCACAACACCTTTACCAACGGTATAGTTTTGCCTCGCAGCACCTGCTCCCGGGTTTCTAATATTTGAACCGGTTGTTCTTCATAAGAGGCATCCTCATCTACCTCCAAGTCAGCCCAATCAAGCACATGAGAAAGGTCGGGTTCATACTTACTAAGCATAGTTACATGAAATACGTTGTGAACTCCCAAAAGTTGTGGCGATAAAGCTAACCGGTATGTCACTTCCCCAATTCGCTCTAAGATCTCAAAAGGCCTAATGAACCTTGGAGATAATTTACCACTTTTACCAAATCTCATCAAACCCCGCCTTGGTGAGATTTTTAGAAACACATGGTCACCAACTTCAAAAGATAAAGGCCATCTCCTCTTATCGGCATAACTCTTTTGTCAGCTTTGGGCCGTAGCTAACCTCTTCTGAATGAGAACAACTTTCTCGGTTGTCTCTCTAACAATTTTTGGACCCAGTAACAGTGCATCACCCACTTCGACCTAACAAACCGGTGATCTACAAGGTCGGCCATACAATGCCTCAAATGGTGCCATCCCAATACTAGCTTAGTAACTATTATTGTAAGCAAACTCAATCAATGGTAAGTACCTTTCCGAAGGACCCTTAAAATCAAGGACACAAGCTCTAAGCATGTCCTCCAAAATCTGAATGATACGTTCCGACTGTCCATCAGTTTAAGGATGATAAACGGTGCTAAGAGTCAACTTAGTTCCCAACGCCTCTGGAAGGCTTTGCCATAACCGGGCAGTAAAACGAGGATCCCAATCCGACACAATAGTCACAAGGAGTCCATGAAGTCGAACTGTCTCTCTAATGTACAACTTTGCCAAGCTTTCAACTGAGTCGCTGGTGCACATTGGAATTAAATGGGTAGACTTAGTCAACCTATCAACAATCACCCAAACGGCATCATTGCCTCATTGTGTTCTAGGAAGCCCAACTATCAACTGATATAATACATGGTCCGCTCGAGCGTGTCAAACTTCTGGAACCAAACATTCTCCGCTCGAGCGCATAAACTGCCGCTCGAGCGGACAAACAACTTCTAATTCATTTTACATTTTTGCTTCAGGGGCGTTGCCCCTCAACTCCGCCAAGGCGCTGCCCTAGGACCCGCCAAGGGGCCCCTAGACCCCTGCGAGCTGACTGGGCAGCTCGATCCCCACCAGGGCGCTGCCCTTGGACCCCCGCGAGCTGACCGGACAACTCGATCCCCGACATACTCAGCGAAGTGGCAAAACTAGAATCGTTACAAGGTTTCCTTTGGTGAAATTTTGAGAATTTATTTTCTAAATTTTTTTAAATAGTAGTTTGATGGAAAAATTTAAAAGCACTCATTATTTTTTATATTTTCATATGAATTTCATTTTTTTTGTGTGTTTATTTATATTAAACTAGTTTCTGATTTCACAAGGAAAAAAAAAACTACCCAAAATCAACCAAACAAAACCAGTGTTTTATAACAAATTGGGAACTAATTTTTTTAATTAGCTTTTTAATTTTTTTTTTACAGAAGACGTGCACAAAAATAGAGAGAAAGATTGACTTTTTGGTAATTTAAACTCTAAATTTGTAAATAAAATCTAATTCAGAACATTTGTTCATCTTTGTTAAAAGTAGGGGTGCTAGTGAATTGGGTGGCCTCTTATCCACATCTGTTCAAACTTAGGTGGATTGAGAAAAATTAATATACATCTGTTCGCTTAATTAGCGGATGTATATTGAGTGAGTCGTGCAAAGGTTGGCAGATGGATGCAAATTATTTTTTAAAAAACTATTTTTCAATACTTCTTTACTATTTTGAACTCAAAATATTTTATTGTTAATTTTTTAAAATAAAAATAAAGGCCTAACTTTCAAATTTCATAAATAACAAATAGAATTACTATATAAAATGTCCCTTCTTTAACACACAAAAGTATATATATATATATATATATATAAACTTACTTCTTAGGATTCTTGATGAATCCGGTTGGATCAGGTCGTTCCCTATCCGCCGTTCATCAAAATTTAGGTAGATTAAAAAAAATACATCCACTAAAACTATCTATTATGTAGCAAATTAGTTCGGACCATTCAATTTTGGTGAATCAGTAAATGCTGATCCGCCCCTAATTGATGGACACAAATCACAAATAAATTTTGCAACATTTGGCAACAATTTATCTACCTTTTAATCATTTTAAAATGAAATATATATATATATACATTTATAACAAAAAAAAGTCATAATTTAAGAGATAAAAAATAAAATTAACTAAAAAACATTTGACCAATAGCATTTTTTTATTATTAATTTTTTCAGAGAATATATATATTGTATTATTATTATTATTATTAATCCTCCTATAGTCTAATATTGGGAAAAAAACCAATAATAGGAAAAGTTATGCGTTGGTTCTGGATATAGTCACGTGATGTCTTAGATGTATCCTAATTGTTGAAGATGGTGAGATTTATAATTTTGTATTAAATGATTAAAAAACATGAATGTACATGAAAGTTTATAATTGGTTTCATGTATCCTAGACCAATTGCTCATTTTGTCTCAAAATATTAACTCTTATTCTATTTTTTATTATTTTAAAATATTAATCTGTTTTCAAAAATTAAAGAATAAAATAATATGAATTTACTAACAAAAATTAAAATTATAATAATTGATATTTTAAAAAAATATACAATCAAAGAGAAATTTTAAAAAAATAATATTTTTAAAATATAATAATTGTATTATAAAAAAAAAAGTTAAATCCTTTGGGATAATTTTTTCATTAATGGGGTAGCATGTGGAACTTTTGTGCTGACACGTGGGCCATTTAAAATCTGTAGGTAGAAGGCGTGATTCCGTGAGCTGGCTACGCAATCTAAATGCCGGCACCGAGTGGGATCCACTGATTTTTTAACTGATTCACGCGAGACACGTCAGTGTTTGGACCACCAGATCACCAAAACAGTGGTGGGGACCACTTCTTTTACGGCCTCAAATAAGATGCACAAATCATACCTCCATCTAATTTTGAAATTCTGAAAAGACATTAATGATGTGAAAATTTAAAAAAAAAAAAATTAAGATCAAAATATCATATTATATGAAATTCAAACACCAATTAAAATTAGACCATCTCCAACGGTGAACCAAACCTGGCATCAAATCTAAAATTTGGTGAAAAAGTCACTTTTTTAAGCTCCAACGGTTTCACCAAATCGATATCAAATCTAGAATTCAGCAAAAATGGTACCAAACTGAGTGCAGGCGAAGCATTTCACCAAATCACTATTCCGGACCGTTGGGATAAGACAAACGGGTCGACCATCCGGTTGACCAACCGGTTAACCAACCGGTCGTCCCGGAGAAAGTTCAGACCGTTCACAAAAAGGTTCAAACCAGTCAAAAAAATAAAAAAATAAAAAATTTTGCCTAAGTGGTCGACCACCAAAAGTTCAAAAAGTTCAAAAAAAAAAGGTTGAAACCGGTATAAAAAAAAAAAAAAATTTTGCCGTTACCGGTCGACCGGCCGGTCAACCAACCGGTTGCCCAACGCAAATTTGATGAAACGGATTTGATGTTGAACCGTTGGAGCGCGAAGTATCAAATTAAGGAAATGACCCATTTTTTACTCAGATTTGGTGAAACATTTGGTACACCGTTGGAGGTGCCTTATTAAATCTCTTAATTTATAGCTTTCAATTTTTTTAATTAGATATACACATTCCAAGTGACATGGCTACTGGTTGACCGTCTGATTTTGAGTACCACGAAGATGATCATATTTTGTTATGCTGAAAATTGAACAGATATGGCTTCGTTGGAAATTACTTTTTGGTTAAAAAAAATACAAAAGATAAAAAATAGATAAAATAAGTTAATAAAATAAAATATTACGTTCAAATCATAATAGGATTGCTTGGTCCAGTTTTCTAAATACTTTTCAGAAAATTTACTTTCTTATTTTTTGTGTTTTTTGTTTTTACTGAATTTTTTTAATATTTAAAAGCAATTTTTTTACTTTTTAGACACACCTAACATAAATACCCTAAAAAGTAAAAAAAATTGTAAAAAAATCTTTTAAAAATTCACTAAATACTAAAAATACAAAAAAAAAATACAAGAATTCAGTATATTTTTGTATTTTTATGTATTTATTAATTTTTTTAAATAATATTTTTTCACAAATTTTTTTACTTTTTAGATACATCTAAGTAAGGTGCATCTAAAAAAGTAAAAAAAAATGTTTAAAATTTAAAAAATATTCACTAAAAACAAAAAAACACAAAAATCAAAAAAATTAATTTTTAAAAAACTTAATCTAGAAAACTCAAACCAAACACATTGAATAATTTTACTTTTTTCTCTCATAAAAGTTTAAAAAAGTCAAAAAAATCAAAAAAACTAACTAAAAATATCAATTGTCAAACCGCAACTATAACGAGTGCAAATTCAGAGGGAAAAAAAAATTGCATCTCAATGATAAATGTTATAAATATTAATAATTTTAATTTTAATTTTTTCTATGTATTTGTAAATATTTTTTTAAAAGAACACTGATTTGTAATTATCTCAAATTTTAATCACCTTAGAGCATCTCTAATTGTAGACCATTAGAGCTGCTATTGCTATAGTTTGGTAGTTGGAGATCAAAAGTATGCTCCAATGGTTAGTTATGATAGCTGTCATATGTGTCAATTCAAGCAAAACCTCCTTTCTCTCCTCTCCTAGCAAAACAAATAAATTTTTACAAAATCGTTATTTTTGCGAAACCAAATACAGAAATTGGTACATTCGAGACGACCGTCTGAATAACTGCTCAATCGACTAGGCAATCATCCGAACACACCAATTTCTGTCATTGGTTCTGCCAAAATAACATATGATCATTAGAGCACCATTGTTATAATTTTATAATTTTCTATTATTCATTATAACAATGGCAATGCTATTATAGCATTTGCCATTAGAGATGTTTTCAGTCCAAGTTGACTTATTAACCTGTTGAGATTCTAATTATTTTTATAAATTATTTTTTTCATTACCTTTTAGGGAAAATTAGTCTAAGGTCCCTCTCCCATATTTAATAATGGGAGAGATTCATAATACTATTTTATAATGTCAAGGTCCTCCATCCCTCACACTCATATATTAGAGAAATTTCTCAAATCAAACCTTCTCCCTCTTTCTCTCTCTCTCTCTCTAAACTCTCTTTCTCTTCTCCTATCTACATCTCTTTCTCTCTCTAAAATGTTCTCTCTCTAAATAACAGTCTTGATTTTCCAAATTGTTCCCATGCCCACCACCACCACCGCTATGCCCATACTTGTCTCCAATCTCTGATCTTCTTGTTGGAAACGTATGGTGGAAGGATCGAACGTCACTACAGTCCTTAGATCGGCCAAATCCTAGCTCCATGTAGTCTTTTCTAGAGAGCAACCTTTCCTTGTTTCTCTCTGCGAAGTTATGCTTCAGTGGTTCGGTGAAATCTCCGATTAGCTACATCTCTCACTCTTCTTCTTCTTCTTCTCCTCTAGGTATCAATCATGTCTCTTTGCTCTGTTTTTAATTTTCATTTCTTGTTTATTTCTCGTTTCTTGACTTTTTCTTCTCTCTCTCTCTCTCTCTCTCTCTCTTTATATATATATATATACACACACACATACATAGACAAATGCATATTCATGTATTTATGTCAGTGATTGATGTTATTTGGTTGACATATATGCCTCTTAGGTGCTATCAATCCTTATGTTGGGCCAGTCTATACAGAGCTTTGCTCTGGCTTTGGTCGAGATGAACGGTGGAATTGGTCGAGGTACGCGCAAACTGGTCCGGACATCCTGAGTTATCAAAAATATATATATATATATATATATATATATGCCTCTAATAAATGGAGACGTGAAACTATTTTTGAACCAACCACCAACCAAATTCCAATCATGTGTATATCTATTCGGTTCCGGGGAACTTCTTCAATGCTTCAATGTCTGTGGCTATTTCTTTTCTACTATCCTGTGAAAGAAATTATTTTTGTCAAATTCACTTTTCACGTATTCATTTTTTTTTTTTTTTGTGGATAAATAAAACACAACAATACGAAATTAGGCGTCAAATCTGGTAAAGGAGATTTGTGGATGCATTGATTCAAATTAGTTCGAGGGTTTAATTCCATTAATTAGATTATGAGCTACGCCGAAAAGATAAGATTTTACAACATAGCAAACTATATTCAGCCTCCTCCACACAGAATTACTGTAGATTTGTCTTCCACTGCATCCCGGTATTGAACATAGCAGCAAAAGAATCAAAAAAATAAATGGAAAAAAGAAAAAAAGAAAAAAAAAAGATTTCATGTGAACCATCAGTATAGACTCAAATCAAAAGAAGTTGTAACAGAAAGCAATGGAAAGACAAACTGAGAAATAGTTTCAAGCTTCCTCTTCTTTGGTATGGTGCCCGGTTTGCTCCTCACCTTTTCCTTTAGATCACTGAATAATTTTCCGGCATCAACAGGAGGAGATGACTCTTCTGAGGAAGTGGCCTTGACTTGAAGAATAGAAAACCTCCCGGGTTCTGCTTTATCAATTTCCCAAAATAACCACGCACAACATAAGTTCGTTTTTCTTATGCAAGTTTGCATTTTTCCAAATGCAATTTAGAAACTACATAAAACCCAAGTAAAAGAAAGTTGAAAATGTGAAACTGAAATGAAGAGAAGAGCAGTAAACCATGCTAAGAGGAACTTCAACTATGTGTGTGTTCGACGAAATGCCTCACAGAGAGGAAGCATACCTGAGAGAGCTGTTTCAAGGAAGTGGAAAAGGCTGGGGTGGACAAGAGGAGGGGTGGAAGAGAAGGCAGTGATGAGCAGCGAGGTGGGTAGTTGGCAGTGGTGGTGGAGGGTAGCCGACAGGGCATTAAGGTGGCGGTGGCCGCCGTGGAAGTGGATGCCATGTAAATTGGCTGCCCAAAGCAATTCCCAAGGCTTCCAAGGCTTTTGTCTGTGTCTCTCTGCTTGTATATCTACCTCTCTTTCTCTATCTACTCTCTCTGTTATGTTGTGCTCTCTATTATTTTGATATGAGTTGGGAGTTTTTTTTAGTAATATTATGCAATCAAAAATACATATTCTTAAAAATAAAATATATAAATTAATTATATTTATTTTGCTTGTGGATGACATTATATTAAATATAAATTTATTTCATGTAATTTTTCATTTTTCATTTTTTTATTTTGAAAAAGAAGGTAATTACAATGTAATTTTTTTAAGTTTTTTATTTTTTTTGGTTGTGAAAAGTGGTAATTTTCATATAATAATCTCATTTAGAATGACTATGTTATTTGATCTGAACTCAGTTTTGTTTTGTTTTGTTTTTTTGTTGGAGAAATGGTAAATTTCAAATGAAAGTCTTATCTTGCATTAAATTTCTGTTAATATGAATTACTATTTCTTTTTAACATCCTTTCTGCCCATAATACATTTTAGCCACTGATTCTGCTAGGTCACGCGTGGAGGAACTGAGCTTCCTCATTGGTTCATTTCCTATCTTAAAAATACAGGCTCTCACTTCATACACTCAACTGACTCTGGATATGCTGCTGTGAGCTTTCATGTGGGCTTATTATCCTCGGTTTATTTTAATAATTTTAAATGTTTGTATCGTAAGATTTATTGTATAAATTATTTATTAAAAAAATTAAGTTAATCAAATATTCAGAACCCCATGATTAGGTCCTCATTGTTTTGAAAAATTTATGAAAGTTATGTTACCTGTTAATTTTTATAAAAATAAATGTGCTTTGGTTATAGGGTTACAGATATCCAATCAGCTTGATTTTTTGTATGGACGATCTACCCGACGAATTCTGCAATATGATCAATTAAGATCATCGAAAAACACTTGGAACAATCTTTCACAAGGGACACAACAATTGTTGTGCCTTAAGGCACAGTAATACCCTTGTCCCACTACAGTGAGCATAGACCTGATTGAACTGGGTTTGAAGTTTGCATTACAGATTAAACGTTCTTCAAATTATTATACACTAGAACGGTCTCGTTTGGTAACAGGTTAATTTAGTAATTTTTTGACTATTTGACTAAAATATAAGTTAAAAAAAAATCAGTATGTTTGGAATGACTTTTTGACTTTTTACGAAAAGATGTGTAAAAAGTAGAGAGAAAAGAGAATCTTTGACTTTTTGGTATGAGTTGTTGACTTTTCGGCTAATTTAGTAACTTTTTGACTTTTTAACTAAAAGGGAGGGTTCCCAAACGAGGCCGAAATTAAGAAAAAAAAAGGAGAAAAAGTTTAACTTCTTTTTTCTTTCTCTTTTCTTTTCATTCTCCTAATCCAAGATTCAAACACAATTTAAAATGTCAAATTAAATTAGCATAATTTTGGCATAGCTTAAAACTCACAACTAGAATTGTGTAAAATACTAAACAATCCACTAAAATCGTCCAATCTGCAATGATCCGTACCGCTCAATCCACTAATCACAAATTAAATTTTGAACTTTATAATTTGCTTTCGAAACTGCTCCGTTCTGCTATAATTAATACATATAAATTTTTAGAATCTCTAATGAAATATTAAAGTAAAAATGAGTGTAAGGGAGATTTTAAATGTGAAATTTATTACAAATTAGTAGTTACATATAAAAAAAAATATTATGTAAAATTAGTTTGTATTATATGAAAAATATTATACAAATTACTATTATATATTATGCAAATATTTGATAATTATTTAAAAATATTTTTCAATCAACTAGCAAACTAAAACCACCCAAATCACAATTTGGTTATTCGCCAATCTATTATTCACAATGTGATTTATAATTTCACTTTTAAACTGCTCGAATTGCACCATGCGCACCTACTCACAACATTGTCAAATGATTTCCATGTACATACTACCCATGTAAGGAATAAGAATGTGTTGAACTCAAGTAATAAACTTGTTTCATAACTAAATAAACATATTACAACACTCACAGGAGATTGATTATTTTTAAAACCGTACATTTAAATCCTTACTCACCACTTTAACTTTAAAACCATACATTTAAATCCTCAACTATCAAAAACCCATACGAAGAAACCCTTTTCTGGAGAGGGTGAATGTGTAGCAATGCCCTTTGCCTATTGACTTGGTAGACAAGCTACCTTGATCCATATTCGGCTTCGATTCGTTATATTCAGCAGCTCCAACAAGCCCTGAAGTCTCTTGCTGCTTAAAATTCTATGAAGACAAGTTTAAAACTCTTTACATTTGATCCTACGAACCCAAAGAATAGTATATATTCTCCACTCTCGGATCTCGCAAAGAGAAAATGAGTTTTTTCCTCTGACTTTCTCTCTCATTTCATTCGTGGAGAGAAGAAAAAGGTCTAAATGTACGTTTTAAAATTGAAGGGGGTAAAGTGAAATTAACCCATTGTTGTATTATTTATTACAATCCTAAGTTCAGAAAGATAAACACATTAGTCTATAGGTTTGAGATCACAAAGCTGATGAAGAGGAAATGGAGGATCAAAGTAAGAGCCATTGAGAATAGCATATGTGACAAGCTTGTTTGCAACCTCAGTGGCATGTATTCCATCCCAACTCACATAGTTGTACGGATCACTACAAGCTGTTGCTGTGAGAGTACTCCCATTGATCACCTTAGTGTTTCCACAGTACACCTTAGGGTCAAAATTGTAATCTCCATCCCCATATCCACAACATGCTCTTGGACCATACTTCAATCCTGTTTCATCATCAAACATGTGAGTGTGACAACCTTGAACTTGTTCTATTTGTGTGTCAAAATAATGAAAAATAAATAGTGGCAACAAAAACATAAATTGCAATATGATATAGTTGGCATGTTTGCAAGTACATTAGTTAATACTTCTAACATTATTGTAAAATTACAGGGAAATAATATCTCTTATCTCTATATGGATTCAAGAAAAGAACCCCTTTTGGATGAATAGTAGGGTTTCAGGGTAGAAGACTTTGGTTTCAACTTCCTCACTTTTCCCTAGTGTATTCATGAAGAATTTGTGGAGAGAAAATAAAAAAGAAAGGAAAGGTGGGAAAATTTTTTATTTATATCTCTTGTTTTTTCTTTTTCTTTTCTTTTTTTCAAGCCTGTAGTATAAGGAACAGGGAATCAAATTCTTAACCTTGTAATTTAGTACAAAAGTTCTAGCCAACTAGACTAATCTTACTTATTATTTTATCTTTTTCTTTCATAAACAATCCACAAATTTAAAATCTCACGTTTGCAACTTTTATAAAAGTATAAGTAGTACCAACTTTGTAAGCAATTCTAATTATTATTATTTATATAATAAAACAGACCAGTTTTTAAAAAATGTCTTATATGCCATAATTAAGAATTTAAATTGAATAAATTTAACAATTATGAAAATGTCCTATATAATATAGTTGAAAATCTAACGATTAATGTTGTTTCCAAATAATGAAGTGATTCAAGGACAGAATTTTACTAGTACATGTATACATTAGTTGTCAATCCCATAAATTGAAGATACACATGGTATGATATGAGTTATGTGACTTTTTTGAGGCATTGGTTTGAATCGAACCATACCATGAGATGTGGGGTGCTGGAAGAGCTCCAGCAGAACAGCATGAGTATCCACATATATCAGAGAAGCATCTGGGATTGCCTGTCTGGTTTGATTCAGAGCTTCCTTCAACATGTTGTTGTAGTCCACCACTGCATTATTATAGGAAATTACGCATCCGAATGCGTCAAGGTCGGAGCAGTTGTGTGGTAGCTCCGCCAAAAACGACGGGTAACAACCCACCGGTGCTAGATTAAGTACCAGAAATGTCCGTCCTCCTAGCCCGTATAATTCCTTGAATTTCCACAAACATTAAGGTCACTAGACCATATATTATGCAGTCTAAGTTTGGTGGACATTGTAAATTATATAAATTTTTGAGCAAATTTCACTTCACCCCTTATGGTTTGGGTCATACACGGTTTATTCCCTATTATTTAAAAATAATCACATAACCCTGCACGTGATTTGTGAACTAAAATGCACACTAACTTCTATTAACAAAACATGTAAATTAACCTTTATACTCTCGTCTTCTTCCTCTTGCTCACCAATACACTTGCACAATTTCCATGGGAAGTCAATTGCTCATGGATTACCCACCGTATTCGACCAAAAAGGCTGGAGTTGTCCATGGAGTTGTAGATTCACTATCTTTTCTCTTTTTTTCTATTTCTGATCTGGGTTTTTATTCAGATTTGTGAATGTTTGTATTCCTGGATTTGGTTCTCAAAGTGTTTCAAGTTATGATTCTGATAGTTTGGTTCTTGCACTTTTTTTCCTTTGGTGGGTTTTGATGTTTTGGGATTATTTTGTTGGGTTTTCATTTTCGGATAATACTTGTTCTATGAACTGTTTTGGAAATTTTCTGAAAAATACAAGCTTTTTAGCAAACATGAAAGTTGTTTTCAAATTTTTAAAAATTGTTTTTGCACACACAGCTTCGAAGTCAATTTGAGAATACGAAGCTCACCAGTTTTCAAGAGTCATTGGAAAACGAGACCGGTGAAAAACCCACTGTATTCAACCAAAATTCATAACATAATCAAGGTAATTAAACCCACCAACCAGAAATTCAATAAAAATTGAGTGAAAAGCCCACCATAAGTCAATCAAAGTTCATAACACAATCAAGGTAATCAAATCCACCAACCATAAACAAAAATTGAATAAAGAAATCAAACCACCGCCATAAACAGTCAAGATTTTTTTTTTTCCCGAACTAGAAAGTTTTTGTTGATTGCTTGCCACTGTTTTGACCCAACAAACTTCATTGATACATACAGTGGTAGCCATTAGAGAACAAATGAAAAAAAAAAATTATGTGTATGTATGTGTATATATATATAGGTTTAGGGAAGAATGACATGTTTTTGTAAATTTAAAGATGTGTAAGGATATTTTAGTTTTAAATAAAACTTATTCTCTTCATGGACGTGTAAACCGATAGTCAGTTAATTTGGATGAAAAATAAACGGTAGACTTTAGTTAACAAATCATATAGGAGTTATATAGTTAATTTCTAAACATTAAGAGTAAATTGCATATGGTCCAAATCATAAGAAGTAAAGTAAAATTTGTCCTAAACCTTTTGATAAAAGTGCGGTGAGTGTAGTTCTAACAATAGTGCATTCATTCTCCTTGAGTGTGAGCCCTATCAAGATCAAATGCAGTGCTACCGGTACTCCACTTTGGTGCAAGATTAAGTACCAAATTTCATGATATATATATATATATATATTCAAGTCATTGGTCCATTTATTATGCAACCTAATTTTGTGATATATTGTAAATCAATAAAAAGAAGCACATAAATTTTTTTAAAAAGTCTACAGAATGTAGCACTAGCAGTAGTGCATTCATTTTACTGGAATGTAAACTTTATCTGGGACGAATATGCCACAATACAGTTCAGAATAGGGGCATCATTCATTCAACAACAGTATCATTTCAGAAAACAGTACAGTTCAATTGTTCAGAAGGTAATCATATTTGAACATATCTTTACACAGTTGTTACTCATAGAGTTCTGCG
>NW_021025304.1:1360741-1430022 GCF_004153795.1 Camellia sinensis
AAGAGAGAGAATAAAATCATTTTTAAAAAAAATATATTTATGATGTAGGGAAGGGTATTGAAAAAAAGAGCAAAGAACAAAATTGAACCACGACCAAATTCGAATTAAAAATATTCTCTCTACGAACGAATAATATTAAGAAAACTCTCAATTTTTATTAATTAAATATCAATTTCCAACCCCATAACTCTAAGGCTTACAACTTTATAGTTAACCTATTTCTTGGAGAATAAGAAACTAATAAAATAAGAAATAAAAATCATAGCTAATAGAATACAAAACTTGCATCAAATCAAAATTAAGAAATTAAATAAATCTATACTATTATATACTAAATTAAATATGCCTAACTAAATATTAATTATAAAATATAAAATAAAAATATATAATGTTATGCATCATTTTATCAAACATATTTTTCAAAAAATGTCTTCTGAAAAAAAACACTTTGTTGTGTTTAGTTGTAATCTTGAAAATCATAGTATTGGTGGTTCTAGTAGTGATAGTAAGGTGGTGTGGTGAAGCAAAGGTGGTGGCAACGACAATGATTGTAAGTGGTGGTGGTAAAAAATGCTTTCAGCCAAAATTAACTCGGTTTTTTAATGACAATAGAAAATACTTTCTATTGACTTCACTTTTCATCATACTAACTATTAAAAAATGTCAAAAACATTTTCCACCCAAATAACAGTAGATAAAATAATCAATTGAATATAGAAGCACCACGGTGCACTCGATTTTTACCATTAGATTGAGGTTCATCAACTTTAACCTTGAAATGCTTCATTTGGTTGAGCTGAATGGCCAGAGCAAAAGGGCTTAGCCCAGAGACAAATAGGGAACTTTTTGGCAGGAGAACTGTTGATGCCAATGTTGCAAAGTTGGCCCCGTGTCTGTAATCTGATCCAATTGATTGCAAATATGGGCTCAAAAATGGCAACCCTAGAGCTTGAGCTACCAAGAAAAAAATACAATGTTAATTGACCATTAAAAGTTGCTAAAAAGTGATTCAAAAATAAAAATCTATACAGAATTGTATATCAGAATGTAGTAATAATCAGAATGTAGTAATAATAATCTTGAAAATGTAAATTACATTGATGGGTTTTTTGTTTATAAAGTGATAGTACCCAATAATGGCTAATTTTCAAGTATCATTTGTTTTAATTTATCCAATGTTATGCTTGATTAAACGTACGTATTCGTGACCATTTATTCGTGACAAAACCGGCGACTAAAATATTTAGTTGGGGAAACTGAAAATTCGACTTTTGGCGACTAAAAAAGGACTTTTGGTGATTAAAAATTTAGTCGCCAAATGTGTGTTTTCTTGTAGTGCGTTGAAGTGCCATTCTAATAAGATCGGATCATTTGTCTAAATCATTCTTTCAATCAAATCACAAAATGAATCTTAGAAGTGGCATAGGAGAAAGCGAATCTTAGAGATGGTAGGAGACAAGGGATATAATAGATTTGGACAAAGACTCTACTGCTAGTAATAAGACTACCTGGCTAGATTGGTTAAGAGATCATTTGTTTTCAATTATCTTTGTTTCTCTATTTCAATATAAGATATTAGGAATCCTTATACATGAAAATTTTGAAATATAATGATACGCCTAAAATTACATTGAGACAAAATTTTTGGAGCCTGCTGGATTTTTAATATCAAAATTGATGTGATGCCACCCAAATTGAAAACTTGGGAGTCCATTTTGGAGGTACCATTGGATGTTGAAAAATGGGCCTCGCTTTGGGTAAGTGGTTCACATCATTCCAAAACTATCTCACATGGATATGGACCAATAAAAAAAATGTGAAACCTACTTAGCCTTGCACTTATCTCACAATTGGAACTATACATGATGGTGACATCGAACAACCCAACTTATTATTATTTTTTTACTATTGAAATTATATCACATTATTTTTTTAAGTCACTTAAAACTTAGGAGGAATTATTTTATTTTAAAAAAATTTCAATTAGATTGTGTATTTTTTTTCAATTCTGTTGGTTATTTTATATATCGCATAAGAAAAAAAATAAGAAATAATAGGTATGAAACTAATAGAATTATAAGAACATGCCACGTAAAGTATGAGGTAAACCTATGTGATAATTTTTCTAAAACTTAGTTAATATATTTCAAAAGTCTCTCCACTCATTGTTAATAATTTTTTAGTTCAATGATTTAACAAAAATTAATTAATTTTTAGTATATAATTAAATCATTAAACACTCTTGAGATTGTGTCTTTGAAAAGTAGTTGAGCACTAAAAAGATAATGGAAGATCCAATGAAGAACAAGACAACTGCACTATTTGTGTGAACACAGTTCAACAACACAAACAAAAAATGCCAATGTTCATATCAGCCAAATGGATCCTCATCCTAAGAGAAACATTATGCTCACTGTTTGGCTGAAAAGAAAATGCAAGAAAGTGTGCCTGGCATCTGTGTGTGTGTGTTCACACTTCACATTTCACAATGAGATAACTTGTGCATCAATTTCCATCTTCCAACAAAGAAAATGCAAGTTTGCAAAAAAATTAAGTCAGTAAAGAAATTAATTATCTAAAAATTTACCTAAGAAATCAATCATGAGCCTCCCATCAGTAGCCCGACCGGCCGGTTTCTTGAAGTAGGTCATCCCAAAAGGCCCGGACTCTGCGGGAAAAGCTGCCCAAAACCCGCCCGTGTCGGAATTCGAATCGCCAAAGTTGAAAATAGCCTCAAAAGCACATTTGCAATCTGCTAGTCGTCCTGATATTGCCATGAACATCGTAAAAACCGCTAAGAGTCGCCAGAAAGTGACTGGAATTTGGAATGAGCAAAAACCCATTTGGGAAAGAGGTTTTTTTATCATATAAAAGTACTAGAAAATGCCCACAAAGCTCATGAGATTGAGAGAACTTAGCTTTTTGTTGAATTATTGCACACTTGCCTTCTATTCATATAGAGGAGGAAGCAAACACTTTTTAGAGCAAGGACAGTGAGACATACACATGACAATGTAACTATTTGATTAAGAGCTGACTTATATGGAGCTCCCACTAAAACGAAATTTGAAGGAGGTATGTAGCGGTAGTAGCCTACTGATCTTATCCCATTACTGAAAAGGTTAGGAAAAAATTCAGTATAATGGTGATATTATACAATCACCAACATATAGTACTATCATTTAATAATGTATTACTATGTAGACATAATAAACTATATTATGTGTACATATGTGGTTACAAATTTATCTTGAAACATGTAATTATATTTGAATAATAAGATTCACTATTTTTAAGAGTGACTCGTCTATTAAGCAAGTTAAACTGCCTAATATTTAAGGAAAAAATTCTCTCATTTTAAGATATTTCTAACAATAAATCTTACTGTTATTAAATCACACCTTGTAAGAAAAAAAGAAATATACAAATTTTTCATCAATCATTTTATTCATTCTTATCTACCAAACTAACTAGGCATGTGAAAAAAAAAAAAAGGAAGGTCAAAAATTGATAAGAGAGTGTTTTGGTGGGATTATAAAGTTCAAATAAAAGCCAAAAACTCCTCACTGTCCAGTGGGGACTTGTGCAGCCATCACTTTGTTGTATGCATATGCTGCTCTCATCACAACTGGCTGAGTGGACTCTGCTGCCTTTGCTGTTGTGCAATTTTGCAATTGATCATGACTTCACAAGTATCTATTCTATAAATAGAATAAAGTAAATAAAAAATTTAGATATGAATTCTTTGGGTCGCTTTGTTTCTATTCATAAACTAGTTTTTATAACTGTTAAATTCAAATACATGGTCCTTTTGTAACTATTAATTTCTTGATCTACCACCATATGGGTTTGAAGACACTTTCTAGTATATAAATATATATATTTAATATAAAGTGATGACTAGTAGTGTTGACACAAATATATCTCATATTTTGAATTGTTTCAAAATATTCCTGGTGGTGTTGACACAAATGTATCTTATATTTTGAATTTTTTCAAAATATTCCTACATTTAGAGTTTTTTTAAAAATTATGCAAAGAGAAGAACAAGCCTTGAGCCCATGACAATGGGTTGAATAATAAAGGCTCTTGTCACTTAAGCAATATATAATATATATGTATTCAGGGGCAGAGGGAAGATGGGCCCAGGGAGGTCACGTGCCCCCCTTGAGTTTTGGATTTTTTTTTTTTTTTTTTAACAAACATAAAGAAAATATTTATATAAAAAAAATTATAAAAATATTATTTAGAGTGAAATGTCAATGATATATTTAAAATTATAAGAACAATAACGATTGTTTTAATTGAAAATAAAGAGACTACGATATTATTATCTATAAAAATTTCAATATAATGGTGATGTCTATCGTTATTGACATGCAAACATAATAAATTTCAATGAAGATATAGAATTTATTGGATTGTTAGTTACATTTGACATATGAAGTTTATCCTACATGTGTTTCTTTCCATTCATAACTAAAATGACTACTATATAAAGTATAATCAAGCAACACATTGTAGACACCCCATTTTTGACCGACCTTAAGACTTAGGCGTCACCGATTGAGCGCTTGGTGATGTTGCATAATGTGCTTGTTCAGAAGTTTCAGAGTCACGGCCGTGAGCCCTGCCTCCGGACTCCCGAACCCATTTTCTGTGCCTTGTCTCGGTATGCGAACCAGACTCAGTTTTCTCTATTTCTTTTCCTAAGGGGAGGGAGAGGTCCCGTACACCATCTCTCAGTGGCTATTTATTAATTTTTTAAAATATTTTTTTACAAATATTTTATTTTTTAGATACAAGTAAAAAAAATGTTTAAAATTTTAAAAATATTTACTAAGAAAAAAAAAATACAAAAAATAAAAAACTTAATTTTCAAAAAATTCAAACCAAACACACTGATTATTTTTTTTTTTTTTTATCTTTCTCGAAGTCAATCGTAAAAATTTATGTGACATATTTTTGTAAATATTTTCAATATTGTAATTAAAAAGTGCCCCTTCTGATTTATTTTCTTGGCTCCGCCACTGTATGTATTTTTCTTTATTGTTATTTTTATAATATTATTTTTTTTTATAAATGTGCATACATCGCATATACAAACCATTAGTATAGATATATGAGTTGGCTAGGTACGCATTATTCTTTTATACTATTTTTCAACATATTCACACAGATATTCTATTTTTTCAACATATTCACATTAAGATGTGTACATCATTATGAGTAGGTGATATAAAAATGATTACTAGTAATTATGGAATTAGGAGTGTGTTTTAAAAAAAAATGATGAAGTCCTCAAAAAAAATTGATGAGAGGTATTCTTAGACCATCTCTAACCGTATATCAAACTTATCATTAAATTTGAATTTGATGAAAAATTGTTCCTTTTTTAGTTCCAACGGTTTCATCAAATCAGAATCAAATCTAGGATTTCACTTTTCTTTCATCAAACTGAGGACAAATATGTCTTTCATCAAATTACTATTCATTGTTGTTAGATTTTCACCACCGGATGACCACCTCAAGGCAAAAGTTCGTGAAAAAATTACGCTAGCCGGCCATCCTCCTAGTCGACCCCCCAGATGACAGCCTTAAGAAGAAAAATTGTGAAAAATTTGACAAAACCGCAAAACCCTTGGTTGAAGTACTTGATATCAAAAATAGCTTTTCCTCAAATTTTTACTCAAATTTGATGAAAAAATTGATACATCATTTAGGATGCCCTTAGGGCTATTCTGGAAAGATACTAAAATAGTTAAAAAGTCATTTTTTCAAATATTTTTTATACGTCTTTTCGTGAAAAATTAAAAAGGTAATTAAAATACTTCATTCAACCCAAAAGAATAGTCCATTTTGGGGAATTCAACTTTTTTTTATAGTAAATATTACACTTTAAAAATATTAATTTTCAAAATTATCCTTTGATAGTATAATTTTTTGAAAATATAAATTATCACAATTGTACTTTTTGTGTTGTTAATAAATTTAAAATAAGGGAAAAATAGGAAAATCATATTATTTCATTTCTTAATTTTTTAAAAATGACTAATATTTTGAGATAATGGAAAATGAAATAAAAGACTAATATTTTGAGACAGATAGAGTAGTCACTTTCTAAAACAACCATTAGCACACATAAAAAGGTTTCAAGACACTAACTTGAGTCTTTGCTTTATACAATACTAGGGGTGTAACTCCACCCGATGGGTGTGCCTAAAATATAAATTTTAATTTTGAATTCACAATATATTTTCTATGTTGTTTAAGTGACGAGAGTGTTCTTTAATAAGTTAAGTGAATGGTCTTGGGTTCAAGTCTTGTGCATTTTTTTAACTACTATTTTTATTTTATTTTTTTTTTTATTTTTTTTAGATAGAGAAGTTGACACTTGACACAAGAATAGAAGGCTACTTTTTTTTTCTTTTTTTCTTTTAGATATAGAAATTGACACTTAGCACAAGAATAGAAGTATACCTGGTAAAAGGGGATAAGGAAGTTCATAGACACCAAATGAGATATTCACTTTTAATAATAGTATAAATAAAAAAATAGATATTAACGGTTAGTGCATGCAATACATATGCAATGTAAATAAATAAAAATAAAATAAAATATTTATTATATATTGTGTACTATTCAAGTAGTAAGAGTCTTCTTCGTTAGACCCAATGTTCAAAGGTTTGAGTCATACTCAGCCATTTATCTAATTTTGGTTTAAGTCCTACACCTTCCATTTATCTAATTTTTTTGTTTTAAATTTAAAAATAAAAAAAGGACGCTTGTCACACAAAGAAGCCAAGATTTCATGATACCAACATGAGTGGTCATTTTATAGATAGATAGATAGATAGTATATATACAATAACTCTACAACTACAAAATCGATTACATAACTACATATATAAGTGGTGCAATCTGAATGAAATTGTATCTTTTATGATATCTTACCATCTGATATGTGTAGCCAAAATTATTTTATGTGATTAATTTTATGATCAATTTTGTGTCCGTAGAAGAATTGTGGTGTTGTTGCTGCTACAAATTCTGCTGAAAATAAATAAAATATATTTTTTACCATATATGTAAATGAAGAATTTGTGTAACAAATAACAAAAACACACAACAAACAAAAAAAAAACAACAACAACAACAACAACAACAACAAAAATGACCCATGAGGAAAGAAGCCCAATACTGACAAGTCCATTGAAGTGGATTGAATTGTTAAATTGGACCCATAGGCTGATTATGATTAAATTTTAATAACTTCAGTTGTTTATTTTACGGGTTATGTAGATTAGTCATTAAAAAAATTAAAAATAGATTGATCTAGTAATTACAATCACATAATTTTATTATATTTGCCTTTAAAAAAATTAACATTATATATAAATTATTTATTTTCTTAAGATAAATATGATGAAATTATATAATAATCGTATAAGCATTTCAAGATGGGTGAAATGAAAAATTAGTTTTTTTCTTTAAGGAAAAAAAATAGAAAAAAGGGAGAAAATATCAATAAGTTCTACTTTTTTCATGAAAAAACAAAAACTTAAGGGATATTTTTCCATAAATAAATAAATAACCAGTAGAATGTGTTCCTTGGGGTAGGATGTTAAATAAGTGAGACAAATAATTCCAATATAAAATTTTCTAATGCAAAAAGGCAAAATTGTGGTTGAAAATAGGAGAAAGAACAAGCATGATTTTGAATCCCTTATCCACACAAAAAAAAATATAAATATATATATATGGTTAATGCTTCAGGTCTCAAAAGATTCAGGCGCGAATGGCACGAATTTGTGGTTACTAGTCGACCGATCGGACGACCGGTGAAACACTTGTCTACTGCGATTGTCACCTTATCAACCGCAACTGTCAGCTTCTTTGCCGATCCAATCAAACAACCGATTAAACAGATTCAAGACAAATTCACGTCTCAAAATTCAAGGCCTATAACAAGACTCTATGTATATATAGCAAGCATGTTTGCTTCGCCCAATGATTATTTTGATATAAAAAAAAATAAAACTCAAACCCAAGTTAAACACCTTGATCTCAAGTTTTTAATATGTCAGAAGTTGTAGCCCAATGCACATTTCAGTCTGGATGTTAAATTTCAAATTAAATATAACCATAAAAATTGTTTTACATTTAGCCTCCGTTTGGGAAGTGGGTTGGTTTTTTAGCTTTTTTAGCTATTTTAGCCTGGGCTAAAAAGTTTGGTTTGGGGAGAACTTTTTGACTTTTTTTTATGAGAGAAGAGTGTAATGATTATAGGTTGAATGTGATATTTTATTTTTTGTGGCTAAAATAGCCTATTTTATCTTTTGTAACTAAAATAACCAAAAAAGTTCACTTTAGTTCTTCCCAAACGGATAAGCAAATTTGTTTAAAATTACTTTCAAATTGATATATATATATATAACGGATAAGCAAATTTGTTTAAAATTACTTTCAAATTGATATATATATATATACAACAATGATAGAGGGCCCTAATTTTTGTGGCTCAAATGACTCGAATTTGTCAAAACGACGTCGTTTTGAGTACAAAACAACATCAAAATTGCCAAAACGACGTCGTTTTGACAAATTTGAGCCATTTGAGGATCAAATGTATCTTAATTAAAAAATCAAGAATCAAAGTGACACAAACTCCAAACTATAGAAACTATTAATATAATTCACCCTAAAATATAAAGCCAACGCAAAAGCAAAAACAAGGGGATGAGGAGTCATAGAACAACTTCTTACCGTGGAAAATGGGCAAGAAAAGTAGAATAATGGGCCATGGCATCGGACCAAACCAATAGTGTTGACTACGACTGACTCACTGGTTTTTGTTCATATGCGTATACAACAATGATAGAGGGTCCTAATTTTTGTAGCTTAAATGGTTCGAATTTGTCAAAACGACGTCGTTTTGAGTACAAAACAACATCAAAATTGCCAAAACGACGTCGTTTTGGCAAATTTAAGCCATTTGAACCACAGAAATTAGGGCCCTCAAACATTTTCCATATACATATATGAAAAAATATGCATGCGCAAAATTGACCAGTCACCAAAATAACTCTCACTATGGGGCCAGCACATCGAGGGACTCATTCTTTGACCAAATATGTTACGGCCTATTTACATTGAGAGTAACTCCCGTTTTGGGAACAAGTTTTTTTTAGTAATTTTTTAATTTTTTAATTAAAATATAATGTAAAAAAATTAATATATTTAAGATAACTTTTTAACTTTTTACGAAAAGATGTGCAAAAAGTAGAGAAAAATAGAATATTTGACTTTTTGGTATGAATTGTTGGCTTTTTCATTTTTTTAGTGACTTTTTGAATTTTTAACTAAAAAAATCACTTGCCAAACGAAGCCTAAGACTTGATGATGTATAAAATTTCATTTTTAATTATTATAGTCTGTAGTTAAAAAGTTTCATTTAGGATAAGCGTTTAGACATTTTTAACTTTTATGAGAGAAAAAATAAAATGATTACGAGTTAGATGTGATATTTTGTCCTATTTGACTAGAAGTGTCAATTTTGTCACATATGACTATTTTAACCCAATGTAGTATCCCAAACATAGCCTTAAAAAGTTGTTACATAGGTTAATACTGGTATTAGTCACATGGAATCGTTAAAAACTGTATCTTTATGTTTTTAAGCATAAATACTATTGGTAGTGCTACATGCACTGATTAGTATACTACTGTGCCAACATAGTTATGAAATTGTCATTTTAAAATTATGACCCCACTCATTATACAAATTACAAAGATTTAAAATTTCTAAAATTATGTCATATCATTTATTAATATACTAATTGATATATCAATTGATGTATCTAGCATTATTCAAGTACTATATGTCAACATGAAAATACTAATTCTATTTTTTTATTTTTTATTTTATTTAGAAAATACTAAATCTATTACTAATCAAAATTAAGAAAGACAATAATAGCCGATAACTACTCTTGATAATAAGATCATTATATTTTTAGAATAATGTTAAGAATATTAAATTTTTATTTAAATAAATAACTAATGATTGTTTGGAATGATCTAAATAAGTGTAATTTTTTACATTTTACGAAAAAAACGTGAAATATGGGTTGAGTTTGAAGTAATATAGTAGAGAGATGATGTGATTTAAATGAGATGATGTGACTTAAATATGATAATGACTTTTTAGATTTTTAAATTTTTTGTATTATGCCAAACTAAGCCTAAATACCTTATTAATGTGAGATATTTAATTATTTATTTGATAAAAAATTTAATATTTATAATATTTTTTTTATATTATATATTAAAGAAAGAAAATCCAGATCCGATATCCACCATTGCTTGCAGTCCACGTCATTGGGGCCCCACAAAACATTTGGGTCAATTAAACCCATGTGTTGTGCTAGACAGGTCACCTGTCGGTTAATTGTTGACTGCTTTAGTAGTATTTTGTGGGTTTGTTAGTAAAGATTGCATTATTGCCTTACATACAACCATACACAATAATTTTAATTTTTCCCCTAATTGACAATTGACGCTTTTTTGTAATATCAAACCCATGACAGAGATTGAGTCTCACTCTTTCTTCGGTTGTAGCAGACTATGTAAACACAAGATTTCTTTGGAACACTAACTAGAGCCAAATACAAATTTCCTCCCTTTTTGTGTCTAATAGCACCACTTATGCCCAACTCCCCTAAGTTGTTAATCTAACATTTAACAATTGACTTTTGCGGATCAAAAAATAAATATAGCACCACATATGCCTGACTTGATATAATTTTCCTTTATTTTTCTTTAGCAATTTTTTTTTTCTTTTTTCTTTTTTTTCTTTTTTCTTGGGTCACTATTAGTGTACTTAATTTCTAAGTTATCATCACAAATATTACTATTGAAATCTAAAATCTGCAAAATATATATATATATATAAATACAAAAATAAATTAATTAAATATATTTAAGTTAAAAAGATGGTAATATCATTTTTTTTATCTATATAACTAACGAAATATTGATAAAATTGAAACTAAATGACATATGAATTAAAATCTTAAAAAATATTTTTTTTCATATTTCAAAAGAAATAGTGTAATTAACCTTTTTATTTACTGAAAAAAATACACATATTGTGTGCCAAAATAATGATATATATTTAAAAAGTAGTTTTAATTGTTTTGTAAGTGAGAAATTATATTTTTATCTTTAAAAAATATATATTAGAATTGTTGAAGGTAAAATTAATAATGAAAAATCCAATTGACATATTAGGCTTTGTTTGACAATCAGCTTTTGGCTAAAAAATCACAAAAACAAAATAGGTTAAGTAAGTTAATAAGATTTAGGGTTGGTTTAGGATGTCCTAAAAAAGTGCACTTTTTGACTTATTGGTGGTTTGGATTGGGTTTGGGTTGGGTTTGATGTGATGTGTTAGAGAGGTGATGTGATTTAAATAAGATGATGTGACTTAAATAAGATAGTGACTTTTTGACTTTTTAGCTTATTTAGTACATGCCAAACTCATTTCACTTTTTTATAAAAATTAAAAAAGTCAAAAAAATCAAATCAAACAAACTTCTAGTCTCAAACTAAACAAGTAAAAAAACTAACTAAAAAATTCTATTACCAAACGACTACTACAAATAAAAGGTTGAAGATACCAAATCAACCATTCACTTCATATAATAGTATGGATAGATTGTTGTTAGTGTAACGTAAATTACAAATATACTCATTGAAATATGTTTTAAATACTAATTATCTTATGTGATTATGAAAATTATATTATGTCTCTTAAAATTTTAATCGTATAACCAATAATTATTTTTATAAATCAACTGTCAATTCAATTAATAGTTTTGAATAACATCACTAATATATTTCAAGCAGAACCGCTACAGACCCCAGTGGGGGTCACACCCCCAGTGAGGTGGCGTGCCCCCACTGACCGAAACTCAAAAAATAAATAAATAAATAAAACAGTTTTTTTTAAAACCCAATCACCGCCTGCCACCTCACTGGGGGTCGACCCCCAGTGGGGGTCCGAAGCATTAATCATATTTCAAGTATTGTTTGGCAAGTTGGTTTGTGGCTAAAATAGCCACAAAAGACAAAATAGGCTATTTTAATCATACCCCAGTGAGGTGGCGTGCCCCCACTGGCTGAAACTCAAAAAAAAAAAAAATAAATAAAACAGTTTTTTTTTAAAACCCAATCACCGCCTGCCACCTCACTGGGGGTCGACCCCCAGTGGGGGTCCGAAGCATTAATCATATTTCAAGTGTTGTTTGGCAAGTTGGTTTGTGGCTAAAATAGCCACAAAAGACAAAATAGGCTATTTTAATCATAATAAACAAAACATCACATCCAACCCATAATCATTATACTCTTCTCTCACAAAAAAAGTTAAAAAAATCAAAAATTCCTTCCCAAACCAAGCTTTTTAGCCCAAGCTAAAATAGCCGAAAAAGTCAAATAGCCAAAAAGCCAGCCCACTTCCTAAACGGAGGCTCAATTGATAATTCTAATACAATTATAATATTTTTTATTTTTTCTATCAACTATATTGAGGCATTTTTTGGCAACCTCATTTGGGAACAAATTTTTTTAGTAACTTTTTGATTTTTTGGCTAAAATGTGATGTAAAAAAAACTAGTATGTTTGGGATGACTTTTTAATTTTTTATGAAAATATGTGCAAAAAGTAAAGAGAAAAAGGGAATCATTGGCCTTGTTTGGTTTGTATTTGAGAAATATGTTTCGAGATAAAAAGTACGAAAATTTGTTTGGTTTGGTTTTTTTTCAAAAGATATTTTGAAAATTTATTTTGAGAGAGATTTTTGAAAAAAGTGATTGATTTGATGTGTATGAGAGAGAGATTTGTTTGGAAAATTTGTAAACCAAACAAATTTTGAAAAAAAAATTTGGAAAAATTTGTTTGGTTTGATTAACTTTGAAAACTTATTTGTAGAAAATTTTTCCCAAAATTTTTTCTGAAACACAAACCAAACAAGGCCATTGATTTTTTGGTATGGGTTATTGGCTTTTTGACTTTTTTAATAACTTTTTGACTTTTTGACTAAGAAAGTCACTTGCCAAACGAGGCCTTAGGCTCAATTTAGGAAATCGACTAAAAGTCAACTTTTAACTTATTTTGAGTTAGATCACTTTTCTAATTTTTTATTCGTTTTTTCAAAAAATCAAAATCAAAATCAAGAAGTCAATTTTTAACCAATTTTCCAAAACAACCCTTACTAAGGTATCGTTCGGTATGAAAGTTTTTTTGATTTTTTGGCTAAATTAGCCACACAAAAAAAACAAAATAGACTAAAAAATTAATAATACAAAATGTCACATCCAAATTATAATCATTTCATTATTTTTTTTCTTCACAAAAGTCAAAATAACTAGAAAAACCAATTAAAATTAACTTTTTAACATGAAAATAGCCAAAAAGTCAACCCAACTTTCCAAATGAAGCCTAAAATAGTAAAAAAAAATCAATACAAATGGTCAACTCTTTTATTTATTTTTCTACATATCTTTTCAGAAAATGTTAAAAAAATCAACAAAAATAACCAATTTCTAAAACAACGCAGAATGACAAATTCTAACAAAAAGATATTTATAATTTTCAAAATCACAAATATAATAAGTATTTTAAGTAAATTTCAAGAGTTATATTTGTAATTAATCTTTATTATTATTTTAGGTTAATTACATCTTTCACCCCTATAGTTTGACCAAAATTTCACTTTGATTTCTATAATTTCAATTTTGTTAATTCAAAAATGATTTTCTCCCCAAATTTTTCTTCCCCGAATTCCCCAATTGCCCAAAACGACGTCGTTTTGAGCAATTTCCATTTTCTTTTTCTTTTTTTCTTTTTTTTCTTCCCTCCAGTCTGAAACGCAGAGAGAGAGAAGGAGAGGGAGAGGAAGCGAAAGAGAAAGAAAGAAAGAGAAGAGAGGGGAAGAGGCCGTCGCCGATCGAGGGTCGAGGCCGTTGCCGATCGTCGTGCCTCCGCCTCCGCCTCCGCCGATCGAGGGTCGATCGCCGTGCCTCCGCCAATCGAGGGTCGAGGCCGTCCATCGCAGCCCAGTTCTTCTTCTTCTTCTTCTTCCTTCTCTTCTTCCTGGTTGATGTTGGCCCCTCCAGTCCTCCTCCTTCTTCTTCTTCTTCTTCTTCCTCATTCTCTTCTTCTTCTTCTTTCTTTTTCAGATTCGGGGGATTCGGGAGAGGCCCCTTTCGAGCTACAGATCAATTCTCTTGTTAATTTTTACTATGTGTACACCTTAAAAAATTGACAAATGTCAAAAAAAAATATTCATTTTAATTTTAAATTTTGAAAGAAGAAACAAATTAAAACCTTTACAAATATACAAATGCCTCAAAATTATTTTTTGACTTTCAATTTAGATAAAATGATCAAATTAAAACTATATTTAACGCATATAAATCAAATTATTCAAATTAAAATAATAATGATTAAAGTAAAATTTAAATTATGGGGCTAAAAAGTATAATTAATCTTTTATTATTGAAAAAGATTATGGTGTGTATCATATGTACTTTATCATTACAGAAAAAATTATATAATTCTATATTTTTTGAGTCATAACTAAAAAAAATTATAACCAAATATAAAAAATTTATAACTAAATATTTTAAAATAATACCATAATTAAATAGGTAAATGACATAAAAACATACTCCTATATGATTTGGGATGTGGGTTGGTTTGGGAAGTGAGTTCGCTTTTTATTTTTTGACTTTTTTAATTATTTTAATTTGGGTTAAAAAACTTAGTTTAGAAAAGATTTTTTGATTTTTTTGACTTTTTTTATGAAAAAAAATATAATAAATATAAATTAAATGTGATATTTTATTTGTTATGATTAAAATAATTTATTTTATATTTTGTAATTATTTTAGTCACAAACCACCTACCTAGATGGACCCATAGGGTAAATGACAAAAATATACTCCAATATGATTTGGGATGTGTGTTATAAAATTATTTTTTATTTTTTTATTTTGGTAGGTCAAGTCGCGTGTCGCTTTCTATCTCTACCGAAAATCACGCATCATCAGTTGACGAGGCTGATCACTCTTGACGTGGACCGTGAGCCTCTTACGCCAACGAAAAATTATGTAGTGGTGTTGGGCATTGCCACATGTGCCCCAACTCTACGCCAACACCCCACACCCGATGCGCTCCGTTTTAAATATTTGAAAATTACAAAAAAAAATTAAATATGGTATATTTATTTTGGATAAAAATTATATTTGACACCTAAATACTTTTAAAATTTATTTTAAAAACAAGTAAAATTGAATGGTTACAGAAGGTAGTTATTAATAGTTGGAGATAGTATATAAATATGGTTGTCAACCATTGAAGGAGTGCTAAAGGTGATTATCAACTGGTAAAAGTAATAGTCGAAGGTTGTTGCCACTAGTGGTAAGCGATTGGCAGTGACCGAAAGTAATTATTAATAGTGGGAAGTGATCGGTGAAAGTAATTGTCTTTGTTAACGATCAAAAATGGTGATCAAAAGTTATTACCGTCAGTAGGAAGTGGTTGGCAATGAACAAGAGATAGTTAGCAGTCAAGGTCATCGATGAGGGTGGCGAATAATAGTGATGAGTAATTACTAATGGCCGGAAAGAATGGGGGAAAGAGAAATAAATGAAAAAATAAATAAAATTAAACAAGTGAAACAATTTTTTTGTGTTTATAAAATTTGTAAATTGTTTACAATTTTTTTGAAAACATAAATAAAATCAAAATAATTTTATTTACAATTTTCAAAAATTATATAAATAAAAAATTACAAAAATAAACATTACCAAGTAGGTTAAGTTAACATTTCTCAATCTCATTATTATTGACTCAGTGAATTATCAAGGGTGGGCATTCATCGGGCTGGGCCGACACTATATAATAAGAGATTTTGTATCTACCCAAACCTGCCCCGACCCTAACATCAGACCTCTAACATTGCCCAAGCCTAGACCAAAAAATAATTATAAATCTCAAACCCATCAATCGAGCTATATGTTAAATTTTTCTTAAAAATATTCCATAATTAAATTTAATCACAAATTATATTTTTTAAATAAATATAATGTCATCATTATAAATTGAAGAATTTTGTGTATAAATTGAAAGATCTATTAAATAAATTCAATCAAATATCATCACAAATGTAAGTTTTAATAAAATTAATAAAGATAAAGTCTAAATTCTAATAAAAAATATTTTTTAATATATTATAATTAATTAATTTAATAGTGGGTCGGGCCGGGTCGAGTTGAAAGTATAAATCTCAAATCCAGCCCATTAATATATTGGGTTAAAAATGTTAGTCTATGAACTAAAACAACCTTTCCAAACCCTAAAAAATAGGATCGTGCTAACAGGTTGATGCCCACCCCTAAGTAGGCTCTAGATGTTTTAGGTTTCCTTTGGTTAAATTTTGAGAATTTATTTTCTAAATTTTTTTAAATAGTAGTTTGATGAAAAAATTTAAAAACACTCATTATTTTTTATATTTTCATATGAATTTCATTTTTTGTGTGTGTTTATTTATATTAAACTAGTTTCTAATTTCAAAAGAAAAAAAAAACTACCCAAAATCAACCAAACAAAACTAGTTTTTATAACAAATTGGGAACTAGTTTTTTTAATTAGCTTTTTAATTTTTTTTACAGAAAATGTGTACAAAAATAGAGAGAAAGATTGACTTTTTGGTAATTTAAACTCTAAATTTGTAAATAAAATCCAATTCAGATCATTTGTTCAAATCATTTGTTCATCTCTGTTAAAAGTAGGGGTGCTAGTGAATCGGGTGGTCTCTTATCCACCATCTGTTCAAACTTAGGTGGATTGAGAAAAGTTTGCTTAATTAGCGGATGCATATTGAGTGAGTCGTGCAAAGCTTGGCAGATGGATGTAAATTATTTTTTTTCTAACTATTTTTCAATACTTCTTTACTATTTTGAACTCAAAATTTTTTATTGTTAATTTTTTATAATAAAAATAAAGGCCTAACTTTCAAGTTTCATAAATAACAAATATAATTACTAAATAAAATGTCCCTTCTTTAACACACAAAAGTATGTATGTATATATATATATAAACTTATTTCTTAGGATTCTTGACGAATTGGGTTAGATCGGGTGATTTCCTATCCGCCGTTCATCAAAATTTAGGTAGATTAAAAAAAATACATCCACTAAAACTATCTATTATGTAGCAGATTAGTTCTGACCATTCAATTTTAGTGAATCGGTAGATGCTGATCCGCCCCTAATTGACGGACACAAATCACAAATAAATTTTGCAACATTTGGCAACAATTTATCTACTGTACGAGTACAAAATAATCTTCTCGTATAATCTTATTGATCAAGTTTGCACTCCCCCAAACGTCGTCGCTTTACTTCCTGAAAACACAAACGTGAGCTAGCTGGCGGGTGTGTGCCGAATACCTCTCTGATGCCTAAGTCAGCAAAATAGACAAATAGACAAAAGCTTTGTGTATTCGAGAATCAAAGTTGTGATACCTGTTCATAGGTTCTGTTATGAGCCTTTATAGTTTCTGCGTGGCACAATTCTAGTAGGACTCTTACTCCTCAATGTAAAGTCCTCCTAGGAATCACACTCTAAACGATAATGCTTATCCTTCAACACCCTTCTCAATACTTTAACCAAGTAAAATGGTTTTACCTCGGCAGTATGACAAACAATTGAGGTAACACATACTTAAGATGCCCCAAACGTCGTCGCTTTACTTCCTGAAAACACAAACGTGAGCTAGCTGGCGGGTGTGTGCCGAATACCTCTCTGATGCCTAAGTCAGCAAAATAGACAAATAGACAAAAGCTTTGTGTATTCGAGAATCAAAGTTGTGATACCTGTTCATAGGTTCTGTTATGAGCCTTTATAGTTTCTGCGTGGCACAATTCTAGTAGGACTCTTACTCCTCAATGTAGAGTCTTCCTAGGAATCACACTCTAAAAGATAATGCTTATCCTTCAACACCCTTCTCAATGCTTTAACCAAGTAAAATGGTTTTACCTCGGCAGTATGACAAACAACTGAGGTAACACATACTTAAGATGAGGGTTTAACCGAGCTTCGCCTAGCTCGGTCCCACCTTGCTTTTACAATTCAGCCTGACTCGTCTACAAGCGACGCTTTAGCTCGGTTACTGCTCAACTATACTTTGAACCGGAGTATATGGACCGAGTTATTTGCAGCCATCTCTTCGACCGAAGTAATTGCCACCATACTTAGACCGAGCTAACAAAGCTAGGTCCAATCTGTGAAGTCCTTTTTACTACGACCCACGAATCGGTCCACTGCAATGACTAGGCCTAGCTCGGCTCCAAGTACACATAAAAAGACTCCCTCTCAATTGCCCCTTAATTCCATCTGTGTAGCATGATTGGGGTTACTTGTTACCAGCCGAGCTAAAAGTTTAAGCCTTCAACCGAGCTAAATTGTTACCAGGCTTCCGATTTGTCCGGTCAAAAATCGTCTTTTCTGTCACGTCGTACATGTGAGTCACTTTCTATTCCCATGGACACGTGGCTGGCCCCCATTGGTTGAATACAACTGTCATAGCGGCCTTCGTACCTCACAAATTTTGAACAGTCCCGCCCAAATTCATGCTTTATACAAAAACTCTATCTTTTTGAACCAAACATACCGCTGTTCATTTTCTCCCACTCTTCGTGCTTCTGTGCTTCCATTTTTACATTCAAAACACCAGAAAAGCTCGTGTTCCTGCTGGCGCCCCTTCAATCTCGACCTTCGTTCCTCCGTATCGAAGTTGTAAGTGACTCAACCCTTTCATTTTCCTTGTTTCTGTTTTGTGAATATATATAGTATGAAAATATATACATATGTTTTTTCGAAACACACTTCTATAGTTTTCACATAAATGGGAAAGAACCACTTGATCCCCAAAATCCACAAGAAAGTCCCCAATCACATAATAACCGGATTCACCTACAATCTTTAATGCGGTGTTTTTGATCCAAAATAACACCCTGATCGAACTAAGGACCTGTTCAAATGACTGAGCTAGAACTTCGAGCCACCGCTTGTATTACGGCCGAACTAAGGACCCTCATGCTCAATGACCTAGCAAGAACTTGGAGTCACACCCTGTGTTACGACCGAACTAAGAATGGGTTGTAACCCTTTTGACCGAACTAGGGTTTTTATTTTTTACCCTTCTTTTTTAGCCCGGTCCAGTGATCTGGGCATAACACTTTTTATCTCCACTTTGCAGACTCCGACTAGGTTGGCCAGGCACACCTTTGCACGCTCAACCGAGATACTCAATATCATCTCAACACCGAGCTAGGACTCCAGGCTAAGTTATACATAATTTAAGTTATAAATGGGCAAATACCGGTTCCTAGTAAACTCACAGGGGCTATTGCCGAATTCCGCAAGGACTACAACATCCCTGATGACGTCCACCTTTCATTAGCCGAGCTAGATACAACTCCCTGGGAAAAACTGGGCTTCGTTCCCTTTACCGTCATATCCATTGTAGAGGCCGGACTCCGATTCCCCGTTCAGCCACTATTATGCGAATTCCTTAGGCAGACTAGACTATTCCCAACCCAACTTAGCACCAATTCTTACAGAATAATAAATGGCATTGTCGAGCTAAATCGCCGGCTCGGCCTCAACCTTGGTTTAGTCGAGCTATTTCACCAATACTCACTTGGCCAGAATGAAGACGGCTGGGTGTATTATTTAAGAATAAGAAGACACTGAGAGAAAATAATTAAAAACACATCGGACAAAGACATAAACAGTGACGACTTCTTCTGGGTTTTTGGCAATTTTGAAGACCAGGAAGCCCAGATACCAGGCTACGGTATTAATTGGAATAAAGGAACAACCGGTATGAATACCTCGGCTTAGTTTGTCTAATTTTTGCCCTTGTTGCTTATAACTTTTACACCGTGCTAACCGTTGTCTTTCTCCATGTGCAGACTTGAACCAACTAAAGTCACAATACCAATACCCCAATTTAGACGCTCTCTGCGCTGCGCTTCGGTACCGCGATTGAGGTTGGGCCAAGCTACTCAATTTTGAACCAACATACAAATACAGTGGAAGGAGGAAGACCAGGGTGACTGACTTTCTTCTGGAACCTTCACCAGAACCAGATCCAACTCTTCCCCAAATCAACCTTATTCCCTTAACCGAAGAATAAGAGATGAAAAAGTGCTGAGCTGTACGTGCCCTAATCACCGAGACAACCTCAACTCCAAACAGCGGGATTCAGACTGAGACAACTCAAGCCAGTCAAACAACTGATGCAGTGGTGGCCCTCCCCACAGCCCGAGCTTCGTCATCCCGGTCGAGGAAGCGTGCTCGCACTCCCTCAACCGAGCCACAACACTTTGTGGATAAAGATGACACCTTGCTCCCCCAGTCCACGCAACCAAGCCCAGAGCCCGTGCGTTCTGACCGGGGTAGCCCTTCTGAATGGGCACCAAGGATAACATACAAGAACCGGCCTGTTTCCATAGCCGACTCGGCAGTAGCAGACAAGGACCACTCTCTCGCTTTCAATCTTGCCAAAAGCATTTGTCTACCCGCCAACATGGAGCACCACGATCACCTAACTGAGCTCAAGGTCATCCGCTTGGCAACTAAGTCAATGGTGTTGGTAAGTGCTTTTTTACTTTCCAATTTTGTGCATCTGTTTGCTCAGTTTTACTCAAAATTTATGTCCGTTCTTTTGCAGGCTATGCAGAAGAATCACGTTGCTCATAAGCGTGTGCTAGAGCTGCGTAAGACAGCACGGCTGGCTGTTGCAGACGCCAATACCAAAACGTCCGCGCTGAACGAGACCAAACAAAAAATGGCCGAGCTTGAATCTGAAATAGCCTGACTCACAGGGCTGGTCAACTCGGCTAAAGCAGATAAGCAGAAGGCTTTAGCCGAACGGAAAGAAAAATATCTGCGCAAGCTGGCCAAGCTTGAGAAAAAGAAGGGTGCAGAGATCGGCGAGCTGCAGAAGAAGATAGAAGATGCATAAGACTGTGGCTACAAGGAAGGAGAAGCCACCTACATTCTGCAGTGCGAAGCTTCAAAGGATATATTTTTCAAATGCAGATGAAAGGCGGCTGCCAAAAGCTCGGTTTTGGCCAAGAAACTGAGGTCTTCCAGAACCCTTCTCCCTACTTCATTTCGAGTTACATAGCGGACTACGCCAATGCTATCCAAGAAAAATTACTCCAAGTAGGGAAGGAGGATGAGGCATCCCCAGAACCAGAAAACGCCCCAGCTGCTACTAGTGACCACGGTCTCCAAACTGCTCAGTCAGCTCGGGTGGATCCACCTGTGCTCATTACGGTTGAAGATGTGGCAGTGACCGACCTACCTGCCAACACTGGGCTACCGAATGGTGAAGCTCGGGTTGACTTGGATGCCAATTTGGATGACCTATTTGCTTGATCATGTATTTTCTTCTTTTAATGCTAATTTTTTGAAAGAATTCGTAACTGGGCTAAAGCCCCACCTCTTGTACTGCAGTTCCAATCTTGAATGAAATCTGTTATTTTTCCATTCTTTTTGCCCGGTTCATATCCTGTTTGTGTTTGTCTCAACTTTAATTGGTATGTCTGGAACTTTTTTGGCCGAGATAACCATCCCGGTTTATTAGCTTTTTAATCTGTTTGTCTTCAACCTTTTCTAGCCTAGATCCTTATCTTGGCTGGAGAGACATAAATGTTGGTTATTCCTGCCAACCTCCTCAGCCTAGATCCTTATCTCGGCTAAAGAGAGATAAATGTTGGTTATTCATGCCAACCTTTTCAGCCTAGATCCTTATCTCGGCTGAAGAAATATAAATGTTGGTTATTCCTGCCAACCTCTTCAGCTTAGATCCTTATCTCGGCTGAAGAAAGATAAATGTTGGTTATTCCTGCCAACCTCTTCAACCTAGATCCTTATCTCGGCTGAAAAGAGCTCAATGTTGGTTATTCTGGCCAACCTCCTCAACCTAGATTTTTATCTCGGCTGAAGAAAGATAAATGTTAGTTATTCTTGCCAACCTTTTCAGCCTAGATCCTTATCTCGGCTGAAGAAAGATAAATATTGGTTATTCCTGCCAACCTCTTCAGCCTAAATCCTTATCTCAGCTAAAGAGAGCTCAATGTTGGTTATTCTGGCCAACATTCTTTAGCCTAGATCTTTATCTCGGCTGAAGAGAGCTAACAGCTTGGCTAATCCAACCAATCTTCTTTAGCCAAATCCTGATCTCGGCTGAAGAGAGATAAATGTTGGTTATTCCTGCTAACCTTCTTCAACCTAGATCCTGATCTTTGCTGAAGAGAGCTCAATGTTGGTTATTCCGACCAACATTCTTCAACCTAGATCCTTATCTCGGCTGAAGAGAGCTAACTTGTTTGGTTATTCCTGCCAAACTTTCTGATTGCCCCTTGCTGGCAATGATTGAGAATTTTACAGTAGAAAGACTTATGCTGGAAAAGTAAACTACTTGCTTTATTTGAAAAAGGGAAAAAATTACAAATATTCTAAGAGAAAGCTAAAAATAAAATAACTTAAGATTGGCAGTGTTCCATGGCCTGGGAATAGCCTTGCTGTCTCCATCTTCCAAGTGATATGTCCATTTTCCCACTAAACCAACCATTTTGTATGGTCATTCCCAGTTAGGTCCCAACTTGCCATCTTCGAGTAGCAAAGTGTTGCCCATTACTTTACGTAATACCCAATCCCCAATCTTGAATTGCCTTGGATGTACCATTTTGTTATATTTTCTAGATAACTCCTGCTGGTACGAAGCAATGTGAACTAGAGCTTTTTCTCTTCTCTCTTCGGCAAGGTCGAGTTCCAAGGCTATGGCTTCTCCATTTAAGTCTGGGTCAAAATTTTCACTTCTAATAGTTGGGAGGCCTACTTCTAGTGGGATTACTGCCTCCATGCCATAAGCTAGGAAAAAAGGCGTTTCTTTAATTGATCGCCGAGGTGTGGTACGGTAAGCCCATAAAATATGAGGAAGCTCCTTAGCCCATTTGCCTTTTGCTCTCTCCAACCTTTTCTTTAAACCATCTAGGACGACTTTGTTTGAAGCTTCTGCTTGGCCATTTGCTTGAGGGTATATAATTGTAGAGTTGTAGAATTCTATCTTGTATTCTTCGCAGAAGCCCCTGAAGATCTTCCCATCGAACTGAGTGTTATTGTCAGATATTAAAGCCTTTGGTATGCCATATCGGGTTATGATATTCTGCCAGACGAACTTCTTAACATCTTTCTCCTTTATTGATGCGAGTGCTTCAGCTTCCACCCATGTTATGAAGTAATTTGTTGCTGTGAGAAAGAACTTTCTGTTACCAGGTGCTGTTGGAAATGGTCCCACTATGTCCAGGCCCCACATTGCGAAGGGCCATAGGCTAGTTAATGGTAGAAGCTCTCTGGCTGGTTGGTGTATCTGGTATGCGAACTTCTGACATTTCTCACACTTCTTGACATACTTCTCTGAATCTACCTGCATGTATGGCCACCAATATCCTTGTGAGATCACCCTGTAAGCCAATGATCTTCTCTCTTGGTGGCTTCCATATACGCCTTCATGTATTTCGAACAAGAATACTTCGACCTTGCTAGGATGGACACATTTCAAGTAAGATCCTGTGAAGGATTTTTTGTATAATGCCAATGATGGAAAGAGCCAAAATCGATGTGACTTTGCTTTTATCTTGTTAACATATTTCTTCTCTTCGGGTAAGATGTCGTCTTTTAAGAATTCTATAATGGGATTCATCCATGAAGGGCCTAGTTCGGCACAACATACCTCAGCTACTTCGGGTTCTTCAATGCTTGGTCTGGGTAGGAAGTCGATCAATAATGGATATGGGATAGATGTATCTGCCATTGAGGCAAAACCTACTAGTTCGTCTGCTCTATTGTTTTCTTCTTGGCCGATTTACTCTATCCGCACTACTTCGAACTTCATGATCTCCTTTCTGACTAACTTCTGGTACTTAGCCATCCTCTCATCTTTCGCCTCGTAGTAGCCTGAAATCTGGTTTACTACCAACTAGGAGTCACTGTAAACCATTAGTTCGGTGGCCTTCATGAAAAGTGCTGATTTTAGGCCTGCTAAAAGTGCTTCATACTCCGTCTCATTGTTTGATGCTGGGAAGCCAAGGTTGACTGCTTGTTCCACTATTAGGTCATCTAGCGAGATGAGGACTATGCCAAGTCCTGCACCGTGCCTATTGGATGCTCCATCCATGAAGAGCTTCTACATCTCTCCGACGAATAATTTCCAGCAAGTATAAGGATCGGATGATGTCTTGGGGTCATGCGTGTTATTGATGTTTTCTTCCAAGTCCATGCCTGCTGTTGGGGTTTGCTCTTCACTATCTGACTGCCCCAAGTTTTTACTTGTTGATGAGTCGTTGCTGGGAATAGCATGGTCTGTCCCTTCCTTGCTGTCTTCAATCCTGTAAGGCTTGCAATGTGGTTGGGCATCCTGTATTAGGGGCTACGCAGTTCCAGCGGCACTTTCCCCCCTTTCTTCGGTCGCGTTGGTCAGGTCAACTGGGCAGATGTAATGGCTTCCTGGTGTGAACTCAGCCACAAAGTCCGCCAAAGCTTGGGCTTTTATTGCGATTCTGAGTTGAAACTTGATATCAAACTGTCCCAGCTCTAATGCCCATTTCAAGATTCGTCCAGAAAAATCCGCCCTCTCAAACAAGGCTTTTAAGGGAAAGGTTGTTAGGATGATTATGTTGTGAGCGTAGAAGTAATGCGACAACTTCCTTGAGGCCATCATCAAAGCTAAGGCCAGCTTTTCCAATGGTAGGTACCTAGTTTCTGCGCCCATCAAGGTTTTGCTAACATAGAAGATAGACAGGTGTTGGATTTCTTCTGCTTTGACCAACACTGCGCTAACTGCATGCTGTGAAACCGCCATGTATAAAAAGGGCTCTTCTCCTGGCACTGGGGTTACTAATAATGGAGGAGACGTCATGTAGTTCTTCAGGCTCTTTAAGGCGCGGTCGCATTCTTCATCCCGCTCAAATTTGGCTTTCAAGGCTTGGAAGAATGGTCAACATCTATCTGACGACCGACTTATGAACCGGTTGAGCGCGGCTGCTAGGCCAGTGAGATGCTGCACTTTTTTAACTGTGTTGGGCCTCTCAAGATCCTGGATTGCTTTGATTTGAGAGGGTCTGCTTCTATACCTCAGTTGGCCACCAGGAAACCTAAGAATTTGCCTGATCCAATGCCGAATGCACACTTGGATGCGTTTAGACGCAACTTGTTCTTCTTCAGAATCTGGAACATTTCACTTAGGTCCCTGAGATGTTCCTTCTCATCCTTGCTTTTGACCACCATGTCATCTATGTAAGTCTGCATTGTTCTGCCTAACAATGGTTAAAACATTTTGGTGATCATCCGTTGAAATGTTGCCCCTACGTTCTTTAGGCCAAAGGGCATGACCTTGTAACAATACAACCCTCTAGGTGTTGTAAATGATGTGACCTCCTGGTCTGGTTCGTACATAGCGATCTGATGGTAACCTCTATACGCATCAAGAAAGCTAAGTCGATTGTGTCCTGCCGTCAGGTCTACCAGTTGGTCTATCCGTGGGAGGGGAAAACTGTCCTTTGGGCATGCCTTGTTGACTATTTTGTAGTCCACACAAACACACCATTTTTCGTTCTTCTTTGGCACTACAACTGTATTAGAGATCCACCTGGGATAGTGCACTTCTCTGATGGCTCCTACCTCCAGTAAGTTTCCCACTTCCTCTGCCACTATCTCCACGTAGTGGAGTGTCGATCTGCGAGTGCTTTGTATAATTGGTCTGGTAGTTTGGTGGACATTGAGTTGGCGACAGATGAAGTTTGGGTCAATGCCAGGCATGTCGTATGGTCACCAGGCAAACACTTCGATGTTAGAGGTTAAAAATTCTATAACCTCTATTCTCTCGGTGCTGGACAACGACGAGCCGAGCAAAAAGAACTTTTTTGGGTTCTTTTCATCTATCCTTACCTCTACCAAGCCTTCCACTGCCTTCTGTCCGGCTGCCTTGCCAACATCTGTAAACAGTTCATTGCTCTCTGGCTCTTCCACCATCTGCACAAACCCTTTTGCAGCACGGCTTCCATTTACTGTGACGAAACATTGCATCGACATGATTTGGTCTCCCAAGACTTCCTCAATCATGCCGGTTTCGTTGGGAAATCGTAATGGCTGATGGTAAGTTGATGCCACTGAGCGCATGACATGCAGCCATATCCTTCCCAAGATTATGTTGTAAGTGGAAGGGACTTTCAATACCCAGAATTCCACCTGTTTTGTCATGGTTTCTGTCTTGACTGGGAGGATTATCTTGCCGACTGGCCACTCTGGCATCGAGTTGAATCCAACAAGAGGAGATGTCGTGGGTGCCAAGTCTTTGTCCTCCAATTTCAACTGTTTAAAGGTCTCGTAGTATATTATCTCACATGAGCTTCCTTGGTCAATCAGAATTCGCTTGATGTCGAAATTTTTGACGCGCAAAGTCACTACCAGTGCGTCATTGTGAGGGCAATGTAGCCTTACTAGATCTTTGTCTGAGAAGGATATGATGTTCGTAGCCTCTGTTCTGCCCTTCTTGATGGTAGGCTGTGCACTCAATACCTCCCTCAAGTGTTCCGCCTTTTTGATCATCTCCCTCAGTTCATATACTCGCTCAGGTTCGATGATCCCATATATGACATTAATCACGCCTTGGGGTGGACCGTTGTCTGGCATCCTGTTTGATTTGTTATGGTCCTAGGGGACTGGTTGTGTCACTCTTTCTATGTACTGGTCCAAGTGCCCAACTGCCACTAACTCCTCCAGATGTTGTCTTAATGGCGTGCAATTTTCAGTGTGGTGCCCCTTTTCATCATGGAAGGTGCACTGGGATCTCTCGTCATAGCCTTTTTGTGCTTCTCCCAACTTAGCTGGCCACCGGACAAAAGGTTCATTGCGTATCTCACTGAAAATCCGGTAGATAGGTTTATTGAATACTGTGGTAATGGCAGTGCGGACTCTTAAGTTCCTTTTTTTTGGGTCCTCTCTGTTGGCTCGCTTGCCGCGCCCATTCCTACTTGGTTGTTCCACCGTGTTGACTTTTGCTGTAGTCTTTTTATCTAGCATCGCTGCTGTGCCAGATTTTGCTTTAGCACGGACACCATCTTCCTCTACTCGGATATGTTGATGCACTCTCTCCATTAGGGCCTCCATCGTGAGGGGTGGCATCATTGTTATTGAGTCCCTTAATTTGTTTCCGACTGGTAAACCCCATTTATATTGTGCAATGGCGAGATTGGTAGGGCAATCCCCAATCTAGTTGAAGGTCTCCCAATAGCGACTGTTGTAAGACCTCAATGTCTCTTTTTCGCCCATGTCAATGGAGAGAAGCTGGTCGATTTCCACTGGCGTCTTGGTGTTCATTTTGAATCTAGTTACGAATGCCTCTGCCAATTGTGCCCATGAGACGATGCTGCCTTCCGGTAGCCTTTTGAACCAGGTTAAACCAAGGTCGCCAAGGCTGGATGGGAACAGGATATACATTAGGGCCTCGTTTCGTCGGTATACTGCCATAACCTGGCGAAAGTGGCTCAAGTGCATGTAGGGATCCGTCTTTTCTTCGTAAGAAGTGAATTTGGGCTGGTGAAAGCTATAAGGTAGTGGTGCGTTCTCTATTGCCAGAACGAACGGTGAGCTCTGCAGCCTTGCTAATACCTTATCTGCTGGTTCGTAAACAAGGCGCGGCATCGGCATCCCTACCTCGACACTCCCATGTGTCCTAGGGGCCAATCGCTGTAGTGCTAAAACTCTGCGTGGGTCACGAGCCCTGGTGTCCTCCTTCCATCGGGCCCTTTCCTCGAGTACTGTCCGTAAGTCCGCTGATCTAGGCAACTCCTTGTGCCTAGATGTCGTCTGGTGCGTGTGCGATGAGTGATAGTTGCTTTCCTCTGTATATGACCTTTCAGTCCTCGTTCTCTCAGACCTGGAGTGACGAGTCCAGGAAGTCCTTGACTAAGTATCGCCTGTTCTAAGGCTCTTACTTTCTGCTGGTGAAGGTGTGGTATGCCTACCACGATCTTCTAAGTGGCGAGGGGGCGTGTTGTCTTTTCGCCCCTCTCCAGTCGCCACCCCTTTTTTCTTTCATTTGGCGTTTCATTGTCTCCATGTCTGCCGCCATCCTCTTAATTAACTCGTCTTGTTCCCTCACGCGATCCTTCAGAACTTGAGGACCCAGCCTCAGTCTTTATCTTTCAGGACTTTGAGAGCAACAGAGGCTAGTGCCCCGTCTTTCTCTCGCATCCCTCCGGGAGTTCCGTCGCTGGGTTCTAAATTCGCCATGGATAGGATGGAAAGTAAACCTTCGCGCCTCCCACCCCCCTCCGGGGTTTGCCAATCAATAGCAGATTGCGGCAAGTCTTCATTGTGCGCCATTGCTTTCAACTAGAGAGGAGAACTTGATCAAGAGGTTTTGTTCTTTGTCTACTTCCCACAGACGGCGCCAATTGTACGAGTACGAAATAATCTTCTCGTATAATCTTGTTGATCAAGTTTGTGCTCCCCCGAACGTCATCGCTTTACTTCCTGAAAACACAAACGTGAGCTAGCCGGCGAGTGTATGCCGGATACCTCTCCGATGCCTAAGTCAGCAAAATAGACAAATGGACAAAAGCTTTATGTATTCGAGGATCAAAGTTGTGATACCTATTCATAGGTTCTGTTATAAGCCTTTATAGTTTCTGCGTGGCACAATCCTAGTAGGACTCTTACTTCTCAATGTAGAGTCCTCCTAGGAATCACACTCTGAAAGATAATGTGTATCCTTCAACACCCTTCTCAATGCTTTAACCAAGTAAAATGGTTTTACCTCGGCAGTATGACAAACAACCGAGGTATCACATACTTAAGAGGCGGGTTTAGCCGAGCTTCACCTAGCTCGATCTCACCTTGCTTTTACAATTCAGCCTGACTCGTCTACAAGCGACGCTTTAGCTCGGTTACTACTCAACTATACTTTGAACCGGAGTATATGGACCGAGTTATTTGCAACCATCTCTTCAACCGAAGTAATTGCCACCATACTTAGACCGAGCTAACAAAGCTAGGTCCAATATGTGAAGTCCTTTTTACTACGGCCCACGAATCGATCCACTACAATGACCGGGCCTAGCTCGGCCCCAAGTACACATAAAAAAACTCCCTCTCATCTACCTTTTAAACATTTTAAAATGAAATATATATACATATATATATATAAAAAAAGTCATAATTTAAGAGATAAAAAATAAAATTAACTAAAAAACATTTGACCAATAGCATTTTTTTATTATTAATTTTTTCAGAGAATATATATATTGTATTATTATTATTATTATTATTATTATTATTATTATTATTATTATTATTATTATTATTATTATTATTATTTGTTTATTTTTTATAACTAGATGGTGCTAGTGGACAAAAGAAAACTACAGGTTTCACTCAAATGCGTAATATTGGGGTACTCGTGATGATGAGCGCCTAACAGTCAATTGGAACAAACTTGGCCAACCTAATGACAAATTGGCAACAAAGTTATCATCGTTCGTTGGAACTATTGTGCGTGATTGGAAAAATGCACCACTCACTTACAAGTATTGTCATAAAGTCCCAGAACATTACAAAGATTACATATGGGCACTTGTACAGGCAAATGACATAATATTGTGCGAAGATCACATGTGAAAAGTAATAAACATGAGTAATATGATTAAAACAACACTCTTTATCATTTTTTGTAATTTTAATTTGTATGTGAAAAGTTTAATTTTCTGTTATTTTATTCTTCTCTCTCTTTTCAGTCAAAGTTTGATCTTCCAAGTCATGCTAGGACTTGGGTTATGAAGTGTTCTGGTAAGAAGTTACAAGACTGGAAGGCAGACATAAAGAAAAATTGTTATAAAAACTACTTGAGTTTTGACCAACAAAAGCATTATAAAGATAGGAGAGTATATGCTGATCAGTGGGAACACCTTATTAAGTATTGGACCATCAAAGAAGTAAATGTATATTTGACATTATATGTTCTTTTACTTGCTATAGTTTGAGCACCATTAATTTATGCATTTGTAATTTTAGGCACAAAGTGATAAAAACAAAGCAAGTCGTGCAGAACGAAAGTATAATCATACTACTGGAACAAAAAGTTTCCCACGTGTTCGAAAAGAGTAGGTTAATAAATCTTTTCATGTTGTCTATTTAATATGATAACGTATGCATGATGTGACAGAATGTGAGAGGGAATTGAACCTGTGACCTTGGAGTTTAAACCCCAAGCCTTAACCACAATGCCAGTTTAAACCACAATGCCACCCACCCCTAGGTTAAGAATTATTCAATGTGTTTGATTTGAGTTTTCTGAATTAAGTTTTTTTAAAGCTGAATTTTTTGGTTTTCATGTTTTTTTGTTTTTAGTGAATATTTTTTAAATTTTAAACATTTTTTTTACTTTTTTAGATGCACCTTACTTAGATGTATCTAAAAAGTAAAAATTTGTGAAAAAATATTTTAAAAAATTAATAAATACATAAAAATACAAAAAAATGTATTGAATTCTTGTATTTTTTTTTATATTTTTGGTATTTAGTGAATTTTTAAAAGATTTTTTTTACAATTTTTTTACTTTTTAATTGCATTTATGTTAAGTGTGTCTAAAAAGTAAAAAAATTACTTTAAATATTAAAAACATTCAGTAAAAACAAAAAAACACGAACAATAAAAAAGTAAAATTTTCTAAAAAATATTTTTTGAAAAATAAAAACAAACATGCTGATTATTTTGGAAAAAATAATTACGGAAAAAGTAATAAGTTTTTCAATAATGGGGTAGCATGTGGAACTTTTGTGCTGACACATGGGCCATTTAAAATCTGTAGGTAGAAGGCGTGATTTCGTGAGCTGGCTACGCAGCGTTAGGATCCTCTAGAGTAATATATCTAGAGTGATCTCCTAAAGTGAAGAGAGGGAGAGAGACACGTGTCCCACTCAGTCTTTCAAAGGTTGAGATTCAACCTCACCAAAATGACGTCATTTTGGTGGATAAATTAGAAAAAAAAAAAAAATTAAATTTTCCTATCTTGGGTTTCTTTCTTTTCATCGTTCCTGGGAAAGTTGTGAGAGAAGGGCTGAGAATAAAATAGATGGGTGATAGAGAATTTCAAAGAAAAAACATAGATAATGAAAAGAAATTGCAAGAAAATCATATTCAAAAATGGATAAGAATCCACCTAAAGATTCCAAGTAATTTAGAAAAGAAAAAAGAAAAAAAAAATTAATAATAAAAAGTACACAATAACTCTAAGACTCCCCCAGGAACCTAATAATCAACAATCACAAAAGCAAATTATGAAGAGAAATCTTCCAAGAAACCCAAAATCAAACAATCATATACAAACACATACCCATCAAGATTGCATTTCCAGAATCTAACATAGAAACCCAAAATCAAGCAATCATAAAACATAAACAAATACATATATGCCTATCAAGATTGCATTTTCCCGAATCAAACATAAAACCCACAATCAAACAACACATACCCATGAACAGAGTTTGGCGGAGGAGATCGGCCATGCCGGCGACGGAGGGAGGAGATCGGCCACCGGAGTTCGACGAAGGAGATCGGCCATGCTTCCTCTTCTCTCCTCTCAGTCCTTCTCTCGATTTCATATTTATCTCCAGATCTGACTTTTGAATTTTTGATTTCCTGTTTTTCTTCGATTTTATAACTATGATTTTCAAATATGATTTCGAGATCTGATTTCGAATCTTTGATTGTTTTTCTTTCGATTTCATATCTTTGATTTCCAGATCTTTGAATTCTTTCGGTTTCATATTCATTGAGACGATGATGATGGAAATAAAGAAGAACGAGATCTATAAACAGCTTTGTTACCCAGAACAGGAAAATTTTGATTTTGATTTTTTTTTTTTCAATTTACCCACCAAAACGACGTCGTTTTGGTGAGGTTGAATCTCAGCCCTTGAAAGGCTAAGTGGGACACGTGTCTCTCTCCCTCCCTTCACTGTAGGAGATCACTCTAGGATATTACTCTAGAGGATCCTAACGCGGCTACGCAATCTAAATGCAGGCACCGAGTGGGACCCACTGATTTTTTAACTGATTCACGCGAGACACGTCAGTGTTTGGACCACCAGTTCACCAAAACAGTGGTGGGGACCACTTCTTTTACGGCCTCAAATTAGATGCACAAATCACACCTCCATCTAATTTTAAAATTCTAAAAGGACATTAACGATGTAAAAAATAAAAAAAAATAAAATAAATTAAAGTTAAAATATCACCACATAAAATTTAAATATTAATTAGAATTATTAAAACTCTTAATTTATAACTCTTAAACTTTTTTTAATTAGATATACATATTCCAAGTAACGTGGCTACCTGGTTGACCGTCTGATTTTGAGTACCATGAAGATGATCATATTTTGTTATGCTGAAAATTTAAACAGATATGGCTTCGTTGGGCATTATCTTTTTGATTAAAAAAATACAAAAAATAAAATAGACTAAATAAGTTAATAAAATAAAATATTACGTTTAAATCATAATAATTTTACTTTTTTTCTCATAAAAGTTTTAAAAAAAAAGTCAAAAAAGTCAAACTAAATTTAGGCACAAACTAAAATAACTAAAAAATAAAAAAACTAACTAAAAAAAATTAATTGTCAAACCGCAACTATAACACAGTGCAAATTCAGAGGGAAAAAAAAATTACATCTCAATGATAAATGTTATAAATATTAATAATTTAAATTTAAATTTTTTCTATGTATTTATAAATATATTTTTTAAAAGATCGCTGATTTGTAATTATCTCAAATTTTAATCACCTTAGAGCATCTTTAATTGTAAACCATTAGAACTGCTATTGCCGTAATTTGGTAGTTGGAGATGAGAAGTATGCTCCAATGGTTGGTTATGATAGCTACCATATGTGCCAATTCAAGCAAAACCTCCTTCCTCTCCCCTCCTAGCAAAACAGATAAATTTTTACAAAATCGCTATTTTTGCAGAACCAAATACAAAAACTGGTGTATTTGAGACGACCGTCTGAATGACCGCTCAATCGACTGGGCAATCATTCGAACACATCAATTTCTGTCATTGGTTCTGCCAAAATAGCATATGATCATTGGAGTACCATTGTTATAATTTTACAATTTTCTATTATTCATTATAACAATGGCAATGCTATTATAGCATTTGCCATTAGAGATGCTTTTCAGTCCAAGTTGACTTATTAACCTGTTGAGATTTTAATTATTTTTATAAATTCTTTTTTTCATTACCTTTTAAAGAAAATTAGTCTAAGGTCCCTCTCTCATATTTAATAATAGAAGAGATCCATAATATTATTTCATAATGTCTAAGGTCCTTCATCCCTCACACTCATATACTAGAGAAATTTCTCAAATCAAACCTTTTTTTTTCCTCTCTCTCTGTCTCTCTGTCTCACTCTAAACTCTCTTTATCTTCTCCTATCTACATCTTTTTTTCTCTCTAAAATGTTCTCTCTCTAAAGCAACAGTCTTGATCTTCTAGATCGTTCCCATTCCCACCACTCCGATCTCTGCTCTTCTTGCAGGAAACGCATAGTAAAAGGATTGAACATTGCTACAATCCTCAGATTGGCCAAATCCTAGCTTCGAGTAGTCTTTTCTAGAGAGCAACCTTTTCTTGTTTCTCTCTGCGACGCTATGCTTCAGTGATCCGGTGAAATCTCCGATCAGCTACATCTCTCACTCTTCTTCTTCTTCTTCTATCGATTGTGTCTCTTTGCTTTGTTTTTAATTTCCATTTCTTGTTTATTTCTCGTTTCTGGAATTTTTCTCCTCTCTATCTCTCCCTCTCCCTCTCCCTCTCCCTCTCCCTCTCCCTCTCGCTCTCTTTATATATATATATATATATACGCATACATAAACACATGCATAATCATGTATTAATGTCTGTGATTGATGTTATTTGGTTGAGGAGGCAATAGTCAATTTGAGTAATTTTGTTTGCGGTTATTCAAAGTGAGATATTGGTACCAAGAATTTGTGAGTTTCTGCGACTGTTATCTCTAGATCGGAGTAAAATTATATAGATTTTGCGGGCCAAAATGTTAATTTCTTGTGATCTTGAGTGATTCTCTATGAGAAATTAGTTGGTTCTATCTCATCATTGTTGATAAATATATGTGTATATATATATATATATATGTATGCATATATTGTTTGTGCTGACAGTGTTGAATATAATGTTTCTTACAAACCAGAGAAATTTTGTGCTAATAGTGTTGAATTTCTATAGATTTGGCCACTTTTCTCTGGATTTGGAAATTTTCTCTAGATTACCCTTGAATTTTCTCCGATTTTGGTAATTTTCTCTGAGCAATTCCCAGAATTTCTTTGGAAAAGGCAGAGGTTGCATTTGGTACAGTTTTTCTAAATATGATATGAGAATAGAGTTATATTTTGAGTTTGTGAGTTTCGGAATTATGATTTGAGTGTGAAAATTTTGTTTGGTGAATGAGTTTTGAATTGAGTGGAAAATTTTTGATGTGACATATGATATTTGATACAAAAACTTACAACTCATAACCAAACACACAACTTAAAATTCTATTAAAGTTCATAAAAAAAATTTAAAAAATATTTTTTTATCGAATATATAAAAATTAACATGTGTCAATTGCACCCAAAAAAAAATTTTGTACTGTTTCGGTCAACCGGCCGGACGACCGATGGGATGACCGATTAGCCCAAATTTTCCCGCCTTCGACCACGTTTTCAAAAGTGAGTGTGGAATTAATTTTTAAAAATCGTAAATAAACACTATGTTCAAATATCGCCAAACAGAACCAAAGAATTTCTCTGGAGAATTTCTCTAGGAAAGGCAAAGAATTTCTCTAGGCAAAGAATTTTTCTGGAAAAGGCAAAGAATTTCTCTGGAGAGAATTTCACTGGGAAGTTCAGAGAAATTCTCTGAATCGAATTTTTTCTAGATCCATGTTGAGAGACCTTAAATATTATAAAATTATTTGATATCTTTTATGCTATAAAATCTATATAAGAAGGATCTTAAAAAAAAAATCTCCTATCTTTTAAGGTACGTTTGGGAAGTTCAAAAAAATAGTCAGAAAGTAATAACAAAAAGTCAAAAAAAAAATTCTTCTTTACTTTTTATACTCTTTTTTTTTTGTAAATTAAAAAAAAAATTCAAAACATATTAATTTTTTTTACTTTATATTTTAATTAAAAAATTATTAAAATAACCGATTTCAAAACCAATCCTTAATTTTTTATTTTTATTTTTTTTTTTTTAAGGCAAAGCGTCAAATTTTAGGCCCAGAGTCTATTAAGCTTTTAACTAGTCCCACGCCCGAACTTATAAATGGATGGTTTTGCAAGACAGACCATTTTAACCATGATAAATGCTAGTAAAGTGTTCATCGAGCATTATTGTGAAAAAAAACTTTAGAAATTGTAACTTTTAAAAATCCAATGAATATTGTTTCCAAATTACTAGAAAGTGTCTCGCATTTTCGTTTTTATGATATTTTCTTATATTTAGAGACAATTTGTTAGCTAGACCTTTAAATATATATAATATTTCTATTGACTATTTTTCACACTTTAAAGGTCAGGAATGTAATTCAAGCGTGTCAGTAAGAAACTGAAAAGTTGTTACAAATAATAAATGTCAATTTTTATCAAGCGATTATATTAAGGTTCTCTTTGTCTCAATAAAGAAGACTTTACTGTGCTATGTTGAAAAGATGAATCAAAACTTTTAATTCAAATTCATACCAGAATGTAAGGGAGAGATTGGATAAAAATTACAATTGATTAACTGAATAAACAATTACAAAATGTTACCTTTAGTAAGGGCAACGTCACAGCTTTTAAACCGATTGGGTTTTGGAATTACAAGACTAACCTACTCCTACAAAATGTAAGTGCAATGCGTAAAGTAAAACGCAAAAATTTAAAGATAAATGAAATTAATAAAGACATAGAGTCTGGATTTGGTCAGGAGTGTCTTCAGTCTTTACTTCCATCTATTAATAGCCTTCTCTTGGCACCTTCAGAGCAGTTAGGCTGTTTTCTTTTACTAATGTTCTCTTTCATTCTTGCTATTTCTTAATATCATACTCATTTCTTTATGTGTGTTTAACTATTAGAAATTGCTATTTATTTACTCGTTTTCCATATACCTCTCACATGCTGCATATCATATTTGCTAGTTGATGATTTACATTTGCAGCTCATGTGGGCATTTTCGAAGGCGGAACTTTTCGATATCTAAATACCTTTTGCTTGCCACGTATCTCTTCACACTGAATGATTTAAATAATTTAAATGTGATGCCAATATTTTCAAATTTAAGAGACCTTAAACTTGCGTTCTCACAAAAGTAAAAAGGTAAAATTTTAAGTCTTATTTTATTTATTGTGATAATGAGTCTATTTGATGCATATTTTTATCAAATCAAAAGTTGATATAATTAAGAAAAGCAAAATCTAAAACAATCTTCTCCCAACTTTTTTATAATTAATGTTTTCTTCAAAGCAAAAGTTACCTCATACCATTCACCCCAAAAAAGTTACCTCATACATTTGCATATACATTCATAAAAGAAAAGGATAGATATTATAAACAGTTTCAAAAGTTGCATGAAACAAATCGAATAAATTTTATTACAAATTTGATTTTTTCTATATATTTTTTTAACAGTAAAGCTATTCATTAAAAGAAATTTTCAAGAATTTTATTTAGAATAAAAAATAATAATTTTGGAATTTTTTATGAAAAAAGTACACAGCAGTGCAATGCCAGAAAAATGTTTACAATATTATTTAAACACTTATGATGTTAATTATTTATAGGGACAATTTACATATCAAGGAAATAGGAAAAAATATTGAGAAAATATTATTTTGCCCTCAAAACTATTATGCAAAAATCAATTTGGCAGCTGGACCTCATGTTATTTTAATTTGACTTCTAAACTTTTTAAAATTTGATCAAATTATCCCCCGCTTTTCGTTTACAATCAAACGAAATTTATTGACGTGATACCAAATTTTATTTGAAACTGCATTTTACCCCCACAAACTTTACCTTAAAATCAATTAGCCCCCCAAATATAAAAATAATAATTTTAATATTTAATTAATAATTTTTTATCTCAATAATGAAAAAATTAAATTTTAAATAATATACTTTGCAATATATATATATATATATATATAAATCCAAGCTAGTTTTTTGGCTATTACGAAAAGATGTCCAGAAAAGTAACAATGTGATATGATTTAAACAAGTCAATAAACTAATAAGCTGGCTTTTTTAGATGTTGTCAAAAGAACCAAACTATGAAGCATGTTTATTTTGATAAACATGTCGTACCTATATCAGGTACCTACTAACATATAGGACTTTGTATGGTGCTTTTACATACGTATTGGGTAGAAATTTTAAATTCAATTACTGTCTAAAGAATACTCAACGGAACTAATACTTAATATTTTTATTTAAAATTTAATTTTTTCATTTTTGAGATAAAAAATTATTAATTAAATATTTATTTAAATTTTTTTTTAATATTTGAAGGGCAAATTGATTATTAAGGTATAATTTAAGGAGTAAAATGAAGTTTTAAATAAAATTTAATACAATGTCAGTAAGTTCTGTTTGATTATAGACAAAAACAAGCAGCGGAGGTAAATTGATCAAATTTTAAAAAATTTAGAGGTCAAATTAAGATAATGTGAAATTTGTGTGCTAAATTGATTTTCACGTTATAATTTGGAGACAAAATGATATTTTCTCAAAAATATTTATAAAAAGGTGATATATATTAATAGTTATAATGATAATTTTTTTCTGTTTCCAGTTATATGTAATTCTTCCTTGTTAATATTGATAATTTTTTGTATTAATTTATAATTATTTTTTTATAAAAGTAGCCTGTTACGTAATTTTCCTATTTTTTTTATTTCCCATTGTTTTGCTTTGGCGAGCCCTGAGGGTACACGTGGTCCACTGGTGAAGTGACGCGGAAAGCATGGGCATTTTAGCATCGAACAATGGACGGTTGAGATTGGGAATCTAGTCAAATATGCGATCACGTCAGACCTTCAGTGGTCTCTGCGTCAGACGGAGTGCTGCCGACTTGTGAAATTACTCCAATTACCCTTCATTTTTTCAGTCTTCGTATGACATTGAATTTTAGGCAACTTACATATGCCCTCAAGATTTAGTAAAATTATAGATACTTTGAGATTTAAAAAATTACAGATATCCTTTGAAAGTTATATTTACATAATAAATTATGAGGTAAATTTTTATGAAAATATAAATCTCAAGAGGTAATTTGTTATGAAAATATAAACCTCATGGGAATATCTGTAATTTTTGAAACTTCAATAGGGTATCTATAATTTAACTAAATCTCGAGGGAGCTATATATAATTTGCCCTTGATTTTTTTTATCTTAGGACTTTTTTTAGTTTGATTTTTTTAGTTTCGTTTAATTTGGTTTTTTTAGTTTTTATGAGAAAAAAGTGTAATGATTATTTTAAATGTGATATTTTATCTTATTATTTTATGTAATTAATTTTATCTTTTCATATTTTTTTAGTCAAAAATCAAATACCAAACGAAACTTCTGGTATTATTTTCACATTTACGCGAGTGTTTGGTATAAAAGTTCAAGCCTCTAATATTTTTGTTTATAATATTTATAATTTGTGAACAAAATTATAATTAACCTTTAAAACGATTGTTATCGTTTGAAAATATATAAAAAGTATATAAATTTATGTAAAAATACATTAAAAATCTATTGAAATTATAAATAATTGAATGTTTTTATTTGTTAAAAACAGCTCTAATAGGAACTTTAGGGTCCGTTTGGAAAGACGGAATTTTAGCTCAAAAATCATTATAAAAAGTTAATCTGTTTTTTTTTTTTTAAATAATTTTTTTATGCCTTCTTATGAAAAATTATTTAAAAAATCAAATCCCAAACCAACATTAAATTATTGGACTTGGACGGTCTCCAGTCCCAAAATCAAATTGGACAATCCAGTCTGGCCTATTGAGTCTTCTTTTGGATATCGTTTTAATAATTCGAACCGTTCATATTTTAGGATTCGCCGAGTATATTATTTTTACAAAAAATCAAGTTAATTGGATAACGGAAATCACGTCTTTCAAATTAATTTTGTATGAACCGTTTATTTTCTCACTGTTTGTTTTTCTGCAAGGATAATGTACAAAAATCAATTTGGCCCATTGGGCCAACTTTTGGGCCCCGTTTTGATTATTCAAATTGTTCTGTTTTAAAATTAAAAAAATTAGTTTGTTTATAAACATTTTGTATGAACTGTTTATTTTCTTATCGTCTATTTTTTTACAAGAATGATGTGAAAAAATTAATTCAGCCCATTGAACTCACTTTTAGATCCCGTTTCGATTATCCGAGCCATTCATTTTTTTAAAAAAAATCTGCATATGTGACACATAAATGAAATGAAAGATCCATTGCATCTCAAGCTTTGTTTGGCAAGTAAAAAAATCATTTTTTAAAAAAAAAAAATTTATTGTCTTGGGTGATTTTTTATTTGTTAGATTTGTGTTACTTTTTTTCCCAAATCCGTTTAGTCTAGACAAACTTAAAAAAGATTAAAAGAAGATCGCTAAAGACAAAAAAAAAAACAAACAAACAAACAAACAAAATAAAGAAGTCAACTTTTAATTTTTAAATTTATCTTTAGTAAAAAAATTTCCTATTCTTTTATTTTTATTTCTATTTTAATTTATCGGTCACGTAGTCACCCAAAAATGACAAGTAATTTGAATTTAAAAATTAAAAAAAATTCACTAAAAATAAAAATAAAAAAATATTACAAAAAGAGCTGCCAAAAAATCAATTGCCAAACACACTCTCAATGATTATGAATGTACCACATGAAATAATAAACTAAATCTAATATAAAACTAAGAAAAATTAGTGGAACATTGTTCTCTAATTTTGTATAGTGAGAGAGGTTCAAGATATTTTTTTAATTAGCTAGGATTCTTCAACATTTTCACAGAAAAAATTTAACTCAAAAAAATTTTACTTGACTTAGAGAAGTTTCACCCGATTCAAAGAAATTTCAAATTTCACAGAGAAATTTTTCTATAAAAATTGAAATTTCTTTGAGTCGGACCCAAATTTCTCCAAGTCAGGCAGAATTTTCCTAAGTCGAATTTTTTCTATAAAAATGTTAAGAGGCCCTAACAATTATGAAAATATTGTATATTCTTTATTTTATAAAATCTTAATAGCAAAGATCTTAAAAAAAAATTCTCAAAAAGATAATGCTATTGTATTTATTCGATAAGTTAGTATTAAAAAAAATTTAAAATTTAAAAAAAAAAAAAAAAGAGTGATTGGAAAACATATGGTGCACATCTTTTAAAAGAGTAGTTATTGGTTGTTCTTGGGTTCTGTCACATGGTGTCTCGACAGTGTTGTGATTAGTGGAGGGGTGAGGTTCACAAATTTCTATTAGATCCACCCACCCACCACCACCACCGACCTGCCACCACCTACCCACCACCCACCGTCACCACTTTCCACCACTGTCTTCTGCCGCCACTTGCCATCACTTGCCATTTCTCATTCTTTTTTATATTTTTAAATTTTTTAAAACATTTTGTCAATTACCAAACGCGTTTGTAGTTTATGTTTTTTTTTTAAAAAATAAATAAAAAACAAAAATCAGTTTATAAAATTTTTGTAAATATAAACTGAAAACGTAAACGTTACCAAACACATCAATGTTTCACATATATATGGTGTTCACAAAATTACGAATTTTATATTCATGTAAAATATTTAATTATTTATTTAATATTTAATCATTTATTTGACAAAAAATTTGACATTCTTACCATTATTCTTTTTATATTTGTATCTAGAAACAAAGTAATTAATGGAGTGAAAATTCATTTTTCTATAAAGATACGTGTTAATATAAGATAAATGAGACAGAGGATTGAGAAAGAAAAGTGCGAAAAAGATTGCAACGCAACCTGCCAAATTTTGTAACACTTTCTCCAATGATTGGTCGGTGATGCTATGTGGTTCAAAAGAGGAAGTAGTTAATGGAAGTGGGACACTGCTGCGTAGTCCGCGCAGCAGCGTTGGTTGTGCAGCGATTTGGGTTTATTTCGGGATTCATTTTGATAATCTGAATCGTTCATCTTTTAGAATATGTCAAGTAGATTATTTTTACAAAAAATCAAGTTAATTGGATAACGGAAATCACGTCTTTCAAATTAATTTTGTATGAACCGTTTATTTTCTCACTGTTTATTTTTCTGCAAGGATAATGTACAAAAATCAATTTGGCCCATTGGGCCAACTTTTGGGCCCCGTTTTGATTATTCAAATTGTTCTGTTTTAAAATTAAAAAAATTAGTTTGTTTATAAACATTTTGTATGAACTGTTTATTTTCTTATCATCTATTTTTTTACAAGAATGATGTGAAAAAATTAATTCAGTCTATTGAACTCACTTTTAGATCCCGTTTCGATTATCTGAGCCGTTCATTTTTAAAAAAAATTCTGCAAATGTGACACATAAATGAAATGAAAGATCCATTGCATCTCAAGCTTTGTTTGGCAAGTAAAAAAATCATTTTTTAAAAAAAAAAAATTTATTGTCTTGGGTGATTTTTTATTTGTTAGATTTGTGTTACTTTTTTTCCCAAATCCGTTTAGTCTAGACAAACTTAAAAAAGATTAAAAGAAGATCGCTAAAGACAAAAAAAAAAACAAACAAACAAACAAACAAAATAAAGAAGTCAACTTTTAATTTTTAAATTTATCTTTAGTAAAAAAATTTCCTATTCTTTTATTTTTATTTCTATTTTAATTTATCGGTCACGTAGTCACCCAAAAATGACAAGTAATTTGAATTTAAAAATAAAAAAAAATTCACTAAAAATAAAAATAAAAAAATATTACAAAAAGAGCTGCCAAAAAATCAATTGCCAAACACACTCTCAATGATTATGAATGTACCACATTAAATAATAAACTAAATCTAATATAAAACTAAGAAAAATTAGTGAAACATTGCTCTCTAATTTTGTATAGTGAGAGAGGTTCAAGATATTTTTTTTATTAGCTAGGATTCTTCAACATTTTCACAGAAAAAATTTGACTCAGAAAAATTTTACCTGACTTAGAGAAGTTTCACCCGATTCAAAGAAATTTCAAATTTCACAGAGAAATTTCTCTATAAAAATTGAAATTTCTTTGAGTCGGACCCAAATTTCTCCAAGTCAGGCAGAATTTTCCTAAGTCGAATTTTTTCTATAAAAATGTTAAAAAACCTAAACTATTATGAAAATATTATATATCATTTATTTTATAAAATATTAATATCAAGAATATTAAAAAAAATTTCCAATAAAAATATAGTAAATATAACATTATTGTTATACGTGCTTGAGACCCTCAATTGATCAGGTCAAAAGTAGATTTTGTCATTTCTCATCTACTTTTGTAGATTTTGTCACTAAATACTATTTATAAGGGTTGCTTAATTGTTTTTTATATTTATTTTGAGAATTTGTGTGATATTAAGGTCAAGTTTGGCTAACTTAAAAAAGTACACTTATTTCATATTTTTATCTTTTTTGGATCACATCAATCAATATCTCCTCTCTATTTTTTCTACACATAATACAAAAAAAGTCAAAAAGTACACTTATTTAGTCTTTCCAAACTTGACCTAAATGTAGTTTTTGTTTATAATTATGAGACAGGAATAATTTTAAAAGCTTAAAAAAAAGTTAATCATTTGAAAGTTGAGGGAAATATTTTTTGCTTCTAATTTTTTATTATTAACTCTCAAATTAAAAAAAAAAAAAAAAAAAAAAAAAAAAAAAAGAGTGCAGACCAAACAAGAACTCTGAAAATCCTAATTTCAAATTATATTCACAATATCTTAGCTCTTTTTTTTGGGGGGTGGGGTAGGAGTTATAATTTGGAAACTCTAATTTTTAAAGTAATAGTACTGTGTGTGTCAATTTCTGACCACACTGGCAGAATAGATTAAGCCCGAACGACCTGTCACAGAAAGAAAAGATTCCGGCGGTGGTTCGTCCACCCGGGGACACTTCGACGATCAAGTCATTTATCTCTCAAAAATAGCAAAAGTGCTTAACGCACTATTCAGAGCATAAAAAGCATACTTTAGACCCATGGGGTGCCTCTCTTTTATAACCAACACTTATCTAATCCCAATAGAAGTCTAACTTCAATGGACTTAGGATTACTGCTAATCTTGGATTCCCAGTAGAATTGGGATAAACTCTCTAAGAGTCTTATCTTTACCCAAATTGAAGTTATCTCTCCTTCTAGGACTCTCGTCCATTATCCGCTTATCCCGGATTCCGGTATCTTCGCAAATAACCTCAGCCTAGCCGAGATCATCTCGGCGTCATGACCAGGACACGTGGCACCTCGGTTGGCACTCCGGTTCTACCTCGGCCATGTGTTGTCATTCAAAAATTATGTCCCCACAACTGCCCCCTAGGTTTTATTACGTCGGCATCCTGAGGTGATGAAACCTATATCATTCCTTTTTTTAATCATGACCCCGGTTTAACTTCAGCTTGTAAATTTTTCTTAAAATTTTAACAAGTGTTAAACATAACCTCGATTTAACTTCAACTTGTAAATTTTTCTTAAAATTTCAACAAGTGTTAAACATGATCTCAGTTTAACATCAACTTGTAAATTTTTTTTTAAATTTCAACAAGTGTTAAATATGACCTCAGTTTAACTTTAACTTGTAAATTTTTCTTAAAAATTTCAACAAGTGTTAAACATGACCTCAGTTTAACTTCAACTTGTAAATTTTCTTAAAAATTTCAACAAGTGTTAAACCGATCTTGGCTTGAAAATTCCAACTCCCAAGCATCATTCTCCAGCCCTCTGCATGACTTCCACCTACTCATTTGTGGACCTTATATAAAAAGTCTTTAACTTAGGCTGAGTTTTTCTCTTCTCGGATTTAATCATCTAGGCCGAGATCTTGTCTTCTGGAATCTGGGATCTGCTCACTTTAGGCTGAGCTCTTCTCTTCTCGGACCTAATCATCTAGGCCGAGATCGTGTCTTCTAGGATTCTCCATGCCCGACCTCCCGCGAAGGCTGGTGAGAATGTCCCTTGGTCCTGCCATGCTGAGGGACTGCAGGAACCGTTTCTGCCCCTCTTTCTGGGCACCTTTCTTGGCCGCTGGAATCGACGTATCTTGTAGTGGGAACGGTGGCTGCATGATGTTGTTTTACATCAGGAAATTAACGACCGTTTGCAGGTCCGCCAATTTGTTCGCCATTCCCTTCATCTCGTCATCCCTCCGCAGGCATCTATCTTTCCATACCTGGAGGTCGTCCTCGTTATAATACCCGCTCCGGTCCGATTTCTTCGGTACGCGCCCTTCTGGCCGACATTCTTCCCTCCGTGATTCTTATCATGAGTCTCTTCGTTGCAGTTGTCTTCTTCGACGTCAAGGTTAATATGTTTCCCACTCTCAGTAGGGGTGTCGTCCCCAACCTTCTCTTTCTCTCCGTCGTTGGCCATCTATTCTCCTTTCGTTCCCACAGACGGCGCCAAATTGTGTGTGTCAATTTCCGACCACACTGTCAATCAAACACTCAGCTGGAGAACACTAGCAGAATAGAGTAAACCCGAACGACCTGTCATAAAAATAAGAGATTCGGGCGGTGGTTTGTCCACCCGGGGGCACTCCGACGATCAAGTCAGTTATCTCTTAAAGATAGCAAAAGTACTTAACTCACTATTCAAAATACAAAAAACATACCTTAGACTCATGAGGGTGCCTCTCTTTTATAGCCAACACTTACCTAATCCCAATAGAAGCCTAGCTTCAATGGACTTGGGATTACTACTAATCTTGGATTTCTAGTAGAATTGGGATAAACTCTCTAAGAGTCTTATCTTTACCCAAACTGAAGTTCTATCTTCTTCTAGGACTCTCGTCCCTTATCCACTTACCTCAGATTCCGGTATCTTCGCAGATAATTTCGGCCTAGCTGAGATCATCTCGACGTCATGATCAGGACACGTGGCACCTCGGTTGACACTCTGGTGCTACCTCGACCACGTGTTGTCATTCAAAAATTATGTTCCCACAAATACAAAATAGTAAAACGTAAGATCGTGTACATGTAACATGCCTAAGTAACATGTGCATAACCTCTTCACAGAAATTTATTAAGAAAGATAATATTACTCGAATGAAATATGAGATCTGGGCATGACCTTGACAATAAAAGGAGTCATTAATACTAATCATATCTGTAGATTATAACCACTAGATTTATGGCTTCATTCACACCTAAATTCTATTCAAACTTCTACAAGATTTATTAAATTTTCTTTCTTTTCTCATTTTTCTTGATTGGGCGGCATAATCAGATCATCTATATATTACCCCAAAAAAAAAAAAAAAAAAAAAAAAAATCTTTCTTCCCCAAAATTTGAAAATTAAACAAAACTTCTCCACATAATAGAAGTCTCAAAATTATCAAGGTCTAATAATTATAAATTAAAAGACCGATAAAAATTGTTTATGATTTTAAAAAGAAAAATGATATTTATTATTAGATATATTGCACCATTTTATTACTATCTATTCTGAATCACACAATAATACTTGCATGAAAAGGAAAATGAAAAAAAGTGAAATCATTACCACATATTTTTTATCGAATATTTTATATTAAAATTTTAAAATTAGAAAATTTCCTTCAAGCAATCATCCACATAATCAGTCCAATTAACTGCTATGCTTCCATGTAATTAACCAAAAATATGAGGAATTAGATTCCACAATAAGGACAAAATAGACATTTCACATATGATTAAGGATGATTTAAAATAATTAATATATACAGGTAGACAAACAGGCATTAAAAGTGCTAAATGACCCTGTTTACAAGGTCGTTGATGACTGGCCCCGCGCGGATTCCAAATGTCCTATCCATTGTAGTTTATTCTTCAATTTTTTTTATTAATATGTAAAATGGCCACGTCACCCTCACAACACAACGTACAAGGAGAAAGAACCCTAGTCCACACGACTCGTACATCAAGTTACATGCTGACACGTTTACGGCAGATGTGGATTTGGAATAAATAAAAAGGTTTAGCAATTACACCCCTGTATTACTCTAAAAATACAAGAGGTCTAAAATCACAAACACTTATTTTGAAATCACACTGATCTCTCTTGTCAGTTTACACCATCGGATATAATGATAAATTTCTAATACCCCATTTTCTTACACATTTATAGCTTCTCTTTCTTCTTTATTATTGTTTTCATTATCATTTTCTTTCTTTAATACAAGAGTAGCATTTTCAAATCACAATTTTTTTCCATTTCGAAGTATTACTCATGTCTCTTGGTATATTCCCTCTTCAATTGAATAGTTTTGTATTGATATAGCAAATCATTACATATGTCCATGGCAACAATCCTAATTTTTTTCTTGTGAATTATGTGTAATTATGGTAATTGGCAATTATGTTGGGTTTCAAAGTGAAAGTATAGGTTCAGGGAGTGTTTTAGAAAGTTGGTAAAAAGTTAATTTTTAATTTTTTATCAAGCTTTTTAGCTTTTTTGAAAAGTTATTTGGAAAGTTGATAAAAAGCTGACTTTTGACTTTTTGATTTAATATTTGTTTATGGTATCAAATCAAATTAAAATGACTAAAATATCCTTACCCAACATAGAAAATTTACTTTTTTACCCTACGCCCCAATTTGTTAACATGGAGGGTGATTACATAATTTCAACACTTGCGTGTTTATCTCTCCCCAAATGATTTTTGTTGCGTTTTGGCTGCCTCGCTTTCTTTCCCTTGCATCAAAAACGCTGTTTTTTACAAATCTTTCCAAAACGGTACTCATTTGAGAATTGATTATTTTAATTAGTTTTTTATAAAATAATGTACAGAAAGTAAAGGGAGTGATGTGATAATTTGTAGTGACTTTTTAATTTTTTTAGCTAAAAATTCACATTCTTAAACAAGGCCTACATGATTGTTAATACAAGTTTTGAGTGATTTGCATTTTATTTAGATGTTTATTTTGACAAGAAAATGTAATAGTTGTGATAAGGATTGTTTGCGTAGAGATGAGAGAAAAGAAATATGTTAGCAGTAGAGGTTATGGATGGAGAGAGATAGTGATAGATGGTAATCTTAGAGTTGTGTTACGATACTCTTTAATGACAGTAATAAATAGTGGATAAGGCACCAGATCAATTGTGATACTGAAAAGAGATGTAATGACTTAAGTATATAGAAATAAATAAGGTATTATCATTTGATGTTATAAAAGTGGATGATAAATAGTTAAGATAAAATCGATAGTTGGAGGTGTTATTGAATGCATGAGAAAATTAAATATGGAGCATGCTTTTAACAAGGGCAAAAGTAAAATTTCAGTAATCAATCAACATGGACCTAATGAAGGGGTGTCAATGTTACTTCAATAAAATTTGGAGGGTGTCAGTATAATTTAATCTAAATAAAAAAATAAAAATTGCAGAAACGCTGAGTATCGATGGACGACCAACTCAACAACCACGATAGGCCCAAGTCGTATGTACAACACACAACCCAGGGTGTACACTTGTACGCATACTCTCGTCTCTATACGAACACGTGTATCGTGACGTGGATCTTGCCTTTCTCTCTCCTCCTCCTTCACCCCCCGCCATCTCTCTCTATCTTCTGCAAAAGCTAAAAACTCTTCCCTTGCTCTGCGTTTTCTAGAGAGAGAAAGTAGAGACAGATAATGCAGTAGTAGAGAAGCTAGGGTTTGGGCCTCAGTAAATCAACCAATTTCTATTTTTCCTTTCCACCATTGGAGATAGTCGGAGCTCTTCGGTTTTTACTTTTTTTTTTTTTTTTTTGGGGTTTGTGTTTTTTTAAAATTTTTTTTTCCCAAAACATGTTTTTGGAAACCTATTAGGCAGAGAATTCATTTGGGGATGTGACCAACAAGGTAGTGGTATGTTATTGGCCCTTCCTTTTGTATTGACAGGATCAGGCCAACAACATTCATGTCTATCCTGATTGGGCAGCCATGCAGGTTTTTCACTCTATGTATACTGTTATTTATCTATATCTGTAAAATTAATTGCTTAAACATATGTATCGAAAACAAAAATTGAAGTAATCATTTTCTCAAGTCTATATTGAAGTAGTGATCCAAGATAGTTTGTTGCACCTTTAGGCATATTATGGCGCCAGAGTTGCTGTACCACCATATTTTAACTCAGCCGTTGCATCTGGTCATGCTCCTCACCCTTATATGTGGGGACCACCACAGGTATGATATGATGCAAAGTTTCATTTTGTAATTTTCAGCTACCTTCGAGTCATCTAAGGATGCTGAGGCAATTTGTAACTTAAATTAAACTATCTGGGGAGGGGAGATCGTGGAAAATTCAAACTGTTTCGGCTTAGAGAATCGTTTTCGAGTACATTGAAGCGGTCGATTGTAAGTTTAGAAATCACAAAAAGTAGAATTGTATAATTGAGAAATTTTCACTTTGCATCTGTTTGAACGAAAAGTGAACCTTTGAGGATAGTTTGGTCATTTACCTCCTAGGTTATCTTGGATTGATATGATACTCATAATGATCAGTTATGTAACTTATGTTCTTGATATTGGGTGGGGATGGGGAAAGACAACAATGTCCCCCTCCTTTCATATCTTTCCACTCTCTCTCTCTCTCTCTTTTGAATAATTAATATTTGAATTGGAGCTGGAAATAGTATAAATGACTTGTTCTGTGTCTATATTTGAATCTTGTTATATAACTTGTAAAGATCTGTGTAACGTAGAAGATCTGCCACATATTAAAGCAAATCAAATCATTGATACTTGGTCTATTCAGAGTAAGTTGTGTTACCTGTTGATATCTTTCTTGAGCATGATTTCCGATTGATAAACGGTTGTATCTGCGGCTCTGTAACTTTTAATTTTCGGTTAAACACTGTGCATCTGAAAGTATTATCTAGATTCATTTTTTTGGTAATTACCCATTTTTAGATTTGATTGGGAAAACACTTAATATACTTTGGGGTCTCCTTATTTCTTTAATAAATTGGTTTTGTTCTATCCCCAGGGTAAAAAATGACTGTCGCAGGACAGAAAAGTAGTTTTAGGAGTAGGATTTCTTTTGTTGTGGTTGTTATTAGTAGTATAGAGTATTCAAGTATTAAGATGATTTCACTTTTTATTAAGGATTTATTAAGCTTCAATGGAGACAATCAAAATTTTGGCGAATGATAGTTCAGGTAAAGTAGCATATTTTTATTCTGGTTTTTGGCCAGGAGACCACTCTATACTTGACTCCGAACTTATTTAGAAATTATTTCCACAGTTTCTGCCACTAAATTCAAGTTGGTTTCAAATGCTGGCTTTTCTTTTGTCTCTCTCTCCATGCATAGAAACAAAGCTTGTTGGGCCGGCCTGATTACCAATATTATACTTTTTAGTGGATCTTTGCAGCTGCACTCCTGTCGTTTGATTTGGTTTAGCCATGTTTGCAAAGATAGTAATAAGAGAAACTCACTGAACGTTTGGGTTCCTAGCCACTAAATGGACTTAAATTCATGAAATTGTATTAAGGATGAGTTAATCCCTGTATTCTTATCTCTATCTGACATTTTCAGCTTGAATTATTTTTATTTATTTATTTATTTATGAGAGTACTGTTATATCTTGAAACATTTATCTAAATGACAATTGACATGGATATGCTTACGCAGCCGACTGACTGTTCTGTCAAAAAACGGAAGTGGTGGCTGTCAAAAGGATTTTCTTGTGTCATCTCTGAATCATTCAAGAATACCAGTTTGGTGCTTGGACCATGGGAAATAGTGAAGAGACAAAGCCTTCTAAGCCTGTGAAACCATCTTCACCTCCATTGGTAAGCTAATAACTATTTGGGACCTCCTGACTCTGTTGGGTGAGAACATTTGTCATTTAATTTGAGAAAAAAATTGTGAAGAAACGTCATATGTATTTTGAGTATACGGTATTGTCATTTTCTGTTACGTCCACTTGATGTTATTGGCCCTTCCTTTTGTATTGACAGGATCAGGCCAACAACATTCATGTCTATCCTGATTGGGCAGCCATGCAGGTTTTTCACTCTATGTATACTGTTATTTATCTATATCTGTAAAATTAATTGCTTAAACATATGTATCGAAAACAAAAATTGAAGTAATCATTTTCTCAAGTCTATATTGAAGTAGTGATCCAAGATAGTTTGTTGCACCTTTAGGCATATTATGGCGCCAGAGTTGCTGTACCACCATATTTTAACTCAGCCGTTGCATCTGGTCATGCTCCTCACCCTTATATGTGGGGACCACCACAGGTATGATATGATGCAAAGTTTCATTTTGTAATTTTCAGCTACCTTCGAGTCATCTAAGGATGCTGAGGCAATTTGTAACTTAAATTAAACTATCTGTTTTACCAGCATATGATGCCACCTTACGGGCCGCCTTATGCAGCAATCTATGCGCATGGAGGTGTTTATGCACATCCTGGAGTTACTCTTGTAAGTCTGCTTTCTATTAGTTTTGGTTTTCTTTATGACTCAGAATCATAATTGGTTAATCTTAGAATGTTTCGTAGTTGAGTTCTTGGGGTACTCCATTCCCTCCACACTGCTTCTGAGAAGTAGGTGGGTGTCGTACTGAAAGTTGGAAGCATCAGCCTAGTAAATTGTACAATGACAATAACCATGTGCCTGGAAATGTGACTTTCAATCAACTATTATGCCCCCCTTTTAGCCCTTGTTTTAAACAACCACCATCTCCCAAAATGATGTAATTAGCTTATGAATTAAATGCAACTGTAACTAGAATATCAGATTGAGCTCTAATGGGTATGTGTTTGGTTTCCAATTCCATAATTCTATGGGTCATAATGACATGGTTTAGGGGTTACATCTTCTTTTAGCAAATCTTTGGTACTTATATTTTCAGTGATCTTTTATTCTTGTCGTTATATTTGGTCGTGAAATTAAGAACTATAGAGAGAGAAGAGGGATTATTGTCTTTACTAACTGCATAAGCACACATGGATGGATTTTGGATCTTATTTTGAGTGGCAATGCAGGCTGCCATTCCAAACATGGAAACACCTACCAAGTCATCAGGAAATACAGATCAAGGCTTAGTGAAGAAATTGAAAGAGTTTGATGGGCTAGCAATGTCAATAGGCAATGGTAATGCAGACAGTGCTGAGGGAGGAGCTGACTCTCAGAGGTTGGTTGCAGTAACACAATTTTATAATATGCCTTATTTACACCTCTCATCAAAAGGTTAACTTTTAAATTTTATGATCATGTCAACAGTGAGGAGACAGAAGGTTCTAGTGATAGAAGTAATGGAAATACGGGAGGGGTAAGAGTCACCCTCTCTGCTTAAGCACTATTTGCACCAGCTAGTGCTTTTACACCGTTTTAGTTGATTTCCATGTGCATTATAGTGAAGAGTGTCATAAGTCTTAGTGGTCTCCCATCTTTTGTCAGGCGGGTCAAAATGGTAGGAAAAGAAGCCGCGAGGAAATACCATCTATTGGTAAGATTCATTTTTCACTATCTTAATAACAATAACATTTACCTTGATTGCTATTTCCCAGTTAGGATTGGTTCTTTTCCTAGTACAGTATCGATACATAACAAAATGATATGTCTTTTTGGTTCCAGTGCTTCTGAGAAATGGGATAATAATTGATCAATTATGTATAGCATACCATGCTTTTCATGCTGTACGCTTTATCTTTGACGCTGTGCAAGGATGGTAAAGATATCTTCTTACCAAATAGTTGAAAATCTAATACTAGATATATGGATAAAATTACCTATTACGCAGAACATTGCTTTATTGTACCTGAAGCCTTTTAGTCAATTCTTTTACCCTTTGTGAAGACACGAACTTGAGAACAACAATGGGAACAACAAAAAGGAGAAAAGGAACCGTTTCTGTTTTGGGAACTATTTAAGGGACTTTATTTCTTGATTAATTTATTTGTTTGTTTGCTCGATTGTCAACAGGTGAAGATGGGAAGACAAAAACTCAGAGCAGTCCAGTTCCAGTGGGTGAAATAAATGGTGCTCTTGATAAAGTTATGGGTGTCATTGTCCCTTCTCCAAGTGTTGCAGGAAATATGGTGGGAACTATCACAGCATTGGAGCTCGGGAATTCTCCAAATGCAAATGCTAGTCCAAATGGTGCCTTGTTGCAGGTACAGTGACATTCTGCATATGTTCCTCCTTTATTCCTTTAGTTCTACTTGTTTCCTTCTGCATCACATATATATGCTTTGGGCTTATCGAGTATTTGAATATGTTTGGTTGAGATTAATCATTTTTGCCAAAAACCAATACAGGAAGATACAAAAAGATCTAAAACGGGCCAGAGGGCTTCGTGCTGTTCCAGTAATCTGTGCTTTAAATTGGAATTGCATCATGCTGGCCCAAAGTTTATTATCTTGAATCTAACTTGCATTTTTTGTGTTTTCAATTTAATACTCAGAATGACCGGGAGCTGAAACGGGAAAGAAGGAAACAATCTAATCGAGAATCTGCCAGAAGGTCCAGATTGAGGAAGCAGGTATAATAAATATGGGAACGTGCAACTTGAATTTGTTTTCCATTGATAAATTTTAGATCCAATTCAATGGATAGATTATCCAATGATCATCAAAACAATGCTCTCATGGATAGTAAAAGGCTTTCGATGGAGCAAATATTTTACTTTTTGGATCTCCAGTACTGTTGGTTGGCGAGAACGAGAACATTTTTCCCAACCATACCAGATTTGGTATCTTAAAGAAACTGAAGATTTTGAATTTGAAAATGATTATTTAGATGAAGATTACCGAAGAGAGCAATTAGAAAATATGCAAAAACTTTCCTTAACAGAATATTGGATAGACAGTCTAATATCTGTTTCACAAGCAGCGTCCAACATCCATGGCTCAGCAAAATTGCCATTCATGGTTACAGATGGAAGAATATTATTTGTAACCCATTTTCCCATAACATATTAAAGGTCTCCAACGCAAATTAATGAGGCTCTTGACATGTTAATAAATCTCAAAAAGAGAAATAATTTGGATCTTTCGTTGGAACTAGCCATGACCGCGAATGATGTAGAACATTTCCGGAATGAGCAATACGGTCAAGATCCGGATTCCCCTCCATCAGAGACTGATGAAGAATATCACAATCTCATCAACAGAATGGAAGCATAGTGGACCCCACTATCAAATGCAGCTGTCTCCTGATCGACTCCAACCTTATCCAGGACAAGTGGAGCAACCTGCATTATTTGGCGGAAAGTGATCAACCATATCCTTTCAGCCGATTCAGACGACGCTACACGACAAAGCCGCTCAGCCAACGCTTATCTACAACAGTCTCTCTCTTTGAAAACTGGGGAGGGTAGACAGTGTGTATCAGTGTATATAATTGTAAAAACTGTAGCAAAGAGCAAATAATTGTAGTCCTTTTGTATTTATTTTTGTCTCTTTGTATTTACTTTTAAGTAGATTTTTTCAAAAAGCCTATAGGCTTGCCTAAAGAGTTAGAAAAATTGACAACTTTTAAGACGTAAAGTCTTACAAAGTTAGATATGTTAGATATAAGTTAGATATGTAATAAGTTATATTTTGTTTGTATTTCCCTCTTGTAAGTCTATATATTGGCCTTTATGCCAACATAATGGAGCATGTAAATATTCCCTTCAACTTCTCTCCATCTTTCTTCTTTGTCTCTAAGTTCTCTATCATAATATATTATATAAATAAAATTTCTCTCAAGGTAAGTGAGAAGTGTGTGGGGTACAAATAATAGCAAAATGTTTAGCTGAAAATGCTAATGACTCATATAAGGATGTCATTAGCTTTGGTAAACTTGCAAAAAGATCACTCATACGTGTGAAAATGATAAAAAAGAATGTCAAAGTGTTTTGAGATGTGTGAAAAATGTTTTGAATTTTTTTTTTCTCCTTATTGACATTAAGCCCAAGTGTGCAAGATTGTTTTTTGGATAAATTATACTTAGTATTCCTGTATTTTTAAAACTTCAAGTTTGAATTTTACTTTTTAATTCATCTGCCGTTAATGAAGTTAAGAGAAATTGAAAATGGAAGGATTAAAAGTGAAATTTTAATAAAAATGTAAGGAATAAAATGAAATTTTTGTGTTAAGTGTAAAGGTGTTAATGGAACATTAAAAATATCATATATGTTTCAAATGATGAATTTCGTCAATTTTATTAATGATAGATGGATGTAAGGGTAAAATTGTAACTTGAGTTAAAATGTAGAAAATTAACTGTTATAATTAAAAATAAAAATATTAAAATAAAATTTTGATAAAAGTACAGAGATATGGTTCCGTTTGGCAAGAGCTAAACGGGAATTTTTTGGCTATTTTAGTCACAAAAGACAAAATAGGTTATTTTAGCCACAAAAAACAAAATATCACATCCAACCCATAATCATTACATTCTTCTCTCACAAAAAAAGTCAAAAAAGTCAAAAAGACAAAAAGTCCTTCCCAAACCAAACTTTTTAGCCCATGCTAAAATAGCCAAAAAAGCCAAAAAGCCGAAAAGTCAACCCACTTCCCAAACGGAGGCTAAGTGTAATTTATCTTCTTTTTTTTTTATACTGAGCTGGTGAGTATTCGATACTTTTTCATTGTATCAAACCATATGCGTAAGACAGTTTTCACCCGTACTATTTTGCTAACTTACATCATTACAACAGCACCAATAACAACAATGATTCATCCCATTAAAAACATCACCACTAATAGCACTAATGCATTAAAAAAGTAAAAAAAAAAAAATACAACTCCAAGACCAAAACATCACATCATTAATGGCGAGACCCACTGCCACATAATTAGTGGGAGCACTAATTAGTGCTCCCAAGCATTTTTCCACCAATAATGTCGTTTGTTGCTGCTCATGTGGGTGCTCTATAACTTTTATTTTATTTATAGTTTATGATACAAAAGTAACATAAATAAATTGCAAAAAAAAAACAAAAAAAAAATTATTAAAGAAGTGAAGAGGAAATACTTTTTGACTTGGAGAAATAACAAAACAGTATTATTCTCCTAAAATAATTACAAAAGCATTGTAAACTTTATACATTTTAATGATTGAAGTCATAAACTTTTCTATGAATCTGTCATTATTTTAAGAGAATATCACTGATTTGTAAATTTTCCTTTTAACTTTTGCATCTAAATGATTAACTTTTAGCTTGCAAAGTTACACCAAACATAACAGTTAGGCTCGTGGGTCGATTTGGATCAATTTTAATCATCAATCAAATTGTCTTGGGTGGATTGCGAATTTTTTATCCTGTTGAATTTTAAAATTGGAGAGTTAGCAAATATTTTGATTATTTTAAACTAGTGGTTTGAACATGTTGGATAAGTTAAAAAAACATGATAGAGGAAAAGATCATTGAACTTACAATCATAATTTTTTTGCAATTTCAACAAAAAAATATTATTTGTTTAAATACCAACACAACTTTCAAAAATATTTTTCATAAATCAATATATCAAACAATCAATTTTTTTTTTTAAATTTACAAAATGCGATAAAAATAAGGAACGAGTAATCATGTGATTAATGGAATTAGGGTTGAGGAATGTGTATGCAGGTGCAAGATAAAATTTGTGTACACATGTAAATGTAGGGACGGAATCAGGATTTCATTAGTGAAGGGGCCAAAAGACAAATAAAATTTTTCACTATATACATAAGTACACATTTATGTACAATATGATATATAAATTATATCTATACACATAAAAAAATTCAAATACCATAGAAGTGATTTTTAATACGATGAAAAAGATTTTTTGGTACAAAATAATAAAAAAAAAATACAAGATGGGATAAGAATGAGATATGTATTTTATGTATAAAATGAGATACATATTTTTAAAATGCTGTGGCAAATTATGTTTTTCACAGAAACAGAGAACTATGGCCCCACATAATCTTCTTTTAGTTTCATCTCTGTGTAGATGGAATGAGTAGATTTTTAAGCTGATGGCAATTTTAAACTGCATGCCAATTAAATTGTTATTCTTTTTTATTAATAACTCGCTCAGTTTAACTTACTCACTTTCTCAAACCGCATGAATTGATTTGGATCATCGTGAATTAGCGGAACAATGATTTTCTTACACACTCGAGTGGCAATCATGGACCAAAAGGATCCCCATAATACAAGGCATAACAATATGCATCTGACATTTTTTAGCTTGTACCAAAACAAATCTTCTTAGAATAAAAAAATAAATTAGGCAATAGATATAATTATCTTATATCACTTTGCGACCCACAACTTAAGTTGCCTAATTTTGTCCTCTCCCTCTACGATTCTCATTTCTCAATAAAATCAACCAAACTTAAGCCAATTGATGGGGCTATTTGTTACCGTTTCGAAGAAGTGAGTACAACTTATTTTAATTTAGAAATATATGTCAGATTGTTTGATACAGTTTTTATAAATAATTTATTAGATAAAAATAACTTAAATAAGCTGATTATTTAAAAGTTGAAAAATAAATAATTTTAATTTTTACTTTCTGATTATCAAATTTTAACTTTAAAAAAAAAAAAAAAAAACTCTACCAAAAAAGGCCGATGTCTCCCTTACCATGTGATATATCGGTGGTGTTTGTTTGGGCTTTTTTGAGCCAACTTATGGCTTCTGGCTTTTGAAAAGCTATTTTGGACTATTTGGTTAAACTTATTTCAAACCGCTTCTGATTCTAATAACTTATTTTAAGTCAAAAAAACTGATTTTGAGAAGCTGCTCACCCCTTATTTCTGATTATCAGTTTCTGCTGTGGACATGTTAATTTACGGTTATACTCTTAAATTTTTTTATTTTTTTTTAAAATAGAAAAAAACCCAAATGGACTATATAATATTATTATTATTATTTATGAGAAATGTAGACAAGTAGTGAATAATAAAAAATAAAAATTAATTGAAAAAGCTACTTCACAGCTTATTTAACAAACACTACTTAGCAACTTAAATCTATAATCCAACAGCTACACCAAACAGATTAACAACTTCTGATTAAAATCATAATGTATAATCTGTTAAACTATAATTTATAATCTGTTTTAACAGTTACACCAAACGGAGCCATCATATACCTAACTCTCCTGGTACTATAATTCACGAAGCTCCTACAAATAAGATTATTTGTGTTTTCAATTCCAACCTTAATGTCTTTTAATGAATAGCCCCAATTATTATTTCTACATGCCCAACCTAGATTTCTTTTTCTCTTTGTTGTTGGTACAAACAAGTCCAGCCTATTCCCCAATTATTCATTTTACAATATCTAGCCAAGATTTCATTTTACTGTTTGTTTATGTTACATACATGTGTAGGCTAGATTTCAATACATTGGCATCACCAGTGGCTCAAAGTTTTTGAAAGGTTCAGACTAATTAAGTATTTGAAAAGTTAAAATTTTCCACAATAAAGTTTTTTTTTTTAATTTTTTTTTATGGGCTTTGAATGACAGTTTAATCACTTTTGATTGGCCCTATGATAGCTTGACGCATATGTATATCCCTTTGATTAATAATATTATGATAGTTACATTTTTGTAATATATTTTGATATATAAAAAATACTAAAATATTTTAATTTGTCCATGCTACAATTTTGGACAACATTAATTTTACCTTTTCATTGATTTTTTTCTTCAATTCTTATACGATTTTATTTTTCCCAATTTTGAAAATTATTTATTTGAAGATTGTCTACAATATAAATTATGTGTGGAATTCATAACAAAATGAGAATTGTTGCAATACATGAACTAGAGTTTTTTTTGTTTTTGGAGTGAAAAGAAAATAAGGTGGGACTCACAAAGAATCTTCATCTAGGCAATTATTGGGGGACTTTTATTTGAACTCAAAGTATGTCTCCGTGGACGGTGATGCCAACTGGGACGGACTTGGGGTCACTGCTGTGGCAAATGCACAGCAGTGATTGTTGTGCTTCATTTTGTGATGCATTATGGGTTTATTTTTATGATCTGAACCGTTCATTTTGTAGGATTTGTTGAGTACTTCAAGCCTACGAAAAATCATATTAATCGGATATCAACAACTATATGATTGAATTGCATATTTTTATACTATTTTTCAAAAGAAAAACTTCTTGTTTGTTTTTTTGGTTATCAATCATATAGTTATTGGTATCCGATTAATATGATTTTTGGTAGGCTTGAAGTATTCAACAAACTCTACAAAATGAACGGTTCAGATCATAAAAATAATCTCATAATACATTACAAAATGAAGCACAACAGTCACTGCTGTGCCTTTGCCACAGCAGTGACCCCAATTTCAACTGGGACACGGGACAAGTATGCAGAGTCCTGGGATACCTCCCGGTTACAGATCCTACTGGAAGGCCCCTTCTACTGGACATAGTACCTAGGGGAGAGATTCATACACCAGATTTTGGGTTCACTTGCCCCTGTAATTCCTGCTCCGCCTCCACCATCTATGAGTACTGCCGATGGTCTACCAGTTGAGGCCATCGTATAGTTTATGGCGGGGCAGGACGCCGACCTATTCTGCGGGGTTGGGGATTATGCTGCCTTCATCCGTTCTCATATGATGCCACCCCTGACCAGAGCTCGCGCACCATCGTATAGTTTATGGCGGGGCAGGACGCCGACCTATTCTGCGGGGTTGGGGATTATGCTGCCTTCATCCGTTCTCATCTAATGCCACCCCTGACCAGAGCTCGCGCAGGAGACACTGCAGGTGCACCCGCTGCTGGAGGTGCTGCTCACGCTGCCAAGTCCAATTTAAATTCATAAATTTTAATTCCTATTAGATACTAATATGAATTTACTAATAAGAACAATATATATTAAATGCTAAAATAATTTTTTTATCATGGTACACCATAATTAGTTATTTTTATCCAAATCTCTGTATCTTCTTCCCCAAGAGATCAACGTTATTTCTTCTTCTTCTTTTTCTTCTTTCTCCCTCCAAAACTCCAATCCACCTTACCAAAACTCACCATCATCATCAACATTATTGTTTTTTATTATTTTGAAACCCTAAACCCTTGAAGAAAATTTGAATAAAATCAAATAATGGGTAAGAGTAATAATCAAAATAGTTTTTTGAAGCAACCCATCAAAAATGAGGTAAGTATTCATGTAAAGGGATTTCACATTTTTGTAGAGCACCATCAATTATTTTTTATATCGTTTTTTTGACAAAAATTAAAGGATCCAGTAGTTAGATTAACAATAACATATTATTCGAATTGTTCTTATTTTGTCATTTAAATAATACATTGTTTGAAAACTACTATTTCTTGTTGATGCTTATGTGCTTATAAGTTTAGTTTTTACTTTTCCACGAACATTCTTATGGATAACTTATAGGCCATGTTTGTTATCCCCCATCAGTGGTGGGATTGGACTGGTAGTTAGGTTGGAACTTTGAAAGTATGTTTGTTATCTCACATCAGTGGTGGGATTATTTATCCAGCCAGATTAGTAATCCCATCACACAGCAGGATTATCAAAGCTGATGAGAGTATAGGATTAGAAAAATAGTGAGGGGATTGAAAAAATAAGTGTATTCTTTTTTCTTTTTCTTTTTTTTTTTACCAAAGTGCAGCCTATTATTTGTAAAAAAAAAAAATTATATTTGTTTTAGAATTTTTTTTTAATATAGAAATATATTTTTTTTTATTTTATACAAAAATAATTTAATAATCTCATCACTAACCATCTCTCCCACTATCATCAAAACAAATGTACTTTTACTTAATCTCCTCACTAACAATCCCGACATTAACAATCTCTTCACTAACTATCCTCTCACTAACAATCCTATCTAACCTAATCCACCAAACAAACGTGGCCATAATGTAAAAGTTTTTTTTTCTGTATTGAAAAGTTTTATAATACTTATGTAAAAGTTTGAATTTTTCTATATTTATAATTCTTATGTGCTTATAACTTTGATTTTTTCCTCTGTATTTGAGAATTATTTTCTATATTGAAAAGTTTTTGAAATAATTTAATTTTTTTAGTTTGTTTATTATTTATTATTTGGATTTACTTTGAGGGTAATTTGGAAAAAATAATAGTATATAATAAGAGTAAAATAAAATTTTAAATAATTAAATAAGGTGTACTTAAAAATTAAAAATATTTAATGATTTTTTTGGTATAAATAGAATCCCCCAATTATTGGCTAGGAAGGTGGCCCGTACAACACACTCACAACCCAAACTTCCTAATGTTGGAAGCCAGCCCAACATCCCAGGCCCAAAAACCTTACCCATGTTTGGATGGGCCCAAAGATGTTTAGCCCAAGGCACAGACTAGCCGCCAACAAAGCTAAAGAGTGTGTTTGATTTGTGTTTTGAGATAAATTTTCAAAAATAATTTTAGGGTGAGAATTTAAAAAAAATTTAATTTGTTTAGTTATATATTTTGAAAATCGTTTTGGAGATTGAGAGTTTGGATGATTTGATATTTTGTTATAGTTAAATATATGCGTGTGAGAGAAAAAGTAATTGAAAATGAGAGATGAGAGAGAAAATTTGATTAATTGATGTGTAGGAGAAAGAAAGTGATTTTAATTTTTTTTTAAAAAAAATTTAAACTAAATAAAATTTTAATTTTCTTTTAAAAAAAATTATATCTTGAGATACAAATTAAATAAATCCGAAGTTTTCAATCAACAAATTTTGTTTTTTTATTGAGGAAATAAGGTGAGACCCACAAAGAAACCTTTGTTGACTAAGGAGGTCCGTCATCCTATAAATTATGACAAAAAACAAAAGGTGTTTTCAAAATTTAGATCTTATCTACTATATATTATTACCCAAATATCTTATTACTAATTATTTGTCACCTGTATTCATGTGTAAAGAGTCTTTCATATTTGTTAGTGTGATTCTATGTATTATTTCTTTAATCAAGTTCATTATTAAAATAAAATGCACAATAATAAGCTTTAATTTTCATAATTATATTCTTATATATATATATAATGACAAATATTTATAAGGGTCTGTTTGGTAATCATTCCGTTTTCAGTTTTCAATTTATATTTACAAAAATTTTAAAAACTGTCATAAAAACTTGTTTGATAATTTTTTTGATTTATAAATGGTTGTCTCAGTTTATAAATTTGAGAAAAAAACGTAAACTCAAAAAATGAGTTTACGTTTTCAATTTTCAAAATTTTTTTTTCAAAATTTTTTTTTTCAATTATTTTTTTTTCAAATAATTTTTTTCCAATTAATTTTTTTTTCAATTATTTTTTTAATTATTATTTTTTTTCAATTATAATGTGTGTGATCCCATTGTTATAAATAATAAAAATAAATATAAATATTTTAAGCTTGAAGAAACATATTTTTTAGTTTATGTTTTTAAATTTTTTTAAACATTTTGTTCAAACCAAACGCGTTAATAATTTATGTTTTTTTAAAAATAAACAAAAACTAATTTACAAAATTTTTGTAAATATAAACAAAAGATGTAAACGTTACCAAACGCTGCCTAAAAGAAAAATATTATACAAATAAAAAAATTATACAAAAAAATTAATATAAAATAATATGGCATGTAATAATTTTTTCACTTTAAAATAATGTTTTTATTCAATTCAACTTGTGTTACAAAATACAATCCTACTCTTTATAAGAGTTGGTTACAACTGTTAACTTTATACCTTCGTTTGGCATAAGTTAAAATGTAATTTTTTTATTAAAATAGTTACAAAAAATAAAATATATTTTTTAACTCAATAAGATAAAATGTCATGTACAAATCATAATTATTTTATTTTTTCTTTCACAAAAGTCACAAAAAGCCAAAAAAGTTATTCCAAACGAGACTTTTTAACTCCAGAAAGTCAAAAAACCAACCCACATCCATTATTTTGAGTCAAAAAGTCAACTTACATCCCAAACGAACCCATATATGAGTTTAACTCAGGCTAATCTAACTAATGAGAGTTACAACGCTAACCCTCAACTAACTTCTGTTAGAAGCCTAGCATTCATATTACGGTTATAACCACTTGCTCTTGCAAGAGGATCTTGTGCCTGAGATGCAGCCTTGCATGACCTGTTTTTAGCTGTGGCTGCAGCCTTGTATGACTTGTCCTGAGCTGTGAGCATGAGACTACTCTGAGGTAAGCTCTCTTGAACTCATGCAGAGGTTATATCCTTATCACTTTAAAACAATCATTCCAAGATGACTTATCTACTATCTATCTACTATCTACTATTATTATAAAAGTTTGAAGAGTTTATCATATTTTTTATTTTTTTTAAATTTTAATTTTATCCTCTTAAATTTATTATATTTTTTAAAAGTCACGAAGAGTTTTATATAAATCAACTGTTCCTATCTTATTTTTCTATGTCTGCTCCTATATTGATATACATAATATTTATAATACAGATCACTGTGAATAATTTTAGTTAAATTTTAAAATTGTATGCAAGAGAAAAGTACATACATTTTTAAAATATAGATTTGTGTTGCATTTAAAAATTCATAAATTATCTTCATACACTTTCTTTTTATTGAAATTATATTTTGTGAATTGTAATATTTACAAAGTGATAGTACTTTAATAACCATGTATAACATCAAAATTTTAAACAAGAACTACTTTTATTGGTTTTATTTTTTAAATCTGTTTTTCACTTTTTGATTTTTCATATTTTCTCACTTTTAGTGATTAAAGATATTAAAATTTCTTCATATTTTATATTTAAATTATACTTTTACATGAAAATATAATATCTAATAATTTAAATAGAATTAAAAAGTAAAACATTAGTAAAAAATTCATAAATTCAAACATGAACTGATTTTCTATTATTATATTTTGTTTTGTTATTATTATTTAATATTAATAATTTTTTCTAAAAAGAATACACAACAAATTATTTTCTAAGCGTATTTAGATTAAGTGAACCTAAATCTCAAAGTAAAATTAAAAAATAGAAAAAATAGTAAATTAAGTGAATCTAAAAACATAATAAAATGGTTATTAAAAAAATGGCAAAGGCAAAAAATATGAAAATAAAAAAAAATTCAAAACAAAAGTTTGAAAAAATAAATCAAGCCAACACTATAAACTTCTCTTTTTTAAAAATTTTCTTCATTAATCTCTAATTTTTCACAAATTATTCACAAATTCCTTTCAAATTTTATGTGAATTTAATAATCTAATTAAAAAATAATGCATACACACAAAAAATATAACACTAAACATCTACATTATGACCAACTATTTAATTATGAATAATTAATTTCTCATTGTTACCTATATTATATTATTGTAAAGATTACACATATTACTTTTGTAATATCTTATGTGTATATATATATATATATATATATATCAATGTCTACATACATAAATATAAAAAAATATATAAATAATTATAAATTTATATATGTTACTGTATTCATATATTGTCAATCTGTAATACTATATTACCATCAGATACTTTAATTTTATAACATGTATCACTTTAGTAATATAATTATATTTGCTAGGGAAAAATTGTGAAATTGAATATTGTCCTCCTATCAACTTATGTTTAATACATATACACATACATGTCATACAATCAAGTGTTCACAATAAATACTTTCAATAACAAACTAAAACTTTGCAAAACACCTCCATCACCACAATAATTATACCTTTTTTTCCCTCATAGAAAAAAATCACATTATTGAGGGAAAATAAATTTTAAAATTCAAAACTATAGCGATCCCGGTATTCCCTGTTGTTGTTGAACTGTAATCCGGACTTGGCTCCGTAGATTTGTTGTTGTCGTATCCTTTTTTCTATCCCTTGCTCTTTATCTTAGAGTTTTGGGTTGTGTGGGACTCGTTGGAAATAAGTTGGTTGTGTTTTAAAGCTTTGAATTTTTGCCCAGGCTTTGGTCTCTCCGCTCGAGCGGTGATTTGACGCTCGAGCGGGTTTTTTTGTTGCCTCTTCGCTCGAGCGGCAGTTTGGACGCTCGAGCGTGAATTTCCTTCTCTCAGCATTTTGGACGTCTGCAGAAAATTCTAGGAGAGTGCATCCGGCGCTCGAGCGGATCTTTGGACGCTCGAGCGTGAACCTGTGTCTGACACTCGAGCGGGGTGTTTTACACTCGAGTGGACCTATTTTTATATCAGTCCGTGAAATCACTTTTTTGATTACTTTTTGATTTCCTTTCTCTCTCTTACTTTTTCAAAACCTCCATTGGAGAGCACCTCACTCTAAAACCTAACTTCTCTCTTAGGATTGATCTAGTTAGAGTGTTTTCCTACCCTTTGGCCTTTGTAAAAGTTGTGTTGATCGTCGAGGGCTTCGTTTTAATCCAAGAAATTTAGGATTTGGAGCATTTCCGAGTTTTGCTCTTCTCTCCTTGGGGTCTACATTTGAGGTAGGGATTTCCTTGTTCTTTTTCAATACTTCGTCTATAGATAGACATGTGGTAGTTTTGTATTGCATGAAAATCATATCCACGTTAGATTTGTTTGAAATCATGAGAAGGAACCTAGGGTTGGGTGTTTGAATAATGGTTATGTTATCATTGATGGTTGTTTTGGGCTAATTGGAGTATAAATTAGCATGTTGTAGTTGATGAAGGAAAAAGCCCTAAATCATATTTTGATTGATAAATTAAAATGGAGGATAGTGAACCTATATTGTAAATCTCTAGTGTTGATGTGGGTTGGGTGAAGGTGTTAATGCCTAAGGGGGTTAACTTTGGCTTTGGAATGGTTTGAAATGAATGTAGTGGACTAATGTGAGTTATGACTCTATTATCAATGGAAGTGGTTTTGTAAAACAAAGGAATGAATTTGGTTTTGTAACAACAAAAGGGACGGAGTTGGTTTTGTGAAAACAAAAGGAACATGGAACTTGTTTTGTGAAATGGGAGAAGTATTTTGGAATACGTATGAAAATTGGATTGTTGTTTCATGAGTGTTAAACACACATGTGTGGAATTGTATCTTGAACTACCATGTTAATGTTGTTGTCGGGTTTGTGGTCTCATAGTAATTGAGTCTTTAATAGATGTACTAAATATTTGCATCTAGAGGTTTTGTCCTTGGTCATCGGTGGAGGATGACGTGGTTGTGTTGAATTGTCGTGTATGCACTACACCATTGTTGATTAAACATCTTATGTGATGAAATGTTGAGATGCATTATATATGTACACTTGTTAGGGAGGAGAGAGGGGTTGTACTCCAGTGTGTGTGAGAAGATAGGGGATGGACTCCACACACCTATGTGTTCATACACTTTAACACATTGTTTGTATCTGGATGGTTTATGTATATATGTTGTACATGTTGGTTGTGCCTTGTTGCATTTGGTTGGTGGTGTTATACCCTGCGCTAATAATCAAAGGTACCGTTACCTTCCAGCTAGCGCCTGGAGAACTGAATGCGCTGAGAATATAAGGTACCACACCCTTCCAGCTAGCGCCTGGTAAACTGGCATGTTGTTGTGAGAGGTGTATCTTTGGCTTACTATGCACATGGCTAGTAGAGCAAAGTTTGTTGTTGATATTTCAGTATATTTGGGAATATCATGGATTGTGTTGATTATGGTTTTGGAAGGCCGAGTTGCCTCATTGGTTTATCTTACATGTCGGTGAGTTGTTATCTTCTTTTATAACAGTGCATGTATAGATTTGATTATATCGGAAAGAAGCCAAAATGTCATCTTTGTCTTTTGGAAAGTGTGAAGGAAATCGGATTTTCTTAAAAGAAATTATAAATTTTGAGTAGGGATATCTGTATGTGTTTGGAGAATGGAAGAGTGTAGTGGGCTTAGTGAATTTAATTCCTAAGGTATTGTTAATGTTATGAAAGATGGGGAACGGGGATTAATAAAAAGGAAAAGCAAATTGAACCGCCTATGGTGTTGATTGAAATGGTTGTTTCAAGAAAAGCTCATACTTATGTATTTTTTGCATAAACTGTCACATTACTACTCTAGTATGAGAATGAGTATTCATGATCATAGCTATCTGTAAGCTGTTATTGTTGAGGATCATGTTGAGTTCCCTACTGGACTATATGTTCATCCCACGTTGTTGAATCTTTTTCAGGTGTTGAGCAGAATGTGATGAAAGAATTGGGTCTTCTGATTTGTTGGCCACAGGGCCTCTCTTATGTGGGCAGAATGCCATTGTTATAAAAGGGTTACACCCTTCTTCTTGTACCTTAAGTGATGTAAGCCCAAGGGCAATTTATTAAGTATGTTCATGTAATATTTACTTTGCATACGGATGAGAGTATTGTTAATCACTTCTACGAATTGAATGCATAAGTTCACTTCCGCATGTTATCCTTGAAATTGAATTAAGATAATGAATTTGGTAATGACTTCGAGTAATAAAAAGTGGGGCGTGACATTCTTCACCTCAGAATTGTCTTGCCTAACATTGAATCCACAACACCGATGTCGAATGACGATGATGAGCCACTCCGGAATCTACCAAAGCTTCAGGCCCAAATTCCACAGAATCCACCGAAGAACAACTTTCACTTTTTTGAATAAAACAGCCTAAACAAACCCTTTGATATAATCCACTCAATTCATGATTAAACTCTCATAGATATCAAAGGAAACAAGCAAAGAAGCTCCAAGTAAAAACCGTAATACCCAAGAAGAAGATTTGGAAGTCGTACCCTAAAATCAGACCGAAACACATATTTATAGAAAACAGATCCGCGATATCCGCTCGAATGCAAGTATGGCCGCTCAAGCGGAAAAAAACAACTCCCAGTACTCTTGTAGGCGAGTGAAACTTCTAAAAGGTCACGATCTCCAAACTTAGTATATTAACACTTAGTCATGCACTCACTTTTACATTTCAAATATTTTCCAACACTTAGCCATTTTCTCTACAGTTCCTCTTTCTAGCTAATTTTGTTCAGTTGCCCTATAGCTATAGTTTTTAATATAATATAAGTGTAGCATTACCAGTTTTTATAAGTCCCAAATCATTAAATAATCCAATTTAGTCAAAGTTAAGTTAATCATAAAATAATCATTAAAATACATATTTAGTAAGTAAACTAACGTAAAATTTATAGTAAAAATATCAAATCACCATCAAGTCAAACCATATTTTAAATTAAGTCAAATTATTTCATAATTAATCTAACTAAAGTATTTTCTCTAATTTTTCAACAATTTAAAATTCAAAAAAAAAAATCAAAATTGTTCAAATCACATGTTGTTTATACTAATAGTCTTCTAATATGCCATAAAATATATTTTTTAATGTTTGACATGAAAATCATAAATTAATTAAATAATCATTTATTTTGATTTCATAGAAGGCATAACAATATTGTACTCAAAGTTTATAATATCATGCAACACACCCTTTTAAAGGTCTTATAGTGATACCTCAACTTAGTTCAAAAATGAGTTATTAATCATGAAACAAAGTATGAATAGGAATTTAACTTAACACATTTAAAACATGGATTTTAATGGAGCATTAATTTCATGGATTGAAATTTATAAAACTACTCATGAATGCAAAACTAACTTAGGAATCATGCTATTAATTAAAAATAAAACCCCTAGCACGCTTCTAATGGAGATGTAAGAAGACCCTTACCTTTATTTGGAGCTTTGATTCACAAAGAGCAGGGAAAAGATAGAGTTGATGGTTGGAATGGTGCAAGTAAACTCCAAGCCTCAAGAACATGCCAAACCTTCAAAGTGTTCTTCAATATTCTTTCAAAACTCAATCAAAACCCTTTATTTAACCTCACAAGTGACACCATGTCCTGGGTAGTGGTGAGTCCGCTACAGTTTTGGGCTGGGACTCGTATGAAAAAGCTAGAATAAAGAATTTGGAATGCCACCCCAATTGCAATTTTGTGGTCTATTTGGAAATTGAGAAATGATGTTGTGTTTAATAGGGTGCAGCCAAATCTGGAGGAAGCCTGTGAGCTTATAAAAGTAAGAATTACAATGTGGGTAAAGGATTCATCTCCTGCTATGGTGTTTTCTGTCAATGATTTGGTGTTTAATCTACTTCAAGTCATATTTTGCATTATTTCCTTATTTAGTATCATTTCCTTTTTTATATTGTTTCCTTATTTATTTTGTTTCCTAAATTGTATCGTTTACATAAATTCCAATCTTACTTTTAATCGCATATTAATCAATAAACAAAATGGCACTACTACAAAAATAGTTAAAGATCACACTTTGACAAATGAAACTATCTCATTTTTATTGGAAGTGTGATAAAAAAAATAAAAATTATACTGATATTTTAATCACACTTAATTTGACTGAGTGTGAAAATATTTATTTTTAATCTCATTTTTTAGATAAGTGTGATTATAGCTTCTTCTTTTTTTTTATTATTATCACATTTTCTAAATAAGTCTGATTGTATGTTGTTTATACTAATAGTCTTCTAATATGCCATAAAATATATTTTTTAATGTTTGACATGAAAATCATAAGTTAATTAAATAATCATTTATTTTGATTTCATAGGAGGCATAACAATATTGTACTCAAAGTTTATAATATCACGCAACACTAACCATTTTCAAGGTTTCGTAGCGATACCTCAACTTAGTTCAAACATGAGTTATTAACCACGAAACAAAGTTTGAACATGAATTTAACTTAATATATTCAAAACATGGATTTTAAGGGAGCATTAGATTCATGGATTGAAATATATAAAAGTACTCATGAATACAAAACTAACTCAGGAATCATGCTATTAGTTAAAAATAGAAACCCTAGCATGCTTCTAATGAAGATGTGAGAAGACAGTGAATATACAACAGTGGTGTAATACTAGATGATCTCCCTTTGCCTCATGCCATTTAGTTTAGGATTGACGCCTTTCCTAATGATGT